>SJYV01050959.1:0-26178 GCA_006410875.1 Neotragus pygmaeus
ACTCAAAGAACTCAATTTAGTAACCCCAAAGAGATTTGAGAAGAAGCTGTATTCATAAAGAATATGCTATGAAAATATAATTGTTGAAACAGAAATTTAAGAAAGTACTCCAATGTGGAAAACAAAAATATAAACAGCTATAACATGAGAGAAAAATTAAAAGATATAAAAGATTAATCAGAATCAATATCCATCTCACAGAAGTCCAGGGAGGGAGAATCAAAAAAGAAGAAATGGAGAAAAGAGTCAAATAAATACTTCTGAAGTCTGTATTGCTAAAAGGCCCACCAAGTCCTGAGTACGATGACTCTAAAAAGATAATTCCTAGATCTCGCCTCATGTACTTTCAGAACGTGGATTAAGGAAAGATTCTAAAGCCACTAGGGGAAACATTTTATCTACAAAGGATTGATAATCCTCTCAGTCGCAACTCTAGATAATAGAAGACAGTGGGGCAATTCTTCTAAAATGTTGAGTAAAGTGATTTTGAACCCAGAAGTCAGCCAAGGGAGAGGACAGAATAAAGATATTTCACACCTGCTAAGACCCAGACATCTTACTTGAGAAAAATTACTTGAGGATGTACTCCAGAAAAGCAAACAAGCAAAAATGAACCTGTGGAAATAAATAAACAGCAACCAAACAAGGACAAGCACAGGTTATTTATTCAGAGCTTGCAAGGGAGTCAACCCCATCACTTGTGTCTAGCAGAGACTCAAGTGGGGCAGAAGAACAAGAAAGCTCTATATTGGAAAAAGTAAAGGCTTCAGATGTGCTCTGACTGGAGGCTGTGGGCGTGGGGAAGTCCTGGGTGGGCTAACTTCCTGTGTGGTTGGTTATGGGTGGTCCTAAGTTGGAATCAGGAACAAAAATGAGGGAAATTTTCAGATATTAATCCAGTCCTGCCCCTATTGGTCCTATTGTTTCAGAGGTTATTATTTGGCTTCATGGGCTGGTTTGCTACGATAGTGGTCAACTCTCCTACAAGTCTGACTTGTAGATAACATGCTGGCTTCCTGGATGAGTTACTGTGAATAATGGGTTGGTGTCCTGGGTTGGTTGCTGCAGATTTTATTTTTTCATATCATCTGGACATTGTCCATTTGCCCATCTCAAATCTAAGAGACTGTATGAGATCCAGTAAACAGTGGAGCTAAGTCAGGAATGCACTGAAAAAGCTCAGGACCCAGTTAGAAAGAAATCTATTTGAAATTGGCCATTTCATACTTATAGAGTAGAATGATTAAGAATCTGGACATTCTTAGTAATATGTGAAGAAGGCCTTTGTTACTTCAATCAATAAGAAAAGGGAGTAATTCCAAGATGAGAGTCAGTGTATGCTCCAGATATGAAATGGAACATACAAAAATCAGTGGGTTTTTTGTTTTTTTTTTAAGAACTGATAGAGTATAGCAGTAATCCACTTGACCCTGATGCTTGGAACAGCCTCCTTTGAGCAGCCCAGATTTGATGACTAGGATTACATTTCCTCTATAGAACCTGTATGCAGGTCAAGAAGAAATAGTTAGAACCTTCTATGGAACAACTAGCTGGTTCAAAATTGAGAAAGGAGTATGACAAAGCTGTTAATTGTTACTCTGTTTATTTAACTTATACGCAGAGCACATCATGCAAAATGCCAGGTTGGATGAGTTACAAGCTGGAATCAAGATTGCTGGGAGAAATATCAACAACTTCAGATATACAGATGATATCACTTTAATGGCAGAAAGGGAAGAGGAACTAGATAGCCTCTTAATGAGGATGAAAGAGGAGAGTGAAAAAGTTGGCTTAAAAGTCAGTATTAAAAAAACTAAGATTATCACTTCATGGCAAATAGAAGGGGAAAAAGTCATAGCAGTGACAGATTTCCTCTTCTTGGGCTCTAAAATCACTACAGATGGTAACTGCAGCCATGAAATTAGAAGACATTTGCTTCCTGGCAGAAAAGTTATGACAAACCTAGACAGCGTATTAAAAAGCAAAGACATCTCTTTGCCAACAAAGGTCTGTATAGTTAAGGCTATGGTCTTTCCAGTAGTCATGTACAGATGTGAGAGTTGGACCATAAAAAAGGCAGAGTGTCAAAGAATTGATGCTTTCAAACTGTGGTGCTAGAGAAGACTCTTGAGAGTCCCTTGGACTGCAAGGAGATCAAGCCAATCAATCCTAAAGGAAATCAACCCTGAATATTCATTGGAAGGGCTGATGCTAAAGCTGAGACTCCAATACTTTGGCCACCTCATGCGAAGAGTTGACTCATTGGAAAAGACTCTGATGCTGGGAGGGATTGGGGGCAGGAGGAAAAGGGGATGACAGAGGGTGAGATGGCTGGATGGCATCACTGACTCAATGGACATGAACTTGGGCACACTCCAGAAGATGATGAAGGACAAAGAGACCTGGCGTGCTGCAGTCCACAGGGTCGCAAAGAGTCAGACACTACTGAACAACAACAACATAGATCCAATTACTCTACTGATTCCACAGTGAATAATATTTACAAAATCACAATACCAGTTAAAGCTGTGTGCTGATTTTCAATTTTCAGCATCAACAGGTATATAAACAAAACATGAAGACTAACTATATAGTTGCAGTATGAAGTATAAATGTTCTAAACTTTGATAACCTAAAGTTAGCACTTACTGAGATGGGAAGGAAGAGGAAAGAGGCAATGTGGAGTCATGGTCTCATGTTACAAGGTCGAGAAACAAGAGATACTAAGTTAATGAATCAAGGAATGAAGGTTTAAGCACCTCATTCTAAACCAGAGAGGAAATAAGTGAAAGAATAAAAATGTAACAAAAATTGGCAGAAAGAAGCCAGGAGAGGATACTTGCCTCATCTACCATGCTGCTGCTGCTGCTGCTAAGTCGCTTCAGTCGTGTCCGACTCTGTGAGACCCGATAGACGGCAGCCCACCAGGCCCCCCGTCCCTGGGATTCTCCAGGCAAGAACACTGGAGTGGGTTGCCATTTCCTTCTCCAATGCATGAAAGTGGAAAGTGAAAGTGAAGTCGCTCGGTCGTGTCCGACTCTTAGCGACCCCATGAACTGCAGCCCACCAGGCTCCTCCGTCCATGGGATTTTCCAGGCAGGAGTGCATAGCAGGGAGTTAATAGCTACTGCTTCAAAGTGATGAGTCAAGAAATAGAAACGAAAGCATATTATTTGAGTTGTGGACAAAAACAACCATCACGACCACATTTCAAGCGAAAAGCAGGACGAGCCATGGAGGTATAGGGTAAGACTTCCCTTTCATGTCAGACCCGTCTATTTTCATTGTTATTTCCTCTGGGCATGTGTGGTTAATATTGCCTTTTTTTCTTTTAAGCTTAAAAGAAGTCAGGATTCAGAGGCAACCCTGGGACACTCCCACAGGGCTAAATTCTTTTTCTCTGTCCCCAGAACAACCCTAGCCTCATTATTTGACTTGGCCTCACCAAGACTCTGATTTTAGCTGCACTTTCTCAAACTAACCTCCTTAGGGACCCAGAAGAGACATTTTCATTGCATATTTAGTATCCAGGTGAGAAGATAGTGACTTCCTTCCTTTAATAAATATTTACAGAGCACCTACTATGTGCAAGGCTCTGGGATTTTGGAGTGAACAAGATAAAGTCCACACCCTCGGGGAAAGTATTTGTGGGTGAGCAGACACCAAACAAGAAAAACCTGCCCTTCCTTTACCTGAAAGAAAAGAACACGGGCTTCAGAGTCAGACAAACTGAAATCTACACCTTTATCAGTTATGAGACTTTGTGTTTAGCCGCTCAGTCATGTCCGAATCTTTGTGAACCCCATGGACTGTAGCCCGCCAGGATCCTCTGTCTATGGAATATTCCAGGCAAGAATATGGGAGTGGGTTACCATTTCCTACTCCATATGAGACTTTGAGCCAACAACTAAACCTCTCTGAGCCTCAGTGTCTCCACCTATAAAATGGAGGTGCTGTCTCTCGGGGCTGTTGGAAAAGTAAGAATATTTCCAAGCTCCCAAAGGGAGTTTACACAGATACAAAGGTTTATATATATATAAACTAGAAAGGAAATGCAAAGTCAATCAAAGTTTCAAAAATCATTTAGGAGGAGCTTATAACAATATTAATGTCAAATTATTTCTCTTTAGTACAAGACCAAAAAAGTTAAGAAAAATCCAGATTAAAAGATACTTGGGGATAAAAAGATACTTGAGAAATATTTGGGGCTTCCCTGGTGGCTCAAAGGGTAAAGTATTTGCTTGCAATGCGGGAGACCCAGGTTCGATCCCTGGGTTGGGAAGATTCCCTGGAGGAGGAAATGGCAACCCACTCCAGTATTCTTGCCTGGAGAATCCCATGGACAGAGGAACCTGGTAGGCTACAGTCCACGGGGTAGCAAAGAGTCAGACACAACTGAGCAATTTCTTCTTTCTTTTCTGAGAGATAGTTAGACTTTGGGTATTTTGGTGTCGATGACTTAAAAAGTCAGCAGAATGAATCTTGATTCAAGAAAGACTTCATTTCCTAAAATGTGTTTAAGAAAACACTTGCAGCAGGGGGCCTGTAGCCAAACAAATAGTAGGAACACAGCTCATCACAGCCTTCTTTTAGAAAGTCACAACCCGTGATAGTGTAAATAGTGTAACAAATGCCATGAGAAATCTACAGGCAGACCTGTTCAATCCTCCATTTCCCAACTGTCTTCATCATGGAATTTTCTACCCACTCTTGACCTTAACCCACCAGAACATCCCCTGTCCCGTCCCCTTCCAAATTTTGAGCTATTGCTCAGCAGAACACACTTTAGAAAGAGAACCTATGGATTCTGTTTAGTTCAAACTTTGGTTAATAGTCTTTATGGCTCCCTTGCACTAAAAATGTCTACCAGACTTGAGCAAAGCCATGTGGCCAATTGCAGAATTCACCATGAACAACCAGATTCTCTCCTAAAAGCCCTCAAAATTCTGCACGTGGCACATGAGCAGTAGCAGAACCCACCTGAGCCCAGAGTTGATGTGCGCAGTCTGGGAGCCCTGCTGAGGAGGCAGCAGAAAGGAACAGGCTCCTCTGGCCTCCTGCCATCATGTTGGGTTCAACACTGATAATATGAGCCAGCACTCCTTTCGATCTAACCAGTGCCAGAAACCCCGCCCCCTCCCCAAGAACACCTGATCCTCAAATACCCAGCTGACTGCTGCTGCCAGCATTTCTAGAGCCTGTCACACAGGGAAAGACCCCAATGCTGGAAAAGGAGGAGAAGGGGACAACAGAGGATGGGATGGTTGGATGGCATCACCCACTCAATGGACATGAGTTCGAGCAAGCTCCAAGATATGGTGAAGGACAGAGAAGCCTAGAGTGCTGCAGTCTATGGGGTTGCAAAGAGTCAGACATAACTGAGTGAACAATCACACAGGAAGGTGCAGAGGGTGCATGGTTACATCCAGCCCCACATGCCTTCAGCCTCCTGCCCCTTTGCCCCACCCTGACATCGCACATGCCAGTCACACACAGAGCTACCTCTTGGGCTTGCAGCGCATGCAAATACAGCTGTCCTTGGGACAGACTGGATTGCCAGAAAAGAGTTCTGGAGACAAAACTGCTGTTTCTGGGAAAAACAAGCAAATCAAAGGGCACGAGCGGCATTCCCTTCTGTCTCCATGACATCTTCATTTGAGTGCAGAGTGGAGTTTGGATAACACCGACAGCTGGTGATGCTCCAGCAGGAGGCCTGAAGCCCACAGTCCCTCCAAATGGCAAGTCCTTCTGCTTGCTCCTCCCTTCAGCCGCATGCCGGCTGCCACCTAAAGCCTTGCCTGGCTTTGTTCCCTTCACATTCACTCGCTAGCAGCAAGACCTGTGCTCTGCCTGACATTCACTCCCCACTCTGCTCAAACCACATCAAAGGGCTGCAAAGTGATCCACGGAGGAAGATGGAGGAATAGGCAGCTGCGGGTGGCTGGGACATGAAAGCCCTCTTCCCTCCAGAACATGCCTCCAGTATTATAGTAAGGCTTTCGTTTTGAGGGCTGGAAGCGGCGACAGCAAGATGGAATTACATGGCGGGTACATGCATTGGTGGCAGGCATCCTACACAACCCAGGAACTTGTTTTTGTGGAATTCTGACCCTGCACCCAGTTTCTTCTCAACCCAGGTAGCCCTATGAAACTTCCCATGAGGTTTTATCCCATTAAACATAACTTCCTTTTCCATATTTGAATATGAAATGAAAAAAGTTGAAGTAATGTAAAGTAACCCAGAAAAAAAAAAAGTATGCTGAGGATAGACAGATGACAGATGGAAACAAAAATGGCAGATGGCAAATAAACGTTTAGAAGATAGACAGGTGTGGTTTTATTACACTTTTCTCTCTACTTTTGTATTTGAAACTTCTACACTAAAAATTTTAATTAAAATGTTTGTATGAAATCAACATCCATTTATAACCAAAAGAAAAAAAAAANCTGCCCATCACCAACTCCCGGAGTTCACTCAGACTCACATCCATCAAGTCAGTGATGCCATCCAGCCATCTCATCCTCGGTCGTACCCTTCTCCTCCTGCCCCCAATCCCTCCCAGCATCAGTGTCTTTTCCAATGAGTCAACTCTTTGCATGGGGTGGCCAAAGTACTGGAGTTTTAGCTTCAGCATCATTCCTTCCAAAGAAATCCCAGGACCGATCTCCTTTAGAATGGACTGGTTAGATCTCCTTGCAGTCCAGGGACTCTCAAGAATCTTCTCCAACACCACAGTTCAAAAGCATCAGTTCTTCAGCGCTCAGCTTTCTTCACAGTACAAAAATAAATTTTAATGGATTAAAGATTTAAATTTAAGACTGCATAATATAAGACCCCTAGAAGAAAACATAGGCAGAATATTCTTTGACATAAATCATAGCAATATTTTTGGATCTGTCTCCTAAAGCAAAAGAAATAAAAACAAAAATAAAGAAATGGGAACTTAAGAACTTTTGCACAGCAAAGGAAATCATCAACAAAGTGAGAAGACAACCTACTGAATGGGAGAAAATATTTGCAAGTGATATGACCAATGAAGGGTAAATATCCAACATATATCAACAGCTCATAGAACTCAACAACAACAAAAAAACCCAAACAATTCAATTTTAAAATGGCAGAAGAATAGACATTTTTCCAAAGAAGAAATGCAAATGGCCAACAAGCACATGAAAAGATGCTAATTATCAAGGAATAATGCTAATTATCAAGGAAGTGTAAGTCAAAATCACAATGAGATATTATCTGATACCTGTCAAAATGGCTATCATCAAAAAACAAACCACAACAAATGTTGACTAGGATGTGGAGAAAAAGGAACCCTCATACACTGTTGATGGGAATGTAAATTTGCTCAGCCACTGCATAAAACAGTACAGAGGTTTCTCAAAATACTAAAAACAGAACTATCATATAAAACAGCAACTCTGCTCCTAATGTTCCCTAATGTCCATAGCAGCATTATTTACAGTAGCTAAGAAATGTAAGCAACCCAAGTGCCCATCACCAAATGAATGGATAAAGAAGATGTGGTATGTAATATAATGGAATACTACCCAGCCATTAAAAAAGAATGAAATGTTGACATTCACAACAACATGGATGGACTTGCAGGACCTTATGTTAAATGAAATAAGTTAGAGAAAGACAAATACTGTATGTATAAATAGATTCTATTATATGTAGATTCTAAAAAGCATAAGAAACTAGTGAATAGAACAAAAAAGAGGTAAACACAGATTTAGAGAACAGACTAGTGATTACCATAGTGGGAGAGTGGAATATTGGGGTAGGGGATTAAGAAGTATAGGCTACTAATATTAGGTATAAAATAAGCTACAAGGATAGGGCTTCTCAGGTGGCGCTGGTGGTAAAGAATCTGCCTGCCAATGCAGGAGACACAGGTTTGATCCCTGGACAAGGAAGATCCCCTGGAGGAGGAAATGGTAACCCACTCCATATTCTTGCCTGGAAAATCCCATGGACAGAGGAGCCTGGCAACCTACAGTCAGTCCCTGGGGTCACAAAGATTCGGACATAACTGAGCACACATACATGAGCCACAAGGATATACTGTACAACACAGGGTATGTAGTCAATTTTATAACAACTGTAAATAGAGTAAAAGCTTTAAACATTGTGAATCACAATATTGTACACCTGAGATGTATGTTATACATCAACTATACTTCAATTTTTTTAAAGAGGAAAATTAATAAATAAATAATATGTGTGTGTGCATATACACACACAAGCACTCAAGCATAAGTTTCTAGTTTCCCCCCGTTGTTGTTCAGTCACTCAGTCATGTCTGACTCTTCTGCAACCCCAAGGACTGTAGCCTGCCAGGCTCCTCTGTCCATGGGATTTCCCAGGCTAGAATACTGTAGTGGGTTGCCTTTTCCTTCTCCTAGGGATCTTCCTGACCCAGGGATCGAACCTGCATCTCCTGCATTGGCAGGTGGATTCTTTACCACTGAGCCACCTAGGAAGTTTACCTGATATCATTTAAACAGCTATTGGCCATTTAAATTGTAATGTGAACAAGTTTTAGGTTTTTTCATCTTTTTTGACAGCAGGTTTTTATAGTAAAAGAATAGAAAGAAAGCTGAATTCTCAGCAGACAGNTAGGAAGTCTACCTGATATCATTTAAACAGCTATTGGCCATTTAAATTGTAATGTGAACAAGTTTTAGGTTTTTTCATCTTTTTTGACAGCAGGTTTTTATAGTAAAAGAATAGAAAGAAAGCTGAATTCTCAGCAGACAGAAGGCCATCAGTTGGGGGAGGGAGGAGGCAAATATATTTGGGAGGCCAGAGTCCCTAAAAAGATTTGGAAGGATACTTCTTTACAAGTGTTGAGGCTCATGTTATTTCAGAACAATCACATTAGGATTGGGAGGTTTGGTGGAAGAATTGAACTGACATTTATTCTTGGCCTTGTTGATCTCTGAAGTGTTCGTCTTTGTTGTTACCCAAAGTGGGTAGTTACCCAAAGTGCTTTTTGCATCAACCAGTTTGATTATTAAGAGGCCAAGGTTTTGCTTTGAGTAAAAGAAAAAAAGTGAAAGTCACTCAATCATGTCTGACTTTTTGAGACCCTATGGACTGTAGCCTGCTAGGCTCCTCTATCCATGGAATTTTTCAAACAAGAATACTGGAATGCATAGCCATTCCCTTCTCCAGGGGATCCTCTCGATCCAAGTATAGAACCCAGGTCTCCTGCATTGCAGGCAGATTGTTTATTGTTTGAGCCACCAGGGGAAAATTTGCTCTGAGGTGTGAGCTTTAAAAGTTTGTGGAACACCCCACCTACAGTTTCAAGTTAATGACACTATTCATTTCTCTGATCCCAAGGACACCTGTGGATCTGGTCTCAACCTCCAGCAGATTTAGAAGATTTCACTTCTTGTCCATATTTTATTGAACCATTCTATTCAAGCTTCTCTACAAGGTCACCCTTCAAGATAGTATGAAATGGAGGAAGTTGGTCTCCTCGCCCACCACCTCCATGTCCCTCTCTTGCCATTACAACCCATTCCAAACTCAGGCTGTTCTCCTGCTCAAAAACTAATCAGTGAAAAAGAATTATTCGATAGGAACATCAATTCTTAAAGCCTTCAGCAATAGGAGTCTGCTTAAATAAATTGGAGTTATCCACACAGTGGAATATTTACACAACTGTTAAAAAGGATGCATTAGATCAATAGGGACTGACATGAAAAGATCTCAAGATACACTATTTAGAGAGTGGTGAAAGTCCTGCTGCCCTGTGGGCTTGAAGGGAAGAATTCATTCTCCACATAGAGAGGAAGAATCTTACCCGTTCATCACTAGAAGTGATCACTGACAAAGCCTGTGGCTCAGGGGAAAGTCAGATCTAAATGGTTGAGCACGGTGGGATGGCAGAGTTTAAAAATGGCCCTGTGCCTTGTTCCAGGAAAAAGCAAAGCTAATCTCCTCTACATAGATATCTGACAGCAGCTGAAAGGATCAAAGTCAGGCAAAACTTTTGTATACTCATGCCAGGCTTTTGGGGATGGAAAGCCATTACCTTAAGATCCAAACCCATAAGTTGTAAGTTTCTTAGCATCCAGCATTCTCTTTGTTTATTTTCTGCTTCTCACACCTGGTCCTAAAGAAAGATCTTTGAAAATACCAAGGGATCCCATTCATGATGGGGACAAAGAAGGAAAGAAAGTGTGCTTCCTGGCTGTACATTTCAAAGGAGTAGTTCCATGCCCTCTAGCAGGGTGACTACACAGCAGGAGAGGAAGTGAATGTCAAGGGGTCAAGCTCTTTCTGCTCACGCTCCAATCTGGATATTTTCTTTTTAAAAATTTTATGTATTATTTATTCATTTTTGGCTGTGCTGGGTCTTCTTTGCTGTGCTCAGACTTTCTCCAGTTGTGGTGAGTGGGTGCTGCTCTCTATTAACAGCTCTGAAGTGTGGGCTTCTCATTGCGGTGGCTTCTCTTGTTGCAGAGCACAGGCTCAGGGGCACGCGGGCTTCAGCAGTTGTGTCAAGCGGGCTCAGGAGTTGCGGCACGTGGGCTCTAGAGTGCAAACTCAGTAGTTGGGGCACATGGGCTTAGTTGCCCCATGCCTTGTGGGATTTTCCTGGGCCAGGGATTGAACCTTGCATTGGCTGGTAGATTCTTAACCATTGGATCACCAGGGAAGTCCCAATCTGGATATTGACATGAATATCCTCTGATCTTTTGCTGGGCAAATGTCTGTATGGGACAAAAACTACATTTTCCAAACTCACCAATTTCAGTCAATTGACTAAGTCTTGGCCAAAGAAAAGTAAGAAAACACGATAAGTGCAATGGTAAGCGCAATTTCTGAACAGGGTTCTTAAAGACAGAGAGCCTGGCTTCTCCTCCTTTCTTTTTCCAGCTGGTCGAAACATATGGCTGGAGCTTGAGCAGGCTTTGGACCTGAGAATAAAGTCTAGAACAGAACCGAGTATAAGATTACCAAGGAGACTGTCAGAGATGGGTCTTGTGCCTCCTCCCCTACTTTCACTAAAATAAAACAAAACAAAACAACAACTCATTCCTTCAGGTGTCCTAGAAATGCTATTCCCTTGTCCTCCAGCCCGCCCTGGGGCCACCAGCCAGGATGCAGAATCTGTGGGCAGTAGGTAAGAAGGAGGTTCTCTCCTCTTTATTTCAGAACACCTCCAATCAATTCCTTTAACAATCGAAGTGACAAGGTCAGGATGGCCCAATTATAGTTACCAGTGTTTCCCCGAGTCTTTCGGAAAGAACCCCAATTATGACACTGGGCTCCTTATTCCGCTTTCTCCTATAACCCAGATTAAGACAAATTTTAGCAACATTTAATCAGAATTGACCCTTCCTTTAGGAGAAGGCAATGGCACCCCACTCCAGTACTCTTGCCTGGGAAATCCCATGGACGTAGAAGCCTCGTAGGCTACAGTCCATGGGGTCGAAGAGCTGGACATGACTGAGCGACTTCACCTTCACTTTTCACTTTCATGCATTGGAGAAGGAAATGGCAACCCACTCCAGTGTTCTTGCCTGGAGAATTCCAGGGACAGAGGAGCCTGGTGGGCTTCCGTCTATGGGGTCACACAGAGTCGGACACGACTGATGTGACTCAGCAGCAGCAGCAGCAGACCCTTCCTTTCAGATTCACTTATCTCAGGTGGAACTACTTCCAAGATGCAGATTTTTTTTTTTTTAAGTCCTGACAGGAAANGTCTATGGGGTCACACAGAGTCGGACACGACTGATGTGACTCAGCAGCAGCAGCAGCAGACCCTTCCTTTCAGATTCACTTATCTCAGGTGGAACTACTTCCAAGATGCAGATTTTTTTTTTTTAAGTCCTGACAGGAAAGGCCAACACTCTCAAGGCTGAACCCATGGATAAAATTTAAAATGTGAAAGCAAAGATACTTCCCAATCAGCAGGGAATGGTTTTGTTGGAAAATCAACCGGAAGATGGATGCACCAGCAACATGCAATTACAACATTAAAAAAGGAACCCTTTGGTTTTTAAGACTTTATGGTGGTGTTAAGAAAAAGAAGACGTCCTATATACTACCAAGTAGAAGAATCTTAAGAGAGAGAAGGTGGAACTGATTTCCCCGAAATACTCTAAGGCTGATGACATTGGCAACGCTGGCGCCCTCCCTGAGGCTTTCTGGTAGCATCTTCACGGCAAGCTACCTTGACATATATGACTTTGCAAGTGTTGCCTAATCCTTGCTTCAGGGACTTCTCTGGTGATCCAGTGGTTAAGACTCCACACTTCCAATGCAGGGCTCAATCCCTGGTTGGGAACTAAGATCCCAAATGCCATATGTTATAGTCAAAAAGAAGTTCTTTTTTTTTTTTTTTTTAATAAAAAGGACTCTTTGCTTCAACAGTAAACATGTGTGTTAATACAAAACCAGAATGACCTTAAACATTGAATTTTATTCCAATGTTTTAAACATGAAGACCTTACTTTCGAAAAGACAAAACTATAGTGGTAAAGAATACTGGTTGCTAGGGGTTATGAGTGGAGAGAGGATGTGAATACTAAGGGGCAGCTTTTGGGGATGATGGGAAGTTCCGTATCCTGATCTGTGCCGGGGGTGGTCCCACAAATTTATGTATGTGTTAAAACTTACATAGAATTATATATCAAAAATTTTCCAGTTTATTGAATGATAGCCTTTTCATTCAGAGAAGGCAATGGCACCCCACTCCAGTACTCTTCCTGGAAAATCCCATGGATGGAGGAGCCTGGTAGGCTGCAGTCCATGGGGGTCGCTAAGAGTCAGATACGACTGAGCGACTTCACGAATTTCACTTTTCACTTTCATGCATTGGAGAAGGAAATGGCAACCCACTCCAGTGTTCTTGCCTGGAGAATCCCAGGGACGGGGGAGCCTGGTGGGCTGCCATCTATGGGGTCGCACAGAGTCAGACACGACTGAAGTGACTTAGCAGCAGCAACAGCCTTTTAATTAGTTAAATTAAAACAAATTAAATTTTAGAAGGTCTTTCCTAAGCAGTCAAAAAATAAGCAGACCCATAGGCTAGTTCATGAAGAAATTGCCACTGGAAGTGTCTAGACGGCCAACATCCAGGTGCCAACCTTGTGACGTTATTCACATACAGAGGCCACAAAGTCACTTGGAGATAGCCACAGGGATGGGGGAAATGGGGCAGTAACGAAATTAGTTACACAGAAACTAGTACGTCTCTTTACAGAGCAGCATTTTCCATGCACAGGGATTCACAGGAGACCTCCAAAGTGTGCAAAATAAAGCAGCTTGCAAACATGGAAAAGAAAACGAGCTCTACCTGACTAGGTAATCAGAAAAGTCATCACCAGAAACAAAACCACCCTATACACCACCTAAATGTGGAGAACCATCCTCCACAGATACCAGCACCAGCACAAAGCTTGCCGCCTGGGCAGCATCCGATGACTCACAGAAACCCAGAACCAACCAAGCAGCTGGGAAGGAGGCTGGCGCAGGGGAAGGAAAGTCCCAAAATGAGATAAAATTTTCCATCAGTACAGCATGATGGGAACACAGGATCAAACTTAGGCTAATTTATGGGCAGGGATAGTGGTGAAGAGCCCGCCTGCCAGCGCAGAAGACACGAGAAACTCGGGTATGATCCTTGCGTCGGGAAGTAGGAAATGGCAACCCACTCCCGTATGCTTGCCTGGAAAATTCCATGGGCAGAGGAGCCTGGCCCTGGGGTCACAAAGAGTCGGACATGAACGAGCATGCACACAGTATCCCTGGTCCCGCTCACAGCGCCAGTGGTCTCGCTGTTCACGCTGTCCGCACTGTTTGCTGAACCCAGGGTAGGCAAGGCCGGGCTAAGAGGATGGAAGAAGACTTGAGGAGCCATAGGAACTATAGACACGTTTATTCTCTCCTGGCCGGCATGGCAGCTGTAACATAGCCTCTCTTCCGGCTGATGCAGCAGCCGTAGCAACAGCCATAACATAACCATAATGTAGCCAAAACATAACCTCATATAACATAACCATGATGTCACTCCAATATAGCAGCAGCGGCGGCCAGGGCTTCCGTGCTGAAGCTCATACAGGCGTACTGCACAAAGTAACGCGTGACCAAGCGAGGACCTCATGGCACGCCTGCCCAGTGCTAGAAGTGATCTCAGCTGTTACACAGTCACTGTTTACAAAATGTGGGGCAGGAGCGAGGTGAGACAGCGTGACCACACCATCTTGGCTGACTTACTCTTTCCCTACACACACGCACGAAGAATTTGAGATTTCCCACCCACCTAGGACTGGTGCCTGCCATGCCAATGAAACTCACAGGCTGGTCACTGTTGTTGACTAAGTGGTATTTCTTCTCCTCCCCCCACTCCCTGCCTGCAGGACAGACAGAGGTGCTGTCTGTGCCCTACACAGTGACTTCAGCT
Organism: Neotragus pygmaeus; assembly: GCA_006410875.1. Classification (NCBI taxonomy): domain Eukaryota; kingdom Metazoa; phylum Chordata; class Mammalia; order Artiodactyla; family Bovidae; genus Neotragus; species Neotragus pygmaeus. The sequence continues at coordinate 14,436 of SJYV01050959.1, forward strand.
GCAGCTGAGACTGCTGGTCCCCAGGCATGGTCCAAGGAACCGACTCAAGCACCCTCCGAGTCTCTGCTTGTCTGCCCTAGGGCATTCTTCTTCCACATCCCAGTTATTAAGAGCAGTCTCAAGATATTAACACCTGCAAGGGCAAACCCTCAACTGATGGCATTGCAAGTCAGTCAATAAAACCACCAGACTCCCCCTGCAGACGGATGATTCTGACAGGTCCTCATCAGAATTGAGCCCACTTGCCCATGTGGTACCAGCTCACTATGACTCTTCCTCCTTGTCTATCTCCCTCGCCCCTTTCCCTTGGATCTCTGCTGCTGCTGCTGCTGCTGCTGCTTCAGTCATGTCCGTCTCTGTGCGACCCCATAAATGGCAGGCTACCAGGCTCCCCCATCCCTGGGATTCTCCAGGCAAGAACACTGGAGTGGGCTTGCCATTTCCTTTTCCAGTGCATGAAATTTGAAAAGTGAAAGTGAAGTCGCTCAGTCATGTCCGACTCAGTGACACCATGGACTACAGCCTACTGCTCCCCAATCCTTTTTTCAGGCTCCTCAGTTTGAGGAAACCCACAATGAAGACAGATGGCTGGACTATTATTACTCTCTACTCCATCGCACTCATTCTGTGAGGTCCTAGAGCCAGCGCCTGAAACAGAACTGCACATTTCCACCTAATGCCAGTGGCTGGAAAAACATAAATCTCTTAGTGTCAGTAAACTGGCTAAGATGTTTTAGCTATTTCTAGTGAGGAGAAGGCAATGGCACCCCACTCCAGTACTCTTGCCTGGAAAATCCCATGGATGGAGGAGCCTGGCAGGCTGCAGACCATGGGGTTGCTAAAAGTCGGGAACGACTGAGCAGCTTCACTTTCACTTTTCACTTTCATGAATTGGAGAAGGAAATGGCAACCCACTCCAGTGTCCTTGCCTGGAGAATCCCAGGGACGGGGGAGCCTGGTGGGCTGCCGTTTATGGGGTCGCACAGAGTCGGACACGACTGAAGTGACTTAGCATAGTGAGGACTCTGCAGCCTCCTCCCCATTATCTCACTTGGATGTAACCATTTTAGGAAGCTGTTCATGCTTCTCCCCCCAGCCTGGGTTCCCTGTGGCCCGCTGGCCATAAGCAGCAGATCCTGGCTGTTTTGGTTTTCTGCCCCTATCTGTATAATGAGCCCCAGGAGGTTGGTGCTCTAAGCATTTCAGTGCCCACTGGAGGGCTTGTGATTTCTTCCCTAATTAGGGAGGTGAAAGGGCAGTTCAGGGGAGACTCTGCTCCTCCATCTGACATTAGCATAGCACCAGACGGTCCACCTTCCCCCTCCCTCATCAATCTGCTCAAGCCTGTCGCCCTCCAGCCACAACTGCTCAGGTTAAGATGCACCAAGACGGAAAGTTGCCACTTGATTAAGATAAAAATAAATTAATCAAAATATGTAACACATCCCTCCTTTGAACAGATGGCTGGGGAGCTTGCCTCATAACGTTGAACATCAAAAATGAATCAGAGGCTCATCTCCCTGCATAATCAAGAATTCGCTCATCATTTCTACTGCAGCCAGGCAGGAGCTGGAGATGCCATAGGCAAAGGCTGAGAACCCACTGATCCCTATCTCAAGCCTCTGCTTAGCCTTGTTCTCTGTCAGGTAACACTCCTCTGCATCAAACACCATGTCAGTGTGGGTGTGGCGCTGGGGAGACAGGAGAATATAAAATAAATGAAAGATGTGTCAGCCTATCCCTTCCAAAGTGCTCGTTACCCTTTATCAGACTGCACCTGTTGACACCTTTTCCAAAGAAAAAGTATTCCAGCCACCTCCTGTTTTTTGTGTTTTTTTTTATCTCTTGGAGACATCCCAGTCCAGATACTTGTCACTTCACTCTGGTTACAACACTTGGGCACATTGCATTATGATTTATTTGTTTACTTGTCTTAGCTCCCTTGAGCTCTTTGAAGGCAAGGATAATTTCTTATGNGGGACTCTCAAGAGTCTTCTCCGACACCACAGTTCAAAAGCATCAGTTCTTTGGTGCTCAGCTTTCTTTATGGTCCAGCTCCCACATCCATACATGACTACTGGAAAAACCATAGATTTAACTAGATGGACCTTTGTCATCAAAGTGTTGCCTCTGCTTTTTAATATGCTGTCTAAGTTGGTTATAGCTCTTCTTCCAAGGAGCAAGTGTCTTTTAATTTCATGGCTGCAGTCACCATTTGCAGTGACTTTGGAGACCCCCAAAATAAAGTTTCTCACTTTTTCCATAGTTTCCCCATCTATTTGCCATGAAATGATGGGACCGAATGCCATGTNCTCTTCTTCCAAGGAGCAAGTGTCTTTTAATTTCATGGCTGCAGTCACCATTTGCAGTGACTTTGGAGACCCCCAAAATAAAGTTTCTCACTTTTTCCATAGTTTCCCCATCTATTTGCCATGAAATGATGGGACCGAATGCCATGTTAGTTTTTTGAATGTTAAGTTTTAAGCCAGCTTTTTCACTCTCCTCTTTCACTTTCATCAAGAGGCTCTTTAGTTCTTCTTTGCTTTCTGCCATAAGGGTGGTGTCATATGCGTATTTGAGGTTATTGATATTTCTCCCAGCAATCTTGATTTCAGTTTTTACTTCATCCAGCCCGGCATTTCCCATGATATACTCTGCATATAAGTTAAATAAGCAGGGTGACAATATACAGACTTGATCTACTCCTTTCCCAATTTGGAACCAGTCTGTTCCATGTCAGGTTCTAACTGTTGCTTCCTGACCTGCATACAGGTTTCTCAGGAGGCAGGTCAGGTGGTCTGGTATTNGTCCGACTCAGTGACACCATGGACTACAGCCTACTGCTCCCCAATCCTTTTTTCAGGCTCCTCAGTTTGAGGAAACCCACAATGAAGACAGATGGCTGGACTATTATTACTCTCTACTCCATCGCACTCATTCTGTGAGGTCCTAGAGCCAGCGCCTGAAACAGAACTGCACATTTCCACCTAATGCCAGTGGCTGGAAAAACATAAATCTCTTAGTGTCAGTAAACTGGCTAAGATGTTTTAGCTATTTCTAGTGAGGAGAAGGCAATGGCACCCCACTCCAGTACTCTTGCCTGGAAAATCCCATGGATGGAGGAGCCTGGCAGGCTGCAGACCATGGGGTTGCTAAAAGTCGGGAACGACTGAGCAGCTTCACTTTCACTTTTCACTTTCATGAATTGGAGAAGGAAATGGCAACCCACTCCAGTGTCCTTGCCTGGAGAATCCCAGGGACGGGGGAGCCTGGTGGGCTGCCGTTTATGGGGTCGCACAGAGTCGGACACGACTGAAGTGACTTAGCATAGTGAGGACTCTGCAGCCTCCTCCCCATTATCTCACTTGGATGTAACCATTTTAGGAAGCTGTTCATGCTTCTCCCCCCAGCCTGGGTTCCCTGTGGCCCGCTGGCCATAAGCAGCAGATCCTGGCTGTTTTGGTTTTCTGCCCCTATCTGTATAATGAGCCCCAGGAGGTTGGTGCTCTAAGCATTTCAGTGCCCACTGGAGGGCTTGTGATTTCTTCCCTAATTAGGGAGGTGAAAGGGCAGTTCAGGGGAGACTCTGCTCCTCCATCTGACATTAGCATAGCACCAGACGGTCCACCTTCCCCCTCCCTCATCAATCTGCTCAAGCCTGTCGCCCTCCAGCCACAACTGCTCAGGTTAAGATGCACCAAGACGGAAAGTTGCCACTTGATTAAGATAAAAATAAATTAATCAAAATATGTAACACATCCCTCCTTTGAACAGATGGCTGGGGAGCTTGCCTCATAACGTTGAACATCAAAAATGAATCAGAGGCTCATCTCCCTGCATAATCAAGAATTCGCTCATCATTTCTACTGCAGCCAGGCAGGAGCTGGAGATGCCATAGGCAAAGGCTGAGAACCCACTGATCCCTATCTCAAGCCTCTGCTTAGCCTTGTTCTCTGTCAGGTAACACTCCTCTGCATCAAACACCATGTCAGTGTGGGTGTGGCGCTGGGGAGACAGGAGAATATAAAATAAATGAAAGATGTGTCAGCCTATCCCTTCCAAAGTGCTCGTTACCCTTTATCAGACTGCACCTGTTGACACCTTTTCCAAAGAAAAAGTATTCCAGCCACCTCCTGTTTTTTGTGTTTTTTTTTATCTCTTGGAGACATCCCAGTCCAGATACTTGTCACTTCACTCTGGTTACAACACTTGGGCACATTGCATTATGATTTATTTGTTTACTTGTCTTAGCTCCCTTGAGCTCTTTGAAGGCAAGGATAATTTCTTATGTGACTTGATATCACAGAACCCAGCAAAGACTTAAATAAATGTTTGATGTATGAATAAAAATAAATGGAAAATTGAAAGAGCCTCTCAGTTGGTCTCCCTCCATTCCCCTTGTTCTATTCCACACAGATGCCAGTATAAATCTTTGCAAAACTTTCAATCAGACAAATCTATTGTTGCTATGAAATTATCTCCAAGATATAGGATGAAGCAAAAAAAGGAAGACCCAGAACAATGCATGTCTACACATGTACAATTGATTTAAATGGAAGCAAGGGACATGTATATATATGGATGTGTGCCTATATACATTTCTAAGATCTCATCCCACCTGCCTCCACATCCACTTCTTGCCCACTCCACCCTAGCACTAACTCAAGGAGGGTCTGATTCTGCCAGATCCTCAAACAGGCTGGCTACACAGTTTGCAGGGCCCAGTGGCTAAGGAAAATATGATATCTTTTTGGAAAGGCATTAAGACTCCAGATAGTGGCAGCAGAGCATGACACCAAGCGCAGGTCCTTCTGAGCCTGGTGCCTGTGTGACCACACGAACCACATGCCCATGAAATGGTCCCTCATCTCAGACCTCTTCCAAAGGGGAAAAACAGCTTCTCAGAGAGAGTGTCAGAGAGAAATGAGCCATCTCCCACCCCAGCTTCTCCATCCAGGCAGACTCTGACATCCTAAACTCCTTCCTACATATTCACTCAATATTTTGATTAAAAACCATGATAAACTTGTGAATTCAACAAAAGGAGAAATTGATGTTTTAATACAACTCATTAGAGCACCTTTATTAACTCCAGAAATTTTTAAAAAGGGATATAAAATAGAAAGATTAGTTTAAAATCAACACTGCACTGGTGAGGGCAGCTGCAATTCCAGAAACATTAATTGGTGGATCGTCTCATTACTGATTAAATAAGAAATCTCAAATACCATTAGACAATTGTGATTAAATGTATGTCATTCTAATTGAATGTGTGGTTTATTGCCTTTCCTGGATCGGCAGGTCACCTTCCTGTTGCGTATATTTGGAAAGGGCACATCTATACATCGATGGCACGTGAGCCATTATTTCTCAGACAGCCCTACAATCCTCAGAGTTGCATCCTAAAAGATGACTGCATTTGCAGGTGGGGAAGGAGTGTGTGGTGCAGTAAGAAACCTAAGATGATGAAAATAAATTCCACTTAATGTCACAGCTGGGCACTTTTCCCTCTCATATTATTACCAGACTCTAGGTCTTCTGACATCAGAGTTGCTGACAGTCCCTCTGGCTTTGGAGTCACTTGTGGACTCAAGGGTGTGGGGCATCTTTTGGACTTAAAGAAGCATCTCTGAATCCTTGAAACTTGATCTAACTAGGATTATGCAGAAATGAAAAACCTCGGGGCTAATTGCTCCTCACTCATGCTAAGGAGCCAGGGCAGAAGAGTCTCCTAAGGCCCGTTCATTTTCATTTCCCAAGGACAAAGGTACAAAATTAATTTTGCTTTCACTCTGACTGGTTGTTGCTACCCCTTCTCCCATGGGACGTGGACTATACTCTCCCTTCCCTAGTCTTACTTTGCTTGGATTGGAACCATGGTGAAGCGGGAAGAGCATCAGGCTACCCTCTTATGAGATCCAATGCCCCACCAGGCACATGCTCCAAAGAGGGAACAGGGCGGCATCGGCCCACGCCTGCCCTGGAGGGATTAAGCAGTCAGACAGTCATTCTTGGGAGCATTTTGTTGCACACACACATACACACACTGCTTGAGTCTGCTGTTTGGAACTCAGGGGAGGGTCAAACAGGAAGCGGGGACATGGAGAAGTTTGTACTCAGGAAGGCCTTGCAGCTTCCTGCTTGGTTTCAATCCCCTCCTTTTCTTTGATGCTCCTCAATCCTGAGGGGAGCAGGGACGGATAAGAAAGGGAATAAAGTTCTGGGTAGAGAGGTTAATCACAGACTCAGCAGGGGAACTCAGTTTTAGGGCTCAGTTTCGCCTTCTTCCCATCTGTATCCATGTCTTCTCTTTTGCTTTCTCCATCTAGGTACTTCTTCCCCACTCCCACACTCACGAAGAGCATGATTTTAAAAATGGCTAAAAGGAAAGCCCTGTGTTACTGCTACTGATAGCAGTCAGACCCTGTGGGGCTCCTGGGTACAAAACCCTTTCTGTGACCCCCATTTCTTGATTACAGGAGACAGGCTTCATTCAGCCTCCATCACCTTCCCTAAGTTCCAATGGGCAGGTTCCAACAGTTGCTATTAAGGAAGAGAAGGGAGGTGAAACAAGGGAGGAGCATGATATAAATACTTAACAATATCTTTGAGCTATTTTGCAGATGCTGAAACCCCCACCATGTGGGAGAAATTAACCATATGCTGCCCACAAGCAAGTAGACCCAAGGCGGGTTAGAACCAGAAGGTTAATGATGCTGACTCCCACTTAGCTCACCACCAACCAATCAGAAGAATGTCCACAAGCTGGTCACGCCCTCCTCTTTGAACCATTACTATTAAACTCCACACTATCCCTACCCCTCCAGGTTGGGACACACAGTTTTGAGGGCATTAGTCCTCGTAGCCCCTTTTGCCTGGCAAGGCAATAAAGCTGTTCTTTCCTCCTTTATTCAAAACTCTGTCTCCGAGAATTAATTCGGTGTCAGGGTACAGAGGCCAGATTCGGCTTCAATTGTGTCGGTAGATCACAGACAGAAAAGGGCTCTACAAAAATAGCCCTGTTGCTGCATTCAGCCGGCTTCCTGGCCCGCATTTCTGTGGGCAGAGGAGTCCTGCGTTCCAAAGAGCAGACTCAAGCAGTGTGTGTGTCTATGTGTATATCTGTGCGACCTGAAATAAACTATGAAGGAAGTACAATCACCGGGCTGACAGCAGCTTCGAGACGCATGGACAGGAAGGCTTGCTTTCTATTCCATCAATTCTTTGGTACAAAGAAAAAATCAATAACAGCTCACTTCAAATTTACAACTTTCCCAATTTGGAGGTTCAACTTTTAAGCCTCCTTTAAACACGTTGTCCTAACTTGGGCCTCAGTTCCTGAGCACAGACTCTCTGCACATAGTCCATAAACACGGCCAAGAGAGGGTCCTTGGGAAGCCAGGGCCTCAGCCATCTCTGAGAAGGGTGTCTCTGCATCCGAATTTGTAGTCAAAGGCTCCGGCCTGCTCTGGTTCTGGAATCTCATTTCATTTCTGCCGTGGACTTCGCAGGCTGGTAGGTGTGACAAATTGTCTTATCTTTGTCTAACCTTTGTTGGACCCATGCTGGCTTCAGGTTTCACTTTAATATATGACTTCAGTTTAATAGCAAAGTGGTTCTCTTAAAAATGTCAGATTGTAAAATGCTGAGTCATTCACCAAGAAAATACTGGTCCTGAGTAGAAATTAGAATCACTGGGGCTCACAGAATAAGACCACATATCTTCAGTCTAAATAGAGGGAGACGGAGCTTAAGTTCAGATTAAATTTAGAAAGTAGTTCTGAGCTCCAAAGACACTGTGTGCTCTGAGAGACAAGAATGAATCAGCTAGAAGGAGGAAGCATCCTTAAAATAGTGTTATACCTAAAAGCAAACACAGTGAAAGCAGAGTAGATGTGACATTCAACCTTTTATTTCCTTAACCACTGACTACACTGTACTAAACGGGACAAAGCTATGCAGACAACCTAGCAAACAGATTAGAAGTGTAAGAAGGGACACAATCCTGCCCACAGGCATATAAGATTCTTTTATTTTTGCTTTATAAGTGTCTTGTCTTTGCATTTATAAGTGAATTAAACTACCCAGTAATAATACATGAATGAATGACTGAATCCTAAAATCAGTAGGCAAATCATAAGAAACAGGATATGTATAAAGCGTCTCCTCGCCAAACAATTATTACAAAAGTAAAAGCAGTTAGTGTACAGGGGAGACACCTGGCAGGCGCCACCTTAAATAAGAGCTCAAAGTTAACACCGCAGGTTCCAGGACAAAAGGAGGCCACGCGCCTCCTGATATGATGCTCTGAGAAGGATACACATCACTTCTGGGGTGCTCTTGCCAAAATGAATAGCCTGGATGTAAGTCATAATGAGACATCACATAAACCTAAATTAAGAACACCATAGAAGATAACTGGCCAGTTCAGTTCAGTAGCTCAGTCATGTCCAACTCTTTGCGACCCCATGGACTGCAGCACACCAGGCTTCCCTGTCCATCACCAACTCCTGGAGCTCACTCAGACTCATGTCCATCGAGTCAGTGATGCCATCCAACCATCTCATTCTCTGTCATTCCCTTCTCCTCCTGTCTTCAGTCTTTCCCAGCATCAGGGTCTTTTCCAATCAGTCAGTTCTTCACATCAGGTGGCCAAAGTCTTGGAGCTTCAACTTCAGCATCAGTCCTTCCAATGAATATTCAGGACTGATCTCCTTTATAATTGACTGGTTTGATCTCCTTGCTGTCCAAAAGACTCTCAAGAGTCTTCTCCAACACCACAACTCAAAAGCATCAATTCTTAGGTGCTCAGCTTTCTTGATGGTCCAACTCTCAGATCCATACATAACTACTGGAAAAATTGTAGCTCTGACTAGATGGACCTTTGTTGGAAAAGTAATGTCTCTGCTTTTTAATATGCTATGTTTGTCATAGCTTTTCTTCCAAGGAACAAGCATCTTTTAATTTCATGGCTGCAGTCACCATCTGCAGTGATTTTGGAGCCCAAGAAAATAAAGTCTGTCACTCTTTCCATTGTTTCCCCATCTATTTGCCATGAAGTGTTAGGAATGTTGAGCTTTAAGCCAGCATTTTCACTCTCTCTTTCACCTTCATCAAGAGACTCTTAATTCCTCTTCACTTTCTGCCATTAGGGTGGTGTCATCTCCATATCTGAGGTTATTGATATTTCTCCCANTGTTGGCAATCTAATCTTTGATTCCTCTGCCTTTTCTAAATCCAGCTTGAACATCTGGAAGTTCTTGATTCACACACTGTTGAAGCCTGGCTTGGAGAATTTTGAGTATTACTTTGCTAGCCAGTGAGATGAATGCAATTGTGCCATAGTTTGAGCATTCTTTGGCATTTCCCTTCTTTGGGATTGGAATGAAAACTGAATTTTTCCAGTCCTGTGGCCACTGTTGAGTTTTCCAAATTTGCTGGCATATTGAGTGCAGCACTTTCACAACATCATCTTTTAGGATTTAAAATAGCTCAGCTGGAATTCCATCACCTCCACTAACGTTGTTTGCAGTGATGCTTCCTAAGGCCCACTTGACTTTGCATTCCAGGATGTCTGGCTCTGGGTGAGTGATCACACCATCATGATTATGTGGGTCATGAAGATCTTTTCTGTACAGTTGTTCTGTGTATTCTTACCACCTCTTTTTAATACCTTTTGCTTCTGTTAAGTCTATACCGTTTTTGTCTTTCACTGTGCCCATCTTTGGATGAAATGTTCCTTTGGTATCTCTAATCTTCTTGAAGAGATCTCTAGTCTTTCCCATTCCTGTTTTCCTCTATTTCCTCGCACTGATCACTGAGTAAGGTTTTCTTACCTCTTCTTGCTATTCTTTGGAACTCTGCATTCAAATGGAATGCTTTTCACCTCTCTTCTTCTTAGCAGTTTTTAAGGCCTCATCAGACAATCATTTTGCCTTTTTGCATTTCTTTTTCTTGGTGACAGTCTTGATCACTGTCTCCTGTACAATGTCACAAACTTCCATCTGTAATTCTGTCAGATCTAATCCATTGAATCTATTTCTCACTTCTACTGTATGGTCATAAGGGATTTGATTTAGGTCATACTTGAATGGTCTAGGAGTTTTCCCTACTTTCTTCAATTTAAGTCNCAATACTGTATTGGTTTTGCCATACATCAACATGAATCCGCCACGGGTGTACATAAGTTCCCACTCCTGAACCCCCCTCCCTCCTCCCTCCTCATGCCATCCCTCTGGGTTATCCCAGTGCACCAGCCCCAAGCATCCTGTATCCTGCATCAAACCTAGACTGACAATTCATTTCTTATATGATAGTATACATGTTTCAATGCCATTCTCCCAAATCATCCTGCCCTCTCCCTCTCCCACAGAGTCAAAAAGTCTGTTCTCTACATCTGCATCTCTTTTGCTGTCTTGCATACAGGGTTATTGTTACCATCTTTCTAAATGGAATTCCATCATCTTGACTAACTTTGTTCATAGTGATGCTTCCTAAGGCCCACTTGACTTCACATTCCAGGATATCTGGCTCTAGTTGAATAATCACATCATCATGGTTATCTGGGTCTTTAAGATCTTTTTTCTATTGTGCTTCTGTATATTCTTGCCACCTCTTCTAAATATCTTCTTTTTCTGTTAGGGCCATTACTGGAGAAGGGAATGACAAACAACTTGAGTATTCTTGCCTTAATAACCCCATTAACAGGATGAAAAGGCAAAAAGATAGCTGGCCAGCACTTTCCAAACATGAAAGGGTCATCAGAGACATTTTAAAACCAAAGAACCATTTCAGATGAAAAGATACAAAGCAGGCAGGACCATCATATGTAAAGTATGTTCCTGGCTGGGATCCTGGAGATGAGAAAGGGCCTAGTGGAAAAACTGGCAAAATCTGAGTCAAGTTCACTATTATCTAAGACTAGATAATAGTATGTATCAATGCTAATAGTTCTGATTATTGTCTTCTAGGTTATATAAGATGTTGACATTTGGGGGAGTCTAGGTGAGGGGAATTTCTCATACAGCTTTTGTAACTTTTTTCTGAAGTCTGAGATGAATTCAAAATAAAAAAAAATAAAATGTTAAGTGAATTAAAAGATCTCAATCTAGCAATTGTAAGGAGAGAGAGTTTTGATAACTTGAAAATATAATAGTATAATCAAAACTATATGAAACCATGTATATAAATAATGAAGCAACCATATGGAGTTTCTTTTTTCCTGTAATTGTGTAAAACCTGCACATTTTTCATCAAGATGGTCAACATGAGCTTTGAGGCTAGAGGACCAGGTATGAAGTGAGGTGGAGGCTGTGTTCCCTGGGAGAAGCAATCACCGCCACCTGGAGGCCTGGGCACTTTCCCTGAGTTTCTCTTAGCTCTGTCTCCTCCTCCACTAAACAATCCATCTTGGTGGCTTTGCTAAGAGGTATTAAAGGGAAGTGCAAACCGAGGGTCCCTGTCACCCTTCAGAGAGAGCAAGGCCATGTTGCTGGGTGAGCAGCCAGGCCACCCCAGCTTGCCTGGTCTGAGGGCACAGCGGCCTTCACTCTGGGACCACTGAATGTGCAGTCCCCAGGCTCCGTCTCCATGTCTCCAAGCCTAGGGATGGGCAAGGGTCCTCTGCAGAGGGACAGGACCAGCCCCCCACTCACCACCCCTGTCATGCCATTTGGAATTTGAGCTGCAGCTCCCCATAGGCTCCTGAGTCCTCTGCTGCTTGCTTGGTCTCTAATCAGCACAC
>SJYV01050959.1:36500-113140 GCA_006410875.1 Neotragus pygmaeus
GCAAAGAACTGACTCATTTGAAAAGACACTGATGCTGGCGAAGATTGAAAGCAGGAGAAGAAGAGGATGACAGAGAGTGAGTGAGATAGTTGGATGGCACCACCAACTTGATGGATATGAGTTTGAGCAAGCTCCAGGAGATGGTGATGGACAGGGAAGCCTGGTGTGCTGCAGTCCATGGGGTCACAAAGAGTCAGACATGACTGAGCAACTGAACTGAATTGAACTGAGGATAAGGCTCAAAGACTGCCACCTGAAATGACATTACAGGTCTTACAAAAATGTGATGGGGGTAAGCTCCTTTGTTTATGCAAAGGGTAATTGTGAATCTTTTAAAATAAACAATCACAGAACTTCTATAATAAAAGAGACAACAGCTAAAAGAGTGGAGTTTTCTAAAAAAAAATTTCATCCAAAATAGTGTTAGACAATGTCCAGTTATTACCCATCTAGGCTTCAGTCACTTGCTTGCAAGAGTTCTTCTTTTATCAAATGTCTGAGCAGTTCAGAACTCTATGTACTCACTGCGGAAAGATGGTATTCTGAAACCTTTTTTTCCTTTGGCATAAATGATGGAAATGTTAAAATCCAGTAATTACTTCATTACCTCATTTGCAATAGTTTCACTGTCCAAGTTACTCTCTTTTCTTAGCAGCAACAGTAATTAAGAAAGCCAAATTCAAGGCAATTCTCACTGAAACTTTGTAAGAATTTTGTGAAAAACTTTTAGGAAAGGTACATGGTGATTTCAGAATATGTATTATTGGAGTAATTCAGCTGCTGTACAAATACAGCCAATATTTGTATACTGGATGAAATATAATAAAAGTTGACTTGTCACTTAAAAAACAGTCTAAGGCAAATGTTTCAAGTCAGCAAGACCTCCATCCTTGGGCAGCCAGGATAACAAAAGTTCCACCATCTTTATCATGTGGCCTCCTAGGTTGTCACTGTCATCTTCTGGCACTCAGCTGGAATGAGGGTAAATAAGCTGGGAGAAGAGGTTAACGAATGTTCTTATGGGGAAGTCCTATAAGTCACACACATCATTTGAATTCAATAGAGCTCAATTGTATGATAAATATCCAGGGGCTTCAAACCTAGAAATGAGAATCTGACCAATGGCATCCAAGAACAGATAGAAAGGGAGCTATTTCTGATAAAAGAAATATCTCCAAGAAAATAAAATTGTTAAACAATAATTAAAAGCCATATATAGGAAGCAGTGGGCAAGAAAGCCTGGAGTGCTGCAGTTCATGGGGTCGCAGAGCCCGACACAACTCAGTGACTGAACATGGGAAGCAGTGAATGAGTGCAACCGACACAGCAGAAAATCAAGTAAATATTATGGACGGCAAACTTGAGAAACACTTCCAAATTGCAGAGAAAGAGAGCAAAGAATTGATATTAATATATTCCACTGATTCTAAGATGTCCATTTTTTCACAACAATTCAGAAATCAGTTAAGTCTTACAATCAGTGACATTGCACAATCATTGTGGACCTGGGAGCTATCCCAATGAGACTGTTGTCAAGTCCTGGGCATGGCCTAACTGTGGTCTCAGCTGTTCATGTTCTAAGCACCTTAACTGAGTTATGTACATTGTTGCAATCACATGTGAGCTTAATTGCCATTTAAAATGTCTTTTAAAAGATTACACTATGACTTGGCACTGAAACAAGGAGTTATTGTGTATGCAGAAAGGCATGGAATTAGAGCAGCAGGATGTAATTTGATATTACTGAAGCAAATATCTGTTTTAGGAGCAATGAGTGAAATTCCTTTTTTCAAAAAGCCAAGTTCTTTACAGGATCCAAGAAAGGGAAAAGAAGTTATCCTTAAGTAAAAGCTTAGAAATTGTTATGTTTTATAACTAAGATACATGCAAAAGAGATTGCCTGTCACATGCCAAACAACGCAATTAAAGGCAGGAGAAACTGTCAAATATCTCAAAATAGATGAAATACTTCACAAGAAAGAAGCTGGTGTGATCAACGTACCAATTTCACAGGACTGTAATTATGGCATTATGTCATAGTTTAACTGGCAGCATCTTTTCTTCCTTAATAGTACATAAAATACAAGTAATTCTTACAACTGATAAAATATTGATACAGTAATTAAAGAAGAAGATTATAGCTATTGTAGACCAGGAATAAAGATTCAGCCCAAGACTTACATTTCTGAGAAAGGCTCTATAATAATCAAAGAAGAAGCAATCACTGAAGATATAATGAAAGAAAACTTTCAAAAGAGGAGGGTGAGGGAGAATGAAACATTCACCAGGTTCCAGGGAAGAGTAACTAACATAGACTCATATCTAAAAATACCCTGACAATTTTTTAAATTAAAATATAAAACATGTTTTTTTTGTCTATCTACATATCCAGACCCCAAAATGAATATAAAAATATCTATAAAGGAATAAAAATCATGCTAACCTTGTTCTTCTCTTCTACAATGATAGATGCCTATAGAGTTTTGACATGGAAAAAAAAATTAGAATCAGGTAGTCTACTCACAGATATGTTTTAATTTTGAGAGGAGAAAACAAAAGAGACATTCATTTAAGAGCTCAAAATGTCTGCCATTCATATCTGTTTAAATCACTTTAAAATATATTCCAACTGTCCAAGTGACAATTTAAAATGAGGACCTCAAGAATGGGAAAATCAAAATGTAAAAGGACTAGCATTGAGCCCTGAAGCCAACGACACAAAAAGACAAGTCTAAGATAGTTGTTTAAATACAGTTACAAGACAGAATATGTGTCAGAAATATGTGTCAAAAATCTAAATCCAGGCCACACACAACATCAAAAGTAATTTAATAACAACCCAAATTACAAACCCATATTTAATGAACTTTCAGATAAGAAGGAAGAACACAGGGAAAGAAAAAGATACCAAAGTCATTAGCCTACACAGTTGTGAACCTAAAAATATCATTTTACCCTTAACTTTCTCACTGGGAGAAATACTGACTGATGTTCACTCGCATATTTAGAACATACTGCAAAAGACTTGCCTGGAGAATGCCAGGGACTGCAGAGCCTGGTGGGCTGCCGTCTATGGGGTCACACAGAGTCGGACACGACTGAAGCGACTTAGCAGCAGCAGCAGCATAGGAGAGGAGAGAGGCTGTCCTTGCTAAGATAGATAAAACTTCAACCTCTGCCTCAAGGTCTTTAGTCCAAAGAGGATATAGAGTATAGAGGACAGATTTTAGTTTGTCATGAGAATAAACACATGTGAAATTCCTGGAAGAAATCTATGGAGAGCCAGTCTTCAAATGATGATTAGACTTTACTGTGTACCAATATTTTCTTCTCCTTCTAGTAAAAGGTTGCTTAAGTCCAGTACAGAAGGGTATAGAGTCCTTCTTCACAGTTCTCATTCACAGTGGCCACACACACACCATGGCTACACACACACACTCACACACCATACCGCAGTGGTCACACACGCCCATGTCAGTGTAAGCTGTGACAGCCCGTAAGCTGGACAGCCTTGTTCAACAGCATCGCCGCTGTCACAGAGCAAAACATGAAACTCAGACCACAAGGAAGCTCCTCCCAGTGACCGTAGTGACGCACACCTCACTCAGGCCTGAATCAGTACACACATTCACAAGAAGTTTTCCAGCTGCTCCGTAATTTAAAGCTCACAACCACCATCCTAGTGGGTACCATTTTCCCACTTTTACAGATGGGAAAACTGAGGCTCGGAAAGATTATTTTCCAGAACTACATAGCCAGGAAGCGGGGGGCAGAGACAGATCTCCAAGCCAGGAATTTCTGGCATAAAAAGTTTCATCATACCACACCACACCATTTCCCTAATTCAAAAGAGAAGGCAGAAGGGAAGAAAAGAAGAGATTAATTTTATAATTTATGAAAGTCTTAGTACAGGTGCTTCCTCTTTTACAAAAACAGTAATAATAAGGCAACGCACTGAACTAATCCCCCTGGGCTGGCACCTCATTATTCCTCTCTCAAACATTCACAGAGTGGGTATAGGGCTCCTTTTTCTCCAACATAACTGGTTCTGAGACCTTCCTAGGAAGTGCCCTTGTCCCTGGGGCCTGATTAGCCAGGACCAGTGACTGAGCCTTCAGGCTTCTTTGTTTCTTCAGTATTCTGGGCTAACCTTTCTCTCGCCAGGAATTAAGCTTAGATGGAGTCACTGATTTACTCTAAAGAGTTTAAATTCCAATGCATTGCTGCTTCCCAGAGCCTTGAAGAGGGAACAATGCTTAATGCATCTCTGATAGTGGAGTTTTAGACACCAACAAGGGATTTACCTTTAATGCCAGCCACCCCTTGAAACAGTTCTTCACCTCAGAGCATCCTGAGACAGCGGCTCCTCATCTGTGCCCCCAGCGCCCTTGGCCCATCTCCGTGTCCCTTGAATTCAATGTTTGGCACTCCTGCAAACCCTGCGGAGAGAGACTCAAGCAGGGTGTAACCAGACTGGTCGAACCCCAGCTCCCAGACTCCGGGAGACATCGAGCCGCCGCTGGGGGCACCTCGCGGATGCTTCCGTGGTTCCTTCCCCGCCAGCCCCGGAGTTAGCCCGGCCAGCCGTGGCGCCCCGTCACCAGCCACCTGAGCGTCTCCGAGCCGCCTGAGTCTCCGCGACCCCCGCCCGGCCTGGAGGTTCGGAGACGGCGGGCGGGCTGATGCTGCCACCTCTCGGCCACCTTCTCTCGCAGCTGCGCTCAGCCCTCTCCCTCTCCCACCTGGCACCCCGCCCCAAAACCCTCCCCAGACTTCTGGGCCGGGGAAGGCCGTGATCACTGGGCCTGGGAGGGGGATGACCTTCCCCGCAAGGGCGGCTTCCTTCAGGCCACCCCAGAGGCGCACCAGGAACGGACGTGCGAATGAGCGCGGCCAGCAACCACCTCCCCCACGGTTCTGGGCTGGTGCCCACGCCCCTTCTCCACCTGGAGATCAAAACTGCCACCTCGTTTCCCTGGGCCACAGCCTGGCCGAAAAACCACCAGATTCACCCCCTAAACCTGGGCCCTCCTGGCTGTCTAAAAGAAAGCGGGTGGGAGCACAGGTTTTTAAACTTAGATTCCCCCTTCGGACCCACTGAATTCGAATCTCCAGGAAGGAGAACAGGAAACTGTTCTTGCAAAGTTCTCCAGCGATCCAAGTGGTGAGGCAGGCTGGGGACCCACCCAGTTAGAAAATCTACCCGACCTTTCCCCAGTACCTGCTAGCATGCACAAACACTCACCCGCAAGCTGTCGAGAGACAAGCACCCAATATCAGACGCAGGGCTTGAAAAGAAAAGGGTTTGATTGAGGGCACCCTCACATCAAATGCAAAAGGCAAAATGGTTGTCTGAGGAGACTTACAAGTAGCTGAGAAAAGAAGAAAAGTGAAAGGCAAAGGAGAAAAGGAAAGATAGATCTATCTGAATGCAGAGTTCCAAAAAATAGCAAGGAGAGACAACATCTTTTTAAGTGAACAATGTAAAGAAATAGAGGAAAACAATAAAATGGAAAGGACTAGAAATCTCTTCAAGAAATTAGAGATACCAGGGGAAAATTTCATGCAAAGATAGGCACAATAAGGGACAGAAACAGTATGAACCTAACAAAAGCAGAAGATACTAAGCGGNTCCTTACACCACCCTCAAGGTCCAGGTCAGTTGAGTGCTCTTCTCCTCCACCAAGCCCCACTAGAACTAATCTCCCCTTCATCTCAAGCCCCACATCTCATTAGCTGTCCTTTGCTTATGGTCATGATCCCTCTCTACCTGATTTTACTGCTGTTTATGTCCCTGAAACCCTCTCCTAAGGATGAGATCCTCCAGGACAGTTTGGTTCATTCTTGTGTTTCCTCCTACCCTCCCACTTTCCAGATGGAGAGTGCCTTGTGCTAATCAATACTGATTGCATGAATGTGAGTTTTTTATAGGCTACTCAGCAAGACTTAGCAACTAATCAATAAGGGATCAGAAGACGTGATCTAGCAATCCCTCTCCTGGGCATCTATCCAGAGAAAACCTTGATTCAAAAAGATACATGCACCCCAGTGTTCACTGTGACACTGCTTACACTAGCCAAAACATGGAAGCAACCTAGACATCCACTGACAGAAGACTGGATAGAGATGTGGTACATGTGCACAACGGACATTGTTCCACTGTATAATGTTCATTGAATAATGAACACTATTCAGCCATTAAAAAGAATGAAGTAATGCCATTTGCCACAACAGGGGTGGACCTAGAGATTGTCATACTGAATAAAGTCAGACAGAGAGAGACAAATAGCATATGATATCACTCATACGTGGAATCTAATTTTTTTTTTTTAAGATACAAGTGAGCTTATTTACAAAACAGAAACAGACTTACAGAGATTGAAAACAAACTTTTGGCTAGCAAAGGGAAAATATGGCAGGGAAGGGAGGGACGGGTCAGGAGCGTGGGGTAAACATATCCACACCGCCGTATACAAGATGAGTAACTAACAAGGACCTACTGCCTAGCACAGCGAACTCGACTCAATATTCTGTGATAACCTATACAAGAAAAGAATCTCAAAAAAATCTGAATACATGTGTTTGTATAACAGAATCACTTTGCTGTACACCTGAAACTAATACAACATTGTAAATCAACTGTACTCCAATAAAATTAAAGTTAAATAATTTTTTAAAAGAAGGCGATGTGGAGGATGACACCATGGATTCCAGTGCTGCCATTTTCCAAGGCGGACTACAGGAGGAGAAGCGGGTTCAGGAGGTAAGACAAGTCCCTTTTAGACGCGAGGGGTTGGATGTGCTCTCAGAACATGCATGTGCTGATCAGCAGATGACTCTGCCCTCCCGGGAGAGGGACCTAGCTCAGAAATCATGCCAAACATTTCCAGTGACGTTGCTGTCTCCATTTAATGAATTAAAAAACAAAATTGGAGAAGGAGTTTGCTCACACTTGGACGGTAGAAGAAAGTAGCAGATTCCAGTAATGGACCCTACCCGACACTGTCCTTCCTGGAGAGAGGAGAGGACACAGAAGTCTTTCCCCAGGAGATCCAGAAAATTCTAGAGATTCGAAATTCTTCTGGTGACTCCAGAGGTTGGGGGGAAATCCAGGGTTAAAGTCACCCCTTTCTTGAGTCCCAAAACCTCAAAGACAGATGAGTGTAGTTGAAAAAGCACTGGGTGAGGGACACAGTGAGGGGAGGGGAGGGTGGGAGGAACTGGGAGGGTGGGATTGACGCATATGCACTTGTTGTTTAATAGCTAAGTCATGTCTGACCCTTTTGCAACTCCAGGGACTTGTAGTTCTCCAGGCTCCTCTGTCCATGGAGTTTCCCAGGCAAAAATACTGGAGGGGGTTACCATTTCCTTCTCCAGGGGATCTTTCTGACTCAGAGATTGAACTCACATCACCTGCATTGGCAGGCGGATTCTTTGCCACTGAGCCATCAAGGAAGCCCTATATATAATATATATTACGTAGAATAGCTAGTTAGTGGGAGCCAGCTAATATAGCACAAAGCGCTCAGCTCAGTACTCTGTGATAACCTAGCGGGCTGGGATGGGGGTGGTGGGAGGGAGGCTTAAGAAGAAGGGGATATGTGTATACACAAGGCTGATTCACTTCATTGTACTGCAGAAACTAACACCACGCTGTAAAGCAATTATACTCCAGTAGAAAAAGAAAAGGGAAACAAGAAAAAGTACTGGCTCAGGAAATAATGATGCTCACTACTAATTCATGTTTAACCTTATACATTTCTCTCTTGGTGCCTCAGTTTCCTCAGCTGTACAATGAAATTAAACAAACGATCCCTAAGTTCTCTTATAACCTAGCATAGATGAGTCACTAGTTCATCTCCATTTCTCTCATGTTTTAGTACAAGTCCAGGACTGCTTCTTTTCTAAGTACTGTTTCTGATTATAATATTAATATCATTTCTACAATGTTGGCTGTAGAAAATTTGATCAAGAAGAAAAGAAAAATCACTATAGTTATCACCAATCAGAGATAACACTAGTAACATCTTGCTGTAAATTATACTGGTCTTTCTTTCACATGTGCAAATGCATATCTTTTAATAAAGCAGAAATTGGGTAATAAAAGCCACTGTTGATTGAGCATCCAATACACATCAGTCTCAGAACCAACTGTTCTACTGTTCTGTGTACACGTCAACAGTCCTTATGGCATCCCTGCAAAGCAGAGAACCATGGCTCTATTTTACGGAAGAGAAAATCAAAGGGCAAAAGAGGTCAAGTCACTTTCCTGAGGCCACACAGCCAGTAAGGGACCAACCAGAATTCCAGAATGCCTTTCCCTCTTGCTTTCTGAGCTGGTGTTTTTATTTTTTAAAAAATTTAATCCATCTTTAATATGCTCCCATTTTTTCAAATACATTTCTACCACATTATTATAGGTTGCTTGAAGATGCTGATCACACAGTCCTAAGATGTTTTCCACTTTCACTAGCATGAAGAATGCTGTTTATCTTTCTCCACTCCACAGTAATTTTTCTCCTTAGGGTAAATATGCAGAGATATGTGCGTCTTAAGGCTATCGACAGAGCATCAGTTTGCCTTCTCAAAAAAAAAAAAAAAAAACTGAACAAGTACTCCCCCATTACCCATTTATAGAAGTTTCATTTACCTGCAGCCTCCTTAATGTTGGGAATTACTTTCATTCATCTCTGCTGATATTTTAAGTGAAATTTCTCATCAATGAAGCTGAACTTTAATATCATTGACCACTTCATGATTCATCCTAATAGTGGTTTATTGCACAAATCCTTGGAAGACAGGGGAGAAATGAAGGGATGAGGTGAAAGACAGGGAAAACTAATTTTATTCATTTCAGAAAACCAAGTACCTAACACATGCAGATCATGGTGTAAGTCCTAAAGTCACTGAAATGGATAAGAAGGAGCAAATATTGAGCACCTACTCCATGCTCAACCCCAGGCACGCTGAGAATCATGAAGACACTAAGCAGGGCACAGTAAGTCCCCTAAACATGAAGCTTAATGTTGTAGACTTTCGAAGATGGGAACATGCGATCCATCAGCGTCAGGCATGAGTGACATTGCAGTTTGCTCTCCGTCTCCTATGCTGACCTTCCTCCAGCTCCATCTCCCCTCTCCTTTCTCTCCTCCAGTCAGTAACTCTTCTTGCCTGTTCACTTGATGCCAGTTCTTGTATGCCAGCTGTTGTCCTGTACGACCATACCTTCCAAGGTACTTTACTGCAAGATTAAATGTTTTCTATTTTTTGTGTTTGTTTTGATGTATTATTTATGTAAAAAGTATTATAAACCTATTACCATACAGTTCTGTATAGATAACTGTGTTAGTTGGGTACCTTGGCTAACTGGGTTGGACTTACGAACAAACTGGACTTATGAACACAATCTCAGAACAGAGCTCATTCGCATGTAGGGGACTTGTACAATATTTACCTTCCCAGAACTTGCAGTCTTGTTGGGGAGGGGAAAAAAGCAACATACATAAAGGCATTCTGAGTTTAATTCTTCCTTTTCCTGTTCTTTTGTGGAACTGTCTTTCCACATCCAACAGGTCTTTGGAGGGTTCATCTTAAACTCTTGCTACATGTCCATATGATTCTCTTCCTGGATTGCCTGAGAGCCCCAGAGGCTGAGATGGTGTCTTACTCACACTTGTCACATCATGTCAGTGAATGATTTCATAATCCCTACACAATTCAGTATTCATTGTTGTAAAATAGTGGCAGGTTGCCATGTCCTCTCCCCACAGCCCACCCCCATCCCCATTAGTCCAGTTATGTCTGAGAAACTCAGAAGCACAGGCAAGCACTGATCTACAAGGGTGTGGCAATATTCACTAAATTAGCATGAAACCAAACCAACCCGAATGACACGGTCGGCTTGATTAAATAACTGCCACACTCCCTTCTACCAGCAAATCCTAAGGCTTTCCTCTGTCTGTTCATTTACAAGGCTGAACACGTAGGGGGATTCAGGGGTCTGGGATTTGTGTGCATGCTTGCTTGCTTGTTTTTCACCTTCTCATACCTTACTGATGTCCGCAGGTCCCATAGGCCACGTGATCATCTCCTGAACATCTGACTCAAGAAATCAGCCCCTGTACACCTAAGCTGAGCAAATTTCATTTCACAAGCCCTATTGACTTGTTTTTTACCCTTTCACCTGCTGCATTATGTCCGGCCCATCCCTTTTCCCCACTTTTGGCAGTTTCAAACCCAGCCCTGCCAGGGCTCCTTTCTCTGTTCCCTAGGGCACAAGAGTTTTCCCTCTGCCATTCACTGATGTGTATCATCTGTATTGCCAAAGCATCTAGCTTACATTTGCCCATGTGCTCAGTTCTGTCTGACTCTTTGTGACCCCATGGACTGTAACACACAAGACTCCTCTATTGATGGGATTTTCCAGGCAAGAATAGTGGAGTGGGTTGTCATTTTCTACTCCAGGGGATCTTCGCAGCCCAGGGATTGAACCCACATCTCTTGCATCTCCTGTGTTGGCAGGTGGATTCTTAACTACTGAGCCACCTGGGAAGCCCAAAGCTTCCCAACTAAATAGACATTTGCTTTACTCAGATTCTGATGTTGAATTGGAACTGAATTAATTCACATTCTGATTAGAATTTCAAGAGAGTTCCAGTTCAGTTGGGGGCTGGAAGTGTTGGAGAGAACTAGCTGCCAAGGCAGGACTGGAACCCACGTAAAGTATAAGATCCAGGCGACAAAGGGGACAGGGGTCCTTGCACCCCATGCTTTCCTTTTCTCCTCCCCCAACTTCTGAGGAGCCTTCAGTGACACAGAGAAAAGCGGTGAATTGTTAGCAAGGCACAGTCCTGAAGGAAGTGAGGGGAGGCTGTCAGTACACCTGCCTTGCTCATGGTCCACACACCAGCCTCAGGAATGACCCGGGGCCCCTACTTGCAGCAAAGCCGTGAGAGAGGCTGTAGATAAAAAAAGACCAAGAGGCCTGTGAAAGAGAAAAAGGAGGAGACGAGAGCAAGAAGGGGGATCCCCAGAGGCGTGACTGAGAGGTGTTGTGAAGGGAAAAGTGAAGCAATATTCTGCCCGCGCCCTGGATGGCATGTGTATCAGCTAACAGTAAACTCTCTGCAGGTTCCTACGCCCCTCCCATGTCACCAATACAACCCCGGGGTTGTATGTAAAACCTGTCATTGTCCAGACACACCCTGCACCAGGTGCTGAATCGATATTACCCCCACTGAATACCACTAGGCGCTATGTACCCAGAACCATCGAGACTCCCAGGCAGAGGTTCTCAAACTTTGACATGCTTAAAAGTCACCTTGCAGCAGAGCATAATGACACACCAAGGCGTCATGTCTTCAAATCTTGGGTGGGTGGGGTCCAGAAGCATGCATTTTTAATAAGCATACTGACACCAATGTAGATGTCCAAGGACTATGCTGATATACCCAAATGGAATCATTCTGGAGCTCCAGCCTGGCCCTGGGAGGCGAGTGGCCTTTTTTTTTCTTTGGAATCAGCCAGTCTGTTCACGCTTCAGAGCCCCTCCTCTCTGGGGAAAGCCCTTCCAGATACCCCTCCTCCACAGGACACTTCAGGGCTGCTCCATCCTCCATCCGCCACCCTCTCCTCCCCATCTCCACGCTTCTCTCACCAACCTTCCCTCTGGGCCATTTGAAGCCCCAGTTGCCTAGTAAACTCCATGACATCTTTGATCCATTCTCTACATTCTGCGATCTCTGATGAAACCCAGCTCTCTGCTGAGAACGGCACTCCCCAAGGCCACCACTAGCCTTTCTGAACCTTGGGCAAATTAGAAGGTGGCTCCTCTGGTTTAGAAGGTCACATTGGTTAAAAGTACCCCCTAGGCAGTCCAGCCCCTGAGGACTCAGAGTGTGACTAATGGTTTCGGTCCCTCCCCTCCTTGGACAGCGTGCACACTGTACAGACTCCAGTCTGACAGCCTCCCTGTAGCCCTTCATGGAGATTACTCTACTCCTCCCTCCCACTGGGCCCAAGGTCAGGAAGAGGGGGTGTTCTCTTCCTCACTCCCCAAGGCATTTCCAAACCTGTGCTCTTCCTTTTCCTGAAAAAAGCCTCTTCCCTGAGGTTCCGTGAGCCTCTCCCATTCCTCTACCACTCAACATCTAACCTCACACTCAAGCCCAACATCCCTTCTCTCTCCTCCACGTCCACCATCTTGCTGGGAAACTTGGATGTCCGTAGCTCATAGACACCGTGCAAAAACCTTCCCATTCCTGTGGTTTTGTTTCCACTCTCTTCAGTTTCCCCCACATCCAAGAACCTTGTCAGAACTGCCTCATATCAGAAATCTCAAGCTCTGGCAGCCCAGTCTCAAACAGCAACCCTCTTGCCACGCACTTCTCCCCTGTTCTCACTCACTATGTCTGCCCCTCAGTCTCACAGACGCCTACCTCGAGTCCTTCATTTTCTGCCCACCCAGCCTAGACCACACAGCTGACCTGAACCCAACTTTCACAAGCATCTACCTTCTGCCTCATTCTTCTGAGGATACCTAACGCATGCCATGACCTGCCTCAACACTCCTCTACCATTGAAGGAAAGCACACAACTCCGTCATGGCACCAGGGGCTCCCGTATCAGCTGGGTTCTGAGTGCCACAGATCAAGGATCCTTTCCCTTGTGCTTTGCATGTGATCTCTCCCATTCTCCTCAGAAATTGTTCCAGCCTCCACAGCCCTCTTCAAGCCACCCACCCAACCCCAAAGCCCCTCCATCTCAGCAGACAACTCTTACGATCTTGATGAGAAAATGGAAGCCCTAAGAGGAGAGCTTCATTAACTTTCCAGCCCCCATCCACACCCTTATCCATCTTCCCTTTTCCTTTTCCCTCTCCTGCCGGGGTGAGACTCCTTCCTCCTACCCAAGCCAGTCCCTGCATCTACATTCTCTACCTTTGGAACCAGTCTTTATCAGTTTTCACACCTTATCTTCTTTGTTTTTATTTGGAGACTACTTCGTTAACTTCTGTAGTCAAACCTATGTAGATAAGACCTTACATGTTTAATACAATGTGTTACCTCTATACAAGTGGGAAAAAAATGTTCAATGGGTCTAGACCAGGAGGCTGTTAATTTCTGTACAACGCCAACCAAATATGTTATAACTGGGATACTGTTTCCAAAGTTGGGAGCACTGCTAATGTTTCCAAAACTTCAAATTTTATATACAGTAGGCCCCCTACATATGAACCTTCAAGTTGAGAACTTACAAACATAGGAACATGCATTCACACATCCAATCACATGAGTTAGTTCATGTCTGGTGTTAGCTCTAAAAGCTGGGTACCTAGGATAACTTTATTGGATGAACAAGTTGGACTTATGAACATGCTCTCAGAATGGAACTTGTTTATATGTAGGGGACTTACTGTATATAAAATATGAGTTTATA
The DNA here is from genome assembly GCA_006410875.1 of Neotragus pygmaeus. NCBI lineage: Eukaryota > Metazoa > Chordata > Mammalia > Artiodactyla > Bovidae > Neotragus > Neotragus pygmaeus. The sequence continues at coordinate 49,938 of SJYV01050959.1, forward strand.
TACAAAGAGAGAGAGAACATATCGATACGTTATGCATTAATAGCAGTAACAGCTTTTCCAGGCTTTGCAGTCATATCCATTTAAAAATAATAATAATAATTTTTAAAAGACTATGGAGAGAAATATAGAGTTTCTTTTGAAAACTAGGAATAAAACTACCATCTGTATCAGTTCAGTCACTCAGTCATGCCCGACTTTGTGACCCCATGGACTGCATCACCCTGTCCAGCACCAACTCGTGGAGCTTGCTCAAACTCATGTCCATCGAGTCGGTGATGCCATCCAACCATCTCATCCTCTGTCATCACCTTCTCCTCCTGCCTTCAATCTTTTCCAGCATTAGGGTCTTTTCCAATGAGTCAGTTCTTCACATCAGGTGGCTAAAGTATTAGAGCTTCAGCTTTAGCATCAGTCCGTCCAATGAATACTTAGGATTGATTTCCTTTAGGATGGACTGGTTGCATCTCCTTGCAGTCCAAGGGACTCTCAAGAGTCTTCTCCAACACCACAGTTCAAAAGCATCAATTCTTTGGCCCTCAGCTTTCTTTATAGTCCAACACTCACATCCATACATGACTACTGGAAAAATCATAGCTTTGACTAGATGGACCTTTGTCAGCAAAGTAATGTCTCTGCTTTTTAATATGCCATCTAGATTTGTCATAGCTTTTCTTCCAAGGAGCAAGTGTCTTTTAATTTCATGGCTGCAGTCACCATTTGCAGGGATTTTGGAGCCCCCCAAAATAAAGTCTCTCACTGTTTCTATTGTTTTCCCATATATTTGCCATGAACAAAACTATCATGTGACCTGATGGGCATATACCCTGAGGAAACCATAATTGAAAAAGACCCATGTACCCCAATGTTCATTGCAGCACTATTTACAATAGCCAGCACATGGAAGCAACATAGATGTCCATCAATAGATGAATGGACAAAGAAGTTGTGATACATATCCACAATGGAATATTATTCAGCCATAAAAAGGAATACATTTGAGTTAGTTCTAATGAGGTAGACCAACCTAGAGCCTATTATACAGAATGAAGTAATTCAGACAGAAAAAGACAAACGTTGTATATTAAAGCATATAGAAATCTAGGAAGATGGTACTGATGAACCTATTTACAAGATAGCAGTGAAAATAGACTTGTGGGCACAGTGAGGGAGAGAGAAAGTGGGATGACTTGAGAGAGTAGCACTAAAACATATATGTTACCATATATAAGGTAGATAGCCAATGGGACTTTGCTGAATGACAAGGGAATCCAAAGCTGGTGCTCTGTGACAACCAAGAAGGGTGGAATGGGGTGGGAGGTGGGAAGGAGGCTTAAGAGGGAGAGGACATGTGTCTACCTATGGCTGATTCATGTTGATGTATGGCAGAAACCATCACAATATAGTAAAGTAATTATCCTCCAGTTAAAATTTTTTTAAAGAAGCATACTGGAAAAACAATGCTAAAACCAAGAGATCCTAGCAAAATAAATGAGACTTTCCTCCATCAATAAATAAATACATAAGACAAACCCCAGAAAACAGCCAAGATCTGTTATTGTCTAGTATCCTGCACTCTTTATTAGCTTCTCAATCATCAGCTGGAAAGAAAACACTCTAGAATAACCTCATGAAAAACAGCTGGAGTGGGGGTGTTGGGCAGGGACTTTCCTGATGGCTCAGTGGTAAAGAATCCTCCTGCCAATGAGGATCTTACCTGGTCCGAGAAGAATCCGCATGCCTCGGGGTAACTAAGTCCATGCGCCAGAACTATTGAGCCTGTGCTCTAGAGCCCAGGAGCTGCAACTACTGAAGCCCACATACCCTAGAGCCCCCACTCCATAACAAGAGAAACCACTGCAACGAGAAGCCTGCATGCTACAAGGGTGAGGGCTTCCCTGCTCGCCACAAATAGAGAAAAGCGCGTGCTTGCGCGGCAAGAAAGATGTAGCACAGCCAAAAATAAATAGATTAATAAATAAAATTATTTTTAAAATAAAATACAGTTGTAAAAATTATCTTAAAAATAGAGAGAGAGAGGGGGAAAAAAAAGGTCTTGGGCTTCTCTGGCGGTCCAGTGATTAGGACTCCATGCTTCCACTCCTGGGAGCCTGGGTTCAATCCATGGTCTGGTTGGGGAACTAAGATCCCTCAAGCCACACAGCCAAATAATAATAATATTAATTAACAGATCTGATAAAGCATAGTCACTGCTACATAGGTATAAGATATTTTACGTTCACAGAGATAGGATACAATGCAGGCATGCTCAGTCACTCAGTCGTGTCCCGGTCTTTGTGACCCTGTGGACCATAGCCCGCCAGGCTCCTCTGTCCCTGGGATTCTCCAGGCAAGAATACTGGAGTGGGTTGCCATTTCCTACTTCAGGGGATCTTCCCAACCCAGGGACTGAACTCACATCTCCTGTGGCTCCTGCATTGCAGGTGGACTTTTTACCCATTGAGCCATTAGGGAAGCCTGGGGTACAGTACTGTCCCACATTTATAAAACCAGAGGATACGATTTTTAAATGCATTATTTGAGACTTGATTCTGCTTTTCCAGCAGAGGACCCGAAGGATGGCTGTGACACAGCTCTGGCACAGAAATGCACCTTCTCGGATTTCCTTCCTCTAGCAGCACAGTTATCGGTACTCACTGCTCCTCATGAACATCAGCTAAAATCCATTTAGAAAAACAACACAAAACAACCACTGGATTCATACAAAGATGACTTGAGTGGAGGCAAGCAAGACTCAGGCTAACTAATATTTTACCAAATCTGTCATGTCTGAATGGGGAGAGTTTCATGGAAGAAAGGAGATACCAAGTAGCATCTAAAGAGTCTGAGGCAGAGCAATTAAACCCTGCCCTTTAGATCCAAAATTGCGCAACAAAAAAAAAAAGCTGGAATGCTGATAAAGGTAATGTAATCTGCTGGAGAACACTCAATGCCTGGGCAGTGTTATAAAAATTTGTCTGACCAGGCTATTGTACTTGTCCAGAATAAAGATCTGAAGTCTGGTAGGATCTGCTTTAGCCTGGAGAAGATGTGTGTCAATCAGTTGAGAACCTTCTAGTCCTATTGCCTGGCTCAGCTGATGCTCATACAATGCAGGAATAGTCTGCATATTTGAAGTTTGTTGAAAGGCAAGTTCCAATTGGCAGGTTCCTGGTGTTGGACAGCTGGAAAGTTGTGGATGGCAGTACCAGGAAGGACCACAGATGGTGGGGATAGACTGCTATGCATAAAGGTTGGCTGAGATTTCTATGGTTGAAGTGAAAACTAAATAATTCCTGAGCCTGGGAAACAGCAGGTCTGGCACCCAGACAGTAGGGCTGGAGGCAGGGGTGCATAAGTAAGTGCTGGAATCAGCTGAACTGAAGTAGGCTGAGAAAACTTGGTTGGAAGCGTTGTTGCTCAGCCAAGTATGTGGGGAGCCAGTTGTTCACGTTGGATGATCGAATAATGACTTGGGTCCGTATAGAAAGCTGGAGTTTGAGCTGCTGCAGACTGAGTTACAAAGACTAGTGGACTCTGTTTCTGGGTGAAGAGGGAAGGCTTACAGTTTAATTGTGAAAAATGACTTGCAGAAGGAAGCCTGCTTGTCTGAACTTGGAGTTTCACGTCACAGATATCAGGACGGTCTGAGATGGTTGTATTCACTCCCTATCTTTCAGCCTCCCCTTCTCTAATATTTTCCTGCCTCTGATACTATAAATATGCTGATATTTTGCAACATTTTAAAAGAGAAAGAACATATGGTTGCTGGGGATGAGGGGAGGATGGGAGGAAGGGATAGTTAGGGAGCTGGGAATGGACATCACACATTGCTATATCTAAAAAGGCTCACCAACGACCTACTGCACAGCACAGGGAACTCTGCTCAGTGTTACATGGCAGCCTGAAGGGGAAGGGAGTTTGGAGGAGAAAGGATACATGTATATGTCTGGCAGAGTCCCTTTGCTGTCCACCCGAAACTATCAATATTGTTAGTCAGCTCTACTCCTATACAAAATAAAAAGTTAGTATATAAAATGGGGGTTGTAGACATAATAAAAAAAAAATAAAAGCAAACAAAAACCTTCCTTCACTTGGGTCTCTCAGCCCCACTTCATCTTCCTTATTCCTCCTTTACTGAAACCTGTGCTACTTTTCCCACTTCCTCCCCTCCCCAACTCAATTCACTGCACCCTGATCCTCTAGTCCACTCCTCAGTCGAAAACCATCAATACCTTCCTGTGGCCAAATTCAGTGGGGAGTTTTCTATACTTTTATTATTGATGCACTTGACTCTACTACTCAGTCTCTCTTTCTTGAAACCATCTACTTCCTCATGACTGTAACACCATCCTCTCCACGTAGGTATGAGTTTCTGCTTTGGACCCTTGCTCCACCCACCACTTAGTCACTGGAGTTTCCTGTCAGTCAGCCCTTGAACTAGTACTTTTCCCATTCCACACAGTGCTCTTGGACAATAGCATCCACTGTGGGAGTTTTCACTATCATCTATGTTCAGGCAACTCACAAATCTATACCCCAACCTTGATTTCCTTTCCGAAATCAGATTTGTGTATACACTGTGTGCTGGGCATCTCCACTGGGACATTCCACAGGCACCTCAAACTAGGCCTGTGTAAACCTGAACTCATCGTCTCCACTCTTATCCCAAACCGGCTCCTCCTGTGACCCCCATTAGTCAGTGGCACATCCTCCACCCGTCCCAGGTAAGCCAGACACCCGGAGTCATCCTTAACCCCACCCTCCCCTCAGCAATTTGCCTCTAGGACCTGCTCTTTTAATTGTCCTGATTTTTAACATCTGACCCCTCTCTTCTCTGCCCTGCACCTGCTGATGATGAATTGTGTGGTAATTTATCATCACTCACCTGGACTATTGCAACAGCCTCCTACCTGGATTCCTAACTCCAGAGATTTCACTCCCATATCCATTCCCAACATAACTGCTAAAGTGACTGGTCCAAACCCAGATCTGGCCATGTCACTCTCCTGCTTTAAGACCCCTTGCCTATAGGATGGAGTTCTAAATTCTTGATGTGACCTATAAGGCCTCATTATAAGGTTACATTACGTAGCCGCTCTTCACTCTCCAGCATCAGCCCCATCAATCTTTGTCTTGAACATTAACTTTTAGTAATCCCCTGCTCCCATCATGTCATTTCACCTTCCACACTTCTGTCTTCCAGGAGCATGTACCTCAACTTCACCCACTTGCCTGGGTCATTCCCACCCACCTCCATTCTTAAAAACAGCTCATCCACTGTTTACTCCAAAAAGCATTTTTGCCTTTCATTTGTACTCCTAAATCATCCTGTGCTTACATCTGTCTTAGCATTTACCCATTATTTTGAAGTTATCTGGTTTTGACCCTACCTCCCAACACTAAACCAAATTCAAAATGAGGGACTGAAGGACTTTCCTGAATCCAGTGGCTAAGATCCCATGGTCCTGAAGCAAGGGGCCTGGGTTTGTTCCCTGGTCAGGCATCTGGATCCCACACGCCACAGCTAAAGATCCCGCATGCTGCAACTGAGGCCTGGTGCAGCCAAATAAATAAACAGATTTTTTTAACATGTGCCTCTTTAAAAAAAGATCAGGAATCGAGTTCTGGGTACTGGTCTCTGTGCCCTTCCATACTGAGCACAGTGTCTGACACATGCTGCTGCTGCTGCTAAGTCGCATCAGTCATGTCTGACTCTGTGCAACCCCAGAGACAGCAGCCCACCAGGCTCCCCCATCCCTGGGATTCTCCAGGCAAGAACACTGGAGAGGGTTGCCATTTCCTTCTCCATTGTATGAAAGGGAAAGTGAAAAGTGAAGTCGTGTCCGACTCCTAGCGACNACACATAGAAAATGCCTGGGAAGTCATAAAATGCTTTAAAAATTCATAGCATCATAATTAAATTGTATTAATAATAATTATTAATTTATTTTAAAAAAACTTTCCACTATTTTCAACAAATATCTTAACAATAAGGTTGTTTCCACAGAGAAAGTTCTGAAAACTCTGAGAATTCATCTTTATAGACAATTTGCAAATAGGTCACATAGTGACAACTCTCTGAAAATGAAGCTTTTTGGAGCACTCCAAACCCATTCTTTCCCCTCCCTCTTGATCGCTAATTTGCTGGTCCTCATGGCTATCAAAGTTGTAAGGTTGTTGGTTTCTAAGGCTTCCTAAAGAGGTGGGGTGAGAGGGATGGAAAGAGGGCAAGTTAAAATGTCACAATGCTCACTGTGCTTAATGAGATTTAGCCATTTTTCTTAAACAAATGCTCCTCGAAATGCTGCAAGTTTTGGTGATTTCCAGAGTTCTGAAAAAGTTGAATTTGTTTTTGCTTATCACTTTTCTACAGGAGGGGGTTTTTCAGAGGTCCTTGCCCCACGATTTTGTAAGTCTCTTGAAGAAACATGTATAAGTATCTCTTTGATTCAAGTCTACATTTTTTGTTTTCCTTCTACTCACACAATAAAATACATCTTTCCTCTTTTCTCCTTCAGTGAGTGAATTAAAATCAGAGAAGAGATATGAAAAAACACATTTTCTGATTTTTTTCAGTAGTTTCCTTGTGTTATAGAGGAAAGTGTTAGGTAAGAGAAAGCTTTTCAAAGAAACAAATATAAATCCAGAAGTACAGTCTTTCCAGTTCTGTGATAGTCAGAAAATGAACTGGGTCAGGAGGATGTGTTCGATTAAGGAGTATTGGAAAGGGTATGTAATATCGATTTAAAAAAAAAAAAGTGCTTTAATGCCTGAGTTTCCTACACAGAGAAGAATGTAGTTTCTACACGGGCCAGGTAGGTTAGATTACTCAACTCCGAATCTCTCTTTGCCGGTATTAACTCCTTCCCATAGCTTCCTTCACGTATCAGAGGCTGAGGTGAATGAGATGCAAAATAAATCACGATCAGTACATTCCCCTTCTTGAGTGAAACTGGAACTAGTAAAGGGTCACAGAAACCAAGAGAGATTCGTTCCTGGTGATATCTTGGGCCAAATTCCAGAAGCCCAAGGGAGCAGTGGGCAGGACATTTGCATGTATGACATGGCCCGGAAGATCCAGCCCCAGAGCATATAAACAGGTGAGTTGTCGCTTTTACCCAGTCCCAGGCTCAGCAGTTTGCAAGCAGATTGAAACCATGGCAATCCTGAGGTCCCCGCTTCTGCCACTGGGGTTGCTTCTTTGCCTCTGGCTTCTGTGTTCTCCGGCCAGCTGTACAAATTCCTCTACCCAATGCAAGCCATTCCGGTGGGTCACCACCGAGAAATTCGCAGTAATCCACGTCAACCCAGATGTCTATAGGAGCAACACACTCTATACGGGTAAGTAGAAGCCGTTCTCTCTGCTTTCCTTGGTTCTCTGAAGGGAGATCAAGCCAGAACTGCAGGACATACCCCTCCATCCCTGCTCTCAGTGACACACACAAAGCGTGTGTCTTTGACCTGGCTAGGACGTCGATAGCAGAAGGGAGAATGAGAATGTGGGAATGGGTGGATTGGGTGGGACACCTCCTGCGCGTCCCCTCTGTGAAGCTGAGCCACGAGAGTCGGGATGCCCCAACACTCAGGTTAAACGAGTCCCAGCAATTCTCTCACTTAAACAAATTGGATTCAAACTGTCTGTATTTGGGAGGGGGAGGCATTTTTATTATTTTAAGAAGCAATCATTCCACCTCAGTTTGTAGTCTTTTCCCATCCACTTGATAAAACAATGCCACCATGGATGATTGTATACTGTGCAACTCCAGGAAACACAGTTCACATTCAGTCTAGGGGCAGAACATCTAGTGAGTTAGACAGGGAAAGCGCTACTGCCCCACCTGTTAAATGACGAGTCTGAAGCTGAGAGAAGTTAAATGACTTGCTCAGGGTCTCACAGCTAGTGAGTGGCAGAACTGCCTCTTGAATCTTAGTCTTTTTCATTCTGAATCCAGCGCTTTTCCTTGGTGTGCCTAGAACTATTATATAAACATCCCTTTGGGGATCAGTCAGACCTACAAGTCTAGGCAAATGCTCTCTAATACAACTTTCATACTAACAATAAATTTAGTATGGTTGTTTATGTGTACCAATACATTTAGCCCTCACAACGACCTGCTGGGTAGATGCTGTCATCATCCCCTGTTTGTAAATGAGAAAACAGGTGGAGATGCCAGGGAATCACTCTGGTCACAGAGCCACTGAAATGATGGGCCTGGGATCTGAACTTGAGCGTTCTAGCTTCAGAGACCCTTCTCTTAATCAAAACCCTATATACCCCTCAATTATAGGAGTGAGAGCTAAGACATCTTCCTGTGTTTTGAGTACTGATCTAAGGGGAAACGCTAGTATCATTTGCATTTTACAGATAAGAACTGAGGCACAGGGGAGTTAAAGTTTTACCCAAGGTCACTAGTAGATTGTACCGCTAATATTTGAACCTATATAATAGCCAGGAGTTGTCCAACTTTGTCCAGGCAGGCTGTCCAGCTTCAGAGTCTGCTTCCTCATCTATCATATTACCTCGCCTCTGTTAGAACTCTCACCAGATTTTGCAGAGAACACGGGAGTGGTCCCATACCCACGATCCACAGATTCTAGGCTTGAGCAGAATGACTGTCGCCGGCCTCCACACACTCATTCTGGCTAGTCCTTTCTCTTGCTTGGTTTTTTTCCTTCCTTTCCCTTGGTGACTGTCACTAAGTGCCTCAGCTGTGGCCAGGCTCCCTACGTCTGACTCCCTCAGGCAGTGGATCTTTTTCTAACCAAGGCAGGGAGGATGATCTTGTGATTCAAGATGAGGCCCAGGAGGTGTGGCCTTGTGTACAGGGAAGAGTGGGAGCTTGCATACAGGGAAGGATCTGGGTGGTCAGAGATCTCAGATCTCTGACTTAAGATAACAAACACATCATGAGGCGAGGAATTTTGCTGTTGAAATGGAAGAGAAAGAAAACTATCTTGTGAAAACGCAAAGGGTGTGGGTGGGGCAGTTAGAGATGGGGGTGGCAGAGAAACCTTCTGAAAGTAGGAACACAGGAGAAAGAAGAATCAAAAGACGATCTGTAAGACAACCCATAAGGGAACGTGCCGGATGCGATGGACATGACATTTACCTAGGCATCAGGTACCAGAAGCAGAAACTAAGACTCAGTAAACGTCTGCTATGTGTCATGCGCTTCTCCAAACTTCATCTGATTTCCTCTCAGTACAGAAATGTGCTAAAGCTTTGTGAGAAACTGACTCACTGTAGGAATGATTTAAGTTGAGAGTCAAAATCCTATGCCCTTGGATATGTGATGTATCAGATTCCACACCCGGAATTACACAACAGGCTCCATGATTTGCTTGTGTCATTACAGGACCTCAGTGGGATCCCCAGGACTTTTGGGGAAGATCAAGTAAATGTCCACACAGGCCATCTGCTTCTCCTTATTTTAATTTTTTTTTTTTTAAATTTCAGTGTTTGTGTTAACATCAGTGAGACATGTATAAATGGTTTGGCAGGTTTCAAGGTACAGTTGCAGCTCATGCAACATCATAGAACAGGTTCCCTGGGTCTGCCTTAATATCAGTCAAAGAAAATCGTAAGGCAGTAGCATTTATAATACATTATAATGTGCAGGGTAAGCATCTGCCTCTGTTTTTACTTTGACAGGCAAGAGAAATTTAACTTGCTTGCCTTTTTTCCGGAACCTTCGGCTTTAAGGTGCTATGCAACACTGGATACACAGCTTTTTAAAAATCAGTGAGCAGCTACTTAGTGCTTTCCAAGTACCCAGTACTGGATTGCCCAGATCCACAGGTGAAACTACAGTGTAGAGTACAAGCCAGAATGTGATTCAGTCCCCAACTCTCTAGTTAAAGGTGTACATGATTCAGGAGTGAGAGGAAAAGAGAGCAGGATCTTGGAGAGTAAGCGGGAGTGAGATGTGAGATGAGAAGGAAGATTCCAGGTAGGCACCAGATATGAACAAGGGTGAGCGGCAGGCAAGCCAGGTGCATCTGCAGAACAGAGGAAGCTTCGCTATCCTAGAGGAGAGATACAAACAGAATGAGTGGAGTTATGACAGTCACGAGAGCCATATGCTGGGTGCTGTGAACAACAGAACAGAAGCAGAAATATAAAACCAAAACTGTTTAGAGGCTCTAGAAAGAAAAGCACTTTGAAGATTTTGGACAGATGTGGGTCCTCAGGTGGCAGTCTGAAGGGAGGGGGCCATGGAGGTCAGGATCTGAATAATACAGAATACTAGGAGGAATGAAAGGAGGGTATAAGCCAGAGAGAGAGAGAAAGTAGAAGGACAAAGGCAAGCTCAGAGCCCCCCTCCCTTCCCTCACCCTCCACAACAGGACCAAGACAGGCTTGATGATGACTGAATGACACTGTTGCTCATTAGTATCCGCCCCCCCCACCATGCACAGGTATTGAGGACAAATATCAGGTTCTAGCTAAGCAAGTCAGGGCCAGGGGATCTGGCTCAGCAACCTTGATCTGGCAAAAAGAAACAGAACAGAAAACTGTTTCATGCTAAGAATAAAGATGACAACTTATCCAACACCCACCAGTACTAAAGTTTTTACATTCCTCTCTTCACTATCCCAAGAACCTTTCAAGATAAAGTATCATGATCTCCATGCAATGAAAGATAATGTCGTTGTCCTCATACCTAGAACCAAGCCTATGGCAAAGCATAGATATTTGTGGAGTGAATGATGGACAGAAAAGAAACCAAGGATCAGAGGTGAAGTGACTTGGTATTAAATGCTAGGGCTAGGATTCAGACCCAGGACTGTCTGCTCTTATCTTGCTACAAGATCAGTTTTCTTTATTTTGTAAAGGAGAGGCTGTTGAAGGAATTTGTGGTGGTTGGGAGGGCCCTAGAGAATAATACCTTTAGGATTGAGAAACTTGTTCAGAAGGGATCTTCTAAGGGAGGAAATGGACAAACTGAAATATTCTCTTGAAATTCCCTTCCTAATACACTTTGGAATGCTGAAAATAGCATGTGGAATTCACAAGTATCAGTGGCCCACGCCACTGTGGGCACTCGCTGAGCTAAGTCAATAGGTAAGATTCACTGAGTAGAGGGGATCAGGGAACCCTATGTGGTTACTTGATATTAGGTGCTTGGATTAGGGCCTCTGGATCTCAGAGGCCCTCTGGGTCTCAGAGGGTCTCAGATTCCCTCACCCTCCACAACAGAGTCCAAGAACATCAACATTTCTGGAGCCAGCAAATAGGTTTCGTTTGACTAGGCCGTAACAGACCCTTACTTCCTGAAGCACTTCCCAGGAGGCCCACTTGAGCTTTTCACATACATCTACAGCTTCAGTCCCCCCACTTCACTATCATGCCTCCCACCCACCCACAAAGGACAGAACTCTCATCTCACAGATAGGAACAGGACTCAAGAGGTTAAAAGTCAGCCAGGATCTCACCCCTGGTACGTAACAAAGCCAGGACCAGAGCAAGGTCTTCTTTTGTCCACCTTTTCCTGTAGAAAACTTGGAAAACACACAAAAAAAGAACTAGGAAGAAAATAAAAATCATCTATAATTGCACAATCAGGAAATCCTCCTAGCTAATATTGATGTACTTCCTTCCAGATTTTTTCAGCTTATTTTATATTTGATAAAAATGGGACCATACTTTATTTACATACTACTTGTAACTTTCTTTTTCATATTTAATTTTGATTTTATGACCCCATCTCTTGTCTCACTGCATAGACAGCTGACTCTCCATATTTCCTCCTAGTGTCAGCTCACATGAGTCACGGTATTAGCTCTGTGGTCTTGGAAGCACGGAACCAGCACCATTCAATCATTGGCTCCTGGCAAAACCCCAGCCACGACTGTGAAGGCCAAGCTGAGTACGACTTGAAGGGTAATTCCAGCACGCACTTCGAGGCAAAATGGATGTCTCCTAATTCCACGAACATAACCGCACTCAAGATAAAGTAAGAAATGATCCATAAATGATTTGCTCTGGGGCTTTACAATTTCATATTGGGTTTGTACAGTTTTACACTGACCTTGGAGGATTCAAAATACAATCCAGATATGATGTGAAGAATTAAGTAGCTGCACTCCTTTTCTGCCTCACCATTCTTTGTCCTACCTTTTATCTGCAAAAGTTTATACATCACACACATACAAACACACAAGTCATGCTCAACATAAACAGAAAAAAAACTAGTGTTAAAGAAAAACCCAGAGCTGGAGAGTAGTTAAAGCAAAATGAATGAATGGATGGATAAACACAGATTTTATTTGGGACTATTGCATTAAGAGAAAAGAGAACTCAGTATAGAATCAGTCTCAGTTCTGAATACAACATGGGCAAGTGCGAATTTATAGCCAAAAAATGGGTTAAGGGGTGAGCGGATGGAAAATCAGGAAGAGGAAACATCAAAACCTGGAAGAGGGACTCTGGCTAAACTGACCTAACAGGATTCCTGCTGAAGGCAGGCCAAGGTGATCAGATATCACCTGGGGATAGTCAAGGATGAGGAATTCAATCAGATAATAAGGGTGATCAGATATCAAGGATGAGAGGTTCTTGCTAAATTGACTTATAAGGAGTCTGGCTAAAGTTGGATTTTACAAGAAAGTGCACAGATGGGTAGGTGAAGATTCTAGAACCTGACTAAAGTTTCGATTGAGAAAGAATCCATGTCATTGGCACCCAGTTTGCTTCAAATTCTCTATATTCCCCTGCTACTTCCACCCAATTCACTCCTATTAGTCTGGGGCTGACAGAACTCCAGAGCCAGACAGGGTTGGGGGCGGCAGTAGCAAATAGTTAAAAATAAAGACACTCATCCTGAAATCATCTGGCTACCTTGGCACTGCCCTCTCTGCCAAGCCCTGTGCAGTCCTTCAGGAGACTTGCTAAACTGAGGGTGCAGAGAAGCTGCCTGTAGCCAAGAGCCTGCAGGACGAGTGCTCTTAGCCCCCAGTGTTATTGAACCAAACCCTCCACTAGCCTGCTGCAAAATGCAGCCAATGTACTGACAGTGGGTTGTGATGAAAGAAAGGATGGTGTTTCCTGCAGGCACCGAGGGAGGAAAATGGGTGGCTCAGGCACAGAAGCCCTGGTCTGACGGCCCTCAGGGAAGGTCCTTCAAAGGCCATATTTGGGGTGAAGTTTGCAAGGGGCATGACTTTCTTCTGATTCACTGGTGGTGGTGAGGTAACAGAGCAATGTTTCAGGAGTCTTAATCATCAGCCTTCTGATTCCACACAGTCTGGGGTCTGTGTGCCTGTGGTCGGCAGGTAGTCAGCATCCTCCACCTGGGCAGAGGGTGGTCTTAGTTTCTGAAGAACAATGCAAAGATATGTGTGATATTGTTATGTATATCCCTTGAAGAGAACTAGGATTCTTTTATCACTGAAGTATGGTTTCTTGTCTGTCTTTCCCTTGTTTCTGCCATTCCTTACTTCCCTAATTAGTAACTGATGGGTCTGCTCTTTGGAACTCAAGGAGGATCTAGGAAACTAAAGCCTTTTTTGACAAGAAATGGGGGAGTGTGGAGGGGTTTTTGTACCAGAGCAGGCCTCCAGGGTCCTGCTTGGTTTTAAGAGGATAAAGTTTTGGATAGAGAGGTTAGTCATAAATTCACCAGGGGATCTCAGTTTTAGCGGGACTCAGTTTCACCACTACTACACAGAGAATCCTTTTTTAAAACAGATGCATTTTGGAAATGGCTTGCTAGCAGAACGTGTGTTGACTTTACGATAAAATTGGCTTCCTAGTGTCCCGCAAAATGGACACAGATTCTGAGGTGAGGCCACCGGGGACTCACATTACAGTTTAAAAGAAAATTCCTCTCACTCCCAGTTAGGGATCTGTTTTCAGGTTCTCATCAAGGACCAAATGTGGCGAGGTCCTTATACTTTCAGACTGCCCTTTTGTACTGAAAGGGCAGGTCTGACGATCAGGCCATGTCCACTATGTCCAGGTTTTTGTAGACAGTGGTGATAGTCGTGTTATCAGGCTACTGCACCCTCTCCTGCCACACCCTGGTCCTGGTCAAACCTAGCTGTCTCTGGAGCTCTGGAGTGGGTACTGTTATGTCCACAGAGTGACTTGCAAGGGTAGAATCCAAAGGAAGCTGCTACCACCCAGCCTGACAATGACAGCAGCCTTTTAGAAGCCAGCCAGGACCAATGAGGGCAATGACTTTCCTTTCATCTCACCTCCTTAAGTCCTCCACACTTCCTGCAACAATAGATGGTTCCCAAAGTGCAGATGCAGCGCTGTCTGACAATGCCTTGCTGTACAGCGAGGCTGACGCGGGAAGGGAGGTAGCACCTGAGCTAGAGGAAGCCCACTGTGCTGGGTAGGGCACAGTGGGGAACAGGAGGAGGTTCCTGCCCAGAATGTTATGGCAAGGACTTGGGAGGCAGGGCCTATGCAACAGTAATGACTGACCTTATACGTCACTGCCTCAGAAACCATTCCCTGAAGCCCCACATCAAGTCCCGCTCCCAGTTTACTTACTCTCATCCCTGCCACTGCTTCAGCCAAACACGTGTCACAACTGTGACCAGTTACTTGTCAGTCGATTATTTGTTCCAAGTCTTTGTCTCTGAAGGGACTCGAAGTGCCACCAGGGTAAGAACCAGGTTCGCACTGTTCACACTGTCCCCATAGCACCAAGCACGGGGGTTGGCATGCAGGGCTCTCTCTTTAACTGTTAATGTCTGGACAAGATTGCTGCTGTTCAGTTACTAAGCCGTTTCTTACTCTGTGTGACCCCATGCCCTGCAGCACGCCAGGCTTCCCTGTCCTTCACTGTCTCACCGAATTTGCTCAAACTCATGTCCATCGAGTCGGTGATGCTCTCCAACCATCTCATGGACAAAAGCCTGATATAACAATAGACGCACTGATATCAGAACAACAGACCAGGCTGTACAGATGATTTAACAGACACTGAGCACCCCCTATGATGCTAAGTGTCAGGCATTGTCGATGACAGAACCGGCTCTTGAGTGGCTGGCCCTCCAGTGTGAGGAGAGAGGCACAGAGCTAGGCTGTGCAGTCTCCCTGACACAGACCTATCTGGGTTCATGACGACAGGGAAAAGCAATGTCATAGAGGCTGCTGTTGAGTCTGTGGGCAGATGTGCTTGGGACTAGTATGACAAGCAGAAAGACTGGCCTGAACAAAGACTGCACTGTACACCAGCCTGTGTGGAGTACAGGGTGGTAGAGTAGAGAGGGGAGAGGAATGAGCTCATCTGGAGTAAAATTGTGGAGGTTCTTAGTCAAGCCAATATAGAGAAGATCACTAGTGATCTTCTAGATCTGCTAGATGTGCTATAAAGTTGTTGTTCAGTCACTAAGTCCTGTATGACTCTTTGCAACCCCATGAATTACAGCATGCTAGGCGTCCCTGTCCTTCACTATCTCCCTGAGTTTGCTCAAACTCATGTCCATTGAGTCAGTAATGGTATCCATCCATCCCATCCTCTGCCACCCCATTCTCCTCTTGCCCTTAATCTTTCCCAGAATCAGAGTCTTTTCCAATGAGTCAGTTCTTTGCATCAGGTGGCCAGAGTATTGGCGTTTTAGCTTTAGCAGTCCCTCCAATGAACATTCAGGGATGATCTCCTATAGGATTGACTGGCTTGAACTCCTTGCTGTTCAAGGGACTCTCAACAGTCTTCTTCAACACCATGGTTCAAAAGCACAAACTCTCACATCCATATATGACTACTGGAAAAACCATAGCTTTGACTAGACGGACCTTTGTTGGCAAAGTAATGTAAATAAAGTGATGTGCTTATAAAGTATGTAAGCAAAAAAGGAACTAAGAGGTTGAGGTCCCCTAGGAAGGCAGCCATGTGAGCTGAACTTGCGAATTCCTCACCGTTAACTCTCCTCGATTTGCCCTCCACAGAGCCTTCTTTCTCGATTCCCTGAGAAATGCTGGATGTACTTCCGTAATACTGCCGGGAAATGGTAAGTTCCTCTGCAGCCTATTTACATACCTGGCAGTGAAATCTCTCAGCCTGGAAAATAATCGCGTGGGTGCCCTAGAAAGAAAAAGAGTCTACTTGTGCATTACCCAGATACCAGCTGAGTCTTTCAGCATCTTGAGATCTCATAAGATAAGCTCAACCCTGTGCCCTGTGGAAAACGAAAGCTGGTTCCAGTGGGTCTTTTATTCTCATGGTCACTTGTGGCTCCAGACTCCAGCTTCCTCAGGAGCTCTTTCCATATCTGCAGGGATATGTTCCTTCCTCAATTTCCATAATAATCCCCCCTCGCACAAAGCCTTCATAGGTATAGCAGACCTTACTGAAGAGTTTAAGGGAAGAGAAGAGGGATTTGTACAAAGAAGGGCTGATAACAATGAAAACCAATAATGCCACTAGTTCTCTAGGTGGCCTCTGGCCTCCAGCACAACCAGAAATTTCCACTTACCTTTACCAGGCTGTCGTCCTCAACTTCAAACCATCATGAGGCTCCTTGCCCCCTTTCTCTCCTTTCTCTGCCCCCTTCCTTCTCTCTTATCTCTCTCTGGGAAGCTAAAACGAATTCAAGAACCAGGTTCAGAAAAGATAGGTAGCTTCCCAAAGTTCACACAGAAACTAACACCAAAACTAGGACTCAGATTCCACATCTTATACTTCTTTCCACTTTTCTTGAACTTACATTAAAACTATAAATACAATCTTTTTTAAAAAATTAAGTTTTAAAATACAAGCTTCAGCCAAGAACAGGAAACATTAGTCTTTCTCAATGCCCAGATAACAGGTCTTCCCCGTGAGCCCTCGAACACTGAAATACATCTAGTATGCTGCCCATTTTCCTGTCAGTCAAGCATTGCAAATGTGGGCAAATACGTATCTATTTTCCACAACAGATGTCAAAGTGATCATGCCAAATCAAACTATTTTACAAAAGCATTAACTGCTTCTTTGGTGGCTTCCCTTTGTGAAAAGATTGGGATATTAGTCTCTTTCCAGGACATTTTCAAAATGAACACTCATATAAATACAAGGAAAAGAAAAAAAAGTTTGTTTCTAGTCAGGACCCCTTGGTGCTCAGTTCCTCAGTCGTGTCTGACTTTTTGTGACCCTATGGACTATAGCCCGCCAGGCACCTCTGTGCATGGAATTTTTCAGGCAAGAATACTGGAGTAGGTTGCCATTTCCTACTCCAGGGGAATCTTCCTGACCCAGAGATTGAACCCAGGTCTCGTGCGTCTCCTGAATTGGCAGGCTGATTATCACTGAGCCACCTGGAAAGTCCCCAGGACTCCTTAGCGCCACCCTGAGAAAATCAAGATTTTTAAAAAATAAGGAAAAGAAAGCATTAGTGTTCAGACTTTTGGCTCAGTGGTGTGCTAGAGAAACATTTGCCCTGAGGAAATGCTAAATGAGACAGACAATGCCACAAAGCTGGAAGGCACTTCCGGGTGGGCAGAATGCATACAGGTCTGAGCAAATTACTGGGCATTTCCCTCCTCCTTCTTTATAGTTCCTTCCGTGGTTCACTCAGACCGTTGGAGGTGTCACTGCCAAGCTCCAGCTTTCCAGGAACAGACAGCCTCCCAGGGATATAGGCCTAGCTTTCTCTGCTTCTTTGCAAGGCAACCTCAGAGAACCAACATGTGGTCAGATCACCGTGAGAATGACTAGTGCCTCAGACACCATGAAAACAAATTCATGGGTTTGGACAGGGACTTGTTTACACTTCCTTGAAAGCAGAGTTGGCCATCCTCAGGTCTGAATGGTGTCTAGCTCTTATAACCTTTGAAATTAGCAAAAATTAAACATTTGTACTGATTGATCAAATATATTAAGAATATGAGGACATGTGAGGGCAGACTACTTTCCCAATAGCAAATTCAGTAGTTATATAAGTTCAGTATAAATTCAGTAGTTACATAAGTTGGAGAAGGAAATGGCAACCCACTCCAGTGTTCTTGCCTGGAGAATCCCAGGGACGGGGGAGCCTGATGGGCTGCCGTCTATGGGGTCGCACAGAGTCGGACACGACTGAAGTGACTTAGCTTAGCTTATAAGTTCAGTATAAATTCCTTCAGTAGTTATATAAGTTCAGTATAAATTCTTTCTTCCATAGACCTTAAGGTCAGAGTGTTTATTTTTTGATCCTTGGCATTCTGTACCCCTGGCTTCCCTCTCCTTTATACACACTCAACCCTTGAGAAGCAGCCCTTGAATTGTGCCTATGAACTCTGGTCTCAGCATTCTGTCACATTAGCCTCCTTTCTCTAATGCCCACTCACCACTGAAAAGAGGTTCTGATGCCACTGTTGTTCTTTTTTTCCCCAGGGACACCCTCACCTGTGACCATGAAGCATGTCTCAACCAACCACATCATAACGACCCCAATCTACAAACCAACCCCACCCCACCTGAAGCCAACCACAACCCAGGAGCAAACAACCACAACCCACTCCAACCCAAACACAACCCACCCCAAGCCAAGCACAACCCCCCAGCACACACCCCATCCCAAAATAACCACAACCCACAAAAGCTCAGCCAGCAGAGCCTTCCTCAGCCCCGTGAGAGAGGCCATCCAGATCCTGCTCATCTTTCTCACCAGCACACTCCTCTTCTAGACAGAAGTGGACGGAATGGCTGCTCCTGGCTCCACTGCACCCTTCTATGTTCAGTCCCAACCCAGGGCTCTGACCTGCGTGAATGAACTCTGTGAATGATTTGCGCTCTCAGATGTAAAACTTTCCTGCCACTGCTTCAGATCCAAATGGAGACCTATGGGTCACCTAGACCTGATCTAGGTGTAACTTGGAATTCTGGCTCCTAATTAAACGTGCTGGCAGCCAGTTCCCTAGCCAATCTAAACTTCTATTTAGATGTGACACCAGTAGCATCTAAAGGGCAAGAAAATAACAATGTACCGTGTCTGAGTAGCCAAGGATAGTAGAAAGGCATTATTTTCTGTCATACCTCAAACAAGAATAATGAATGTGTTAAATTCAAATATGTCTTTAATGAGTGATTAACTGAAAATACAGAAAATGTCATCTAATTTTATTCACTTATGTGAGCATTAAAAAGAAATCAATGGATTTAAAATAGATAATTAATAAAGACCAATTGTATAGCACAGGTAGCTCTACTCAATATACCATAGTGACCTATATGGGAAAAGAATCTTAAAAAGAGTGGATATATGTATATGTAAAACTGATTCACTTTGCTATACACCTGAAACTAACACATTTTAAATCAACTATACTCCAATAAAAAAATTTTTTAAAAACCCAGTGGAATGGTGAGAGTGTGTGTTTTTAAGGCCAGATATAAGAGTAAATTTTTAATTTTTCTCAGGTGCAAATTGGTCATTTTTCCCCTCATGGTAATTTCCACTAAGACAAAAGGGCAAAATAGTTATAATATTTATAATGTAATATAAAGCCAAAAGAAAACATGGTATTTCCAATAAAAAGCAACCACATTTTCTTTTAAAAGTTATGCTAAATTCCAGGATGCCAACATTCAGAGATTGGGTGCCAGCTTCTAGCTGGCCTTTCTCAGGGACAGCTTCTGTCAATCTCTTCTTTTCCCTGTGAACAGGGCATTTTGTATGTCTTTAATTTTTGTCAAAAACAATATTTTGAATATTATAATGTGGTAACTCTGGAAACCAGATTCTGCTTTCCCATCAGGGAATGTTGTTAAGGGCTGCAATTATCCATTTGTCTAGTAACTTTTCTAAACTGATTTTGCAAAGACTGTGTTCCTCGTTGAATGTGGTCACTGAAGTCTCTTTTCTGTTATCTCAGTGGCCAGCAAGTGACCTGACAGATTTTCATATATGTCAAAATCTAGCAGCCTCTTTCCTCATTAAGCATGCCCCTAACAACTGGAGTTCAGAACAAGTTGACCCTGACAGATTTTGCTAGCTTAAGGAAGGTCTCTCAGTGGAGGAACAATTCTGTAAGGTCCTTACTCTACCATTTCCTGTGACATCACTTGGTGGCCACTATGAGTATTTGCCAGGCACTGTACTATGCACTTTATGTGGCATCTTCTTTCTTAACCCTCACAACAACCCTATAAGATATAGCTGTTCTACAGAGGAGGACACTCAGGCAGGGAGAGAGAGAGAGAAATAACTTTCCCAAAGTAACTCAGTGAACAGGTAGTGAAGCTTGGTGTTGAAGAGTGGGCTACACCCACTTCAGAGCCTGCACCTTTACCTAGAACACCCTAAGGGCTCCCTGAGCAGCTCCTACATCACCTGGGATCCCCCAGAATAACCAGCTTCCTTGGGTCAAGTGACAAGGAGAGGGTATTGGTGTGTCTCGCTATCACAACAAGCAGGCTGCATGCCCCAGCAGTGCTCCTCCAGCCTCCACTTCTCTGCCACCATCTCCAAGATAAGTTGTAGTCAGTGGACCCTAACCCAACAAGCTAGGAATGAATTTCGTATTTGTCATTCATCGCCCAACCTGATGCCTCAGCTCAGATTCAATGTGAAAGGTGACAAATACTGGCACCTCAGCCAAGACACTATCTGAAACTGGAAAATGTTTAGACTCAAATCTGGTGTCGATGAATTCAGACAAGCAGTACAGACGTATCTGAGCACTGGATTAGGAGGCAGGAAACCTATTAATTTCCACTTCTGCCGCTAAGTAGAAATGTGACCTTAAAGAAATCACTTTACCTTCTGCTGCCTCAGATTTTTTATCTGTTAGATACAAGGCTGGCCCCCAGGTGATATCTCAGTCCTCCTCCAAGCATCAATTTTGATTTCTTGGTCACACCCAGACTAGTTCTAAGGGTCTAGTCAGAGATGCCAAGTAGGTGTACCTTATGTCATACCTGACTGATTGGCAGAGGCTGCTGGGAACACTGTGGAGGATTCCAAAGCAAAATCTAGGATCAAAAATTCTTCATATTCAACTAGTGATATCTTCCTGGGGCTCAGGAGGCAGGGATTGAAGCAGAACAGGCTCCAAGTATTTGCCATTCTTGGTCACTCCTGAAGTGAATCCAATAAGTGGCAAGCACGTGGCGAGCAGCAGCAGATTAAAGGAGTATGTACACTCACGGTCTCAGGAATAGCTACTCCTGATCCTCACTAATGGGAAAATAATACACCAAACAGAAAAAAACCACAGGCAACGACAAGGAAGCCCACAGTCTGCACCTAATGCACAGAAAGAGATGGACAGCTTACCGCTCCCACCGTCCCTTGCCCAACCTTGTTCTTCCATGTGTGTGCTTTGTTTGCAGCTTCATGTTTTGTAAGTTCAGTGCATTCTCATCCAGTGTCAGAAACAGTAACTGCCTTCCCATTTAAGGGAAGTGATTATTCATTCTGAGAAAGTAGTAGAAAAAAAATTGTGCTGTGCTGCGCTCCGTCATGTCTGACTCTTTGCAACCCTATGCACTTCCGCCTGCCAGGCTTCTCCATCCACGGACTTTTCCAGGCAAGAATACTGGCGTGGGTTGCCATTCCCTACTCCAGGGGAATCTTTCCGGACTAGGGATCGAATCTGCATCTCCTGCGTCTCCTGCACTGGCAGTGGATTCTTTATCACTGAGCCACCTGGAAAGCCCAGGAAAGAAAATTAATGTCTTTCAAAGCCCATTACCTCTGAGACCTTCACACAGGAGAAAAGTTCCAGATCTAGTTAACAGTCCAACTATAATATCAACCATCAAGCAAGGAAAAGATTAGAACAGTGAGGAAATTTTGACAGTATCTTATTGTCTATCAACCCCCATATTATTTTTTAAAGTAAATGTTGAAAATATTATTAAGTAAAATTATATTATTTCATAAGAGAGAAATAATAGAGCAATTGTCTTAAAGGATAAATTCTGAAGCCAGACTGCATGACTCAATTTCATTTTACCACTTATTAGTTGTGGGACTTCGTATAAGTTACTTTTCTGTACCTTGGTTTCTTCATTTCTAAAATAGAGAGAAAAATAGTAGCTGCCTACTGGTTGTTATGGAGATTAAATCAGTTAATATATATAAAGCACCCAGAATAGCATCTGGCACAAAGCAAGTACTATATAATTATTTAATGCCACAAAGGGTATCACAAATAGTACATTGATGTACAAGAAAGCCAAGTATTATAACAATATAATATGTGAAAATGGTGTCCATGACAAGGACTAAAATTTCTAATTTGTAACTATTAAAAGACATGGCTAACGTCTGACTTTTAACCATCTTTCTTCCTCCAGCCTCATCTTCACCTCCACCCCCACCCCACCCACCAGGCTTCTAAGTAGAATGTCTTCTGGCTTTCTGGATCAGCTCCTAGGCTCTCTCTTCTTGTAAAGAATCCACATAATGGCTAAAGGAGTTAAATTATCCTAAATAATAGAGATCTGGATCAAGGGAGAGGGTGGGGGAAGAGAAAGCAAAGGCAAAGTTTAGGTCAAGTATTGTAGGGCCTGAGACAGAAAGCTTTGGAGCCTCTATGGAGTAAAAGTAGAGACTAGGGGATATGTCCCCGGCATCGTGCTCTTGGTTACAAAATGGTTCTAGTAATGTCCTTCAAGAGATACAAGAGAAAATCAGAAATACTTTACTTCTGATTGCTGGACTGTTTGTTTAAATGTGGCACAACAGTGAAATCAGGACATAAGGACCACCCCCACNCCAGCCTCCACTTCTCTGCCACCATCTCCAAGATAAGTTGTAGTCAGTGGACCCTAACCCAACAAGCTAGGAATGAATTTCGTATTTGTCATTCATCGCCCAACCTGATGCCTCAGCTCAGATTCAATGTGAAAGGTGACAAATACTGGCACCTCAGCCAAGACACTATCTGAAACTGGAAAATGTTTAGACTCAAATCTGGTGTCGATGAATTCAGACAAGCAGTACAGACGTATCTGAGCACTGGATTAGGAGGCAGGAAACCTATTAATTTCCACTTCTGCCGCTAAGTAGAAATGTGACCTTAAAGAAATCACTTTACCTTCTGCTGCCTCAGATTTTTTATCTGTTAGATACAAGGCTGGCCCCCAGGTGATATCTCAGTCCTCCTCCAAGCATCAATTTTGATTTCTTGGTCACACCCAGACTAGTTCTAAGGGTCTAGTCAGAGATGCCAAGTAGGTGTACCTTATGTCATACCTGACTGATTGGCAGAGGCTGCTGGGAACACTGTGGAGGATTCCAAAGCAAAATCTAGGATCAAAAATTCTTCATATTCAACTAGTGATATCTTCCTGGGGCTCAGGAGGCAGGGATTGAAGCAGAACAGGCTCCAAGTATTTGCCATTCTTGGTCACTCCTGAAGTGAATTCAATAAGTGGCAAGCACGTGGCGAGCAGCAGCAGATTAAAGGAGTATGTACACTCACGGTCTCAGGAATAGCTACTCCTGATCCTCACTAATGGGAAAATAATACACCAAACAGAAAAAAACCACAGGCAACGACAAGGAAGCCCACAGTCTGCACCTAATGCACAGAAAGAGATGGACAGCTTACCGCTCCCACCGTCCCTTGCCCAACCTTGTTCTTCCATGTGTGTGCTTTGTTTGCAGCTTCATGTTTTGTAAGTTCAGTGCATTCTCATCCAGTGTCAGAAACAGTAACTGCCTTCCCATTTAAGGGAAGTGATTATTCATTCTGAGAAAGTAGTAGAAAAAAAATTGTGCTGTGCTGCGCTCCGTCATGTCTGACTCTTTGCAACCCTATGCACTTCCGCCTGCCAGGCTTCTCCATCCACGGACTTTTCCAGGCAAGAATACTGGCGTGGGTTGCCATTCCCTACTCCAGGGGAATCTTTCCGGACTAGGGATCGAATCTGCATCTCCTGCGTCTCCTGCACTGGCAGTGGATTCTTTATCACTGAGCCACCTGGAAAGCCCAGGAAAGAAAATTAATGTCTTTCAAAGCCCATTACCTCTGAGACCTTCACACAGGAGAAAAGTTCCAGATCTAGTTAACAGTCCAACTATAATATCAACCATCAAGCAAGGAAAAGATTAGAACAGTGAGGAAATTTTGACAGTATCTTATTGTCTATCAACCCCCATATTATTTTTTAAAGTAAATGTTGAAAATATTATTAAGTAAAATTATATTATTTCATAAGAGAGAAATAATAGAGCAATTGTCTTAAAGGATAAATTCTGAAGCCAGACTGCATGACTCAATTTCATTTTACCACTTATTAGTTGTGGGACTTCGTATAAGTTACTTTTCTGTACCTTGGTTTCTTCATTTCTAAAATAGAGAGAAAAATAGTAGCTGCCTACTGGTTGTTATGGAGATTAAATCAGTTAATATATATAAAGCACCCAGAATAGCATCTGGCACAAAGCAAGTACTATATAATTATTTAATGCCACAAAGGGTATCACAAATAGTACATTGATGTACAAGAAAGCCAAGTATTATAACAATATAATATGTGAAAATGGTGTCCATGACAAGGACTAAAATTTCTAATTTGTAACTATTAAAAGACATGGCTAACGTCTGACTTTTAACCATCTTTCTTCCTCCAGCCTCATCTTCACCTCCACCCCCACCCCACCCACCAGGCTTCTAAGTAGAATGTCTTCTGGCTTTCTGGATCAGCTCCTAGGCTCTCTCTTCTTGTAAAGAATCCACATAATGGCTAAAGGAGTTAAATTATCCTAAATAATAGAGATCTGGATCAAGGGAGAGGGTGGGGGAAGAGAAAGCAAAGGCAAAGTTTAGGTCAAGTATTGTAGGGCCTGAGACAGAAAGCTTTGGAGCCTCTATGGAGTAAAAGTAGAGACTAGGGGATATGTCCCCGGCATCGTGCTCTTGGTTACAAAATGGTTCTAGTAATGTCCTTCAAGAGATACAAGAGAAAATCAGAAATACTTTACTTCTGATTGCTGGACTGTTTGTTTAAATGTGGCACAACAGTGAAATCAGGACATAAGGACCACCCCCACCCTGCTTTTATGTAAGTTACATCCATATATATATATAGATAAAGTAAAATGTACATACCTGATATAACTGGGAAGTAATTTAACATATGCAAAAATATCTGCATATTTATCGATGCATACATATATAACCTATATGTAAAAATAACTTTAGATTCAGATGCTTGAGTCCAACAAACTCAAAAAGTCTTTGGCTAAAATAAAATGTGTAGATAAAGCACATGCAAATAGTTTGGGATTCTTTTTGAAAGTTGTTGAATCAGTTTTTCCTTTTTTTTTTTTTCAATCCAAACCAATCTAGGTTCAAATCCCAGCTCTTCTACTTACTAAGTCAGTTTGAACAAGACTTCATCTATTGAAACCTCAGATTCCTCATGGTAAATTGGGGCTGACTCCTACCTTAAAGGGTCTGATGAGTGAGACACTGGACACATTGTGGCTGACATAATGCTAATTCACAATAAATCAATCAACACAAAAAACCTGTTAGTTAACTACACAGACACCAACACAACCTCAAATGAACGGATGGACGATGTTATACCCCACAATCTGGTTAGGCTGCATTTTTCCTTTTCTAAACATAGTTTTCTCCTTCTTGAGAGGAGCCTTGATGTTCCCCCAGTACTGATTTTAGGGAATTACTGAAAGTTATTGTGGCAACAAATTGAGCCCGTTTGCCAAAAGACACATATTGCCTCAGTGTTACCATGATCTGTTAGCTCTATACTCCACAAGGAACCCTGTTCCTAGGGGCTAAACAGATGAAATGATAAAAGGCATTCTTTGCAAAACCAGCTGAGACCTCACTGCCTACAGTAAACCCACTCTCCACTAGCCAGGATGATAACTATCCACCAATCCTCACTGTCTATCCTACCACAAAGGGAATACCCTACTGATCCCCTGAGTGAGGGATGCTAAGCAATTTATTAAAAGACCTTTGATTCAGAATTCTAGCTTCTCTGTACTTAAATCAGTAGCTGAGGACTAAAACAAATGTTAACCCACAGGAAGACAAAGTTAGCCATATAAACAAGTTTGGAGGAAGAGAGGGGACTCTGAAGGAGAAATTAAAAATTCACTTTTGGAAATGTAAGTCTGAGATGTCCACAAGACATCCAACTACCCATATGTGGTTCTATCTGTGGAAATAAAAACTTTAAAAAGTAAAAGCCCACACTAGCTCTATTTCTTCAGGCTGTCCCTAGGACAGTGCTCACATTTATTAAGACATTTGTGAAAAGTGAAAAAGGGTTTTTTAATTTAACCCCCCCTTTTTTTTTTTTTTTGGCTGTGGCAACCCACTCCAGTGTTTTTGCCTGGAGAATCCCAGGGACGGGGGAGCCTGGTGGGCTGCCATCTATGGGGTCACACAGAGTCGGACACGACTGAAACGACTTAGCAGCAGCAGCACAGCTGGACCTTAGTTCCCTGAACAGGGATCAAATCTGTGCCCCCTGCAGTGAAAGTGTGGAGTCTAACCACTGGGCAACCAGGGAAATCTCCAAACTTATTACGGTACAAAATTGGGAATTTTTATTGACTAGGAGATGGTTGTATGATGGTGAACTTGGGTTTCCGTACTGAGGACTTGTTTCTTGAGTATCTTTAAGAATACATGCCTGACTGATTCTTGTTGATATTTGACAGAAAACCACAAAATTCTATAAAGCAATTATTCTTCAAGTAAAAAAACAAAGTGACCAAAAAAAATTCAGAATACCTGCCTGAGATGTCATTTCTTTAGCCAACAACCAGAAAAGGAAAAAGAAGGGGAAAGGCATTCTAATTCTCTTTTCTAGTGATTAATACTTCTGTCTAGATGATGACAGAATATTTGGAACAGCAAGTGGGTGGATTTTGAAGGAAGCAAAACTAACTGATGAAAGGATAACTGCTGCGTTGAAAAATCTTCCAGCGCAAGAATCACTTTACCCTACTTTTGTGGTAAAAGCAGTTCTCTCCAGAGAGATAAGTGTTTATGTGGGGCACTTTCCAAAATGTCTGTCTTGCAACAGAATCTTGTTATATAGTTAAATTGTGTGAAACTAACAAGGGTTTTTCTATACGCAAGGGAGACTAGGAATATCCCAGGCGTACAAAAGCAAAATGAGCACAGTCTGCTTTCCATCTTTAAGACAATTCCATTTCCAGGAAGAATGTAAAACTTTGCGGTTTAAAAAATAAAAAGGACAGATCTTTTTTCACTCTTGAGAAGTGAAATATACTTTACTCCCCTGGGATCAAACAGGGCATGTTACACACTCCCTGCCAACCTGCCCAGCCTCACCTCCTGCTAGTCTTGGTAACACATTACACACTAGACGATGTTTAAAACCCGCTTCCCCATGAGTGTGACATGGATCTGGGGACTTGCTTCTAAGGAACAAAAACACATAAGAGTGATTAGGTTACAAGACGCTGGCTTCCATCCTGCTGATGCTCACTTTCTTACTCACACTCCCCCGACTTGGCTCCATCCCTGATTCGCTCCTTACCCTCTCTTCTCACTCTCTCTGGGACGCTCCCTTGCCTTCTCACTTGCTCATTCTGATGAAGCAAGGTGCTCTATGAAGAGGCCTACAGGGCAAGAAAGGGAGGGAGGAATGGAGACCTGAGTCCAGAGGAACTGAATCCTGCCAGCAACACGTGAGTGCACAAAGAGGCCGGTCTTTCCCAGTCAAGCTTTGAAATGCCTGCAGCCTTATGAGTGACCCTGAGCTAGGGGTCCTAGCTAAGCCACATCCAGGTTCTGGCACGTGAACAATGTGAGATAATAAATGTCTGCTGGTAAGCTCCGATGTTTGGAGTAATATGTTATGCAGCAGTTGATAACTAGTATGGACACCCCACAGGGTAGTTATAAGGGGAACCAGTGGTAATGTCAATTCAGTTCAGTTCAGCTCAGTCACTCAGTCTTGTCCGACTCTCTCCGACGCCATGAATTGCAGCACGCCAGGCCTCCCTGTCCATCACCATCTCTCGGAGTTCACTCAGACTCGCGTCCATCCAGTCCGTGATGCCATCCAGCCATCTCATCCTCGATCGTCCCCTTCTCCTCCTGCCCCCAATCCCTCCCAGCATCAGAGTCTTTTCCAGTGAGTCAANTTCTTTGGCATTGCCTTTCTTTGGGATTGGAATGAAAACTGACCTTTTCCAATCCTCTGGCCACTGCTGTTTTCCAAATTTGCTGACATATTGAGTGCTGCACTTTCACAGCATCATTTCGGAGTCTGAAATAGCTCAACTGGAATTCCATCACCTCTACTAGCTTTGTTCATAGTGATGCCTTCTAAGGCCCACTTGACCTCATATTCCAAGATGTCTGGGTCTAGGTGAGTGATCACACCATCGTGATTATCTTGGTCGTGAAGATCTTTTTTGTACAGTTCTGTGTTCTTTAGAATAGTGCAATTGATATTATAAGAACAAGTGACGTCTACCATCTTTTCATCTCACCCCACTCTCAATTATTTTCACTTTTGTTTCCATTGTTTGGTGCTTCTTAGCAGTACCAGCTACATCACTGCTGCTTTTACACTTGCTTCTGTGCTTGAAATAAAGGTTCTGTACTGCTGTACTCTATACAGTACTATACAGTACACAAAAACAGAACCACTTGTAGAGGATGCATGCATGTGACAATGTATGCCAGAGATGTAAACTTACCTGATTGGACATGCAAACACATGTTCACATCTTTGAAAGTTCAAAACTTGAAGGCTCATATGTAGGGAACTTATTATATATAGGTACTTGGGAGGATTATACTTAACTGTTGAAGTGGGTTCTAAGTCAGAAGTGGCTGGANAGGTGGTCTGGTATTCCCATCTCTTTCAAAATTTTCCGCAGTTCATTGTGATCCACACAGTCAAAGGCTTTGGCATAATCAATAAAGCAGAAATAGATGTTTTTCTGGAACTCTTGTTTTTCCTATGATCCAGTGGATGTTGATAATTTGATCTCTGGTTCCTCTGCCTTTTCTAATACCAGCTTGAACATCAGGGAGTTCATGGTTCACATATTGCTGAAGCCTGGCTTGGAGAATTTTGAGCATTACTTTACTAGCGTGTGAGATGAGTGCAATTGTGCGGTAGTTTGAGCATTCTTTGGCATTGCCTTTCTTTGGGATTGGAATGAAAACTGACCTTTTCCAATCCTCTGGCCACTGCTGTTTTCCAAATTTGCTGACATATTGAGTGCTGCACTTTCACAGCATCATTTCGGAGTCTGAAATAGCTCAACTGGAATTCCATCACCTCTACTAGCTTTGTTCATAGTGATGCCTTCTAAGGCCCACTTGACCTCATATTCCAAGATGTCTGGGTCTAGGTGAGTGATCACACCATCGTGATTATCTTGGTCGTGAAGATCTTTTTTGTACAGTTCTGTGTTCTTTAGAATAGTGCAATTGATATTATAAGAACAAGTGACGTCTACCATCTTTTCATCTCACCCCACTCAATTATTTTCACTTTTGTTTCCATTGTTTGGTGCTTCTTAGCAGTACCAGCTACATCACTGCTGCTTTTACACTTGCTTCTGTGCTTGAAATAAAGGTTCTGTACTGCTGTACTCTATACAGTACTATACAGTACACAAAAACAGAACCACTTGTAGAGGATGCATGCATGTGACAATGTATGCCAGAGATGTAAACTTACCTGATTGGACATGCAAACACATGTTCACATCTTTGAAAGTTCAAAACTTGAAGGCTCATATGTAGGGAACTTATTATATATAGGTACTTGGGAGGATTATACTTAACTGTTGAAGTGGGTTCTAAGTCAGAAGTGGCTGGCCATCCTTGTAGCTAGGACAATAGGCTCAAAGAGCTTCTAGATTAAAGTGGCCCTTTGCCCCATTTTTCCAAACACAATCCTTCCGATTCTCAGAAGCTCCATTACCATGTATGCCTATGAAGCCTGAGTCTTGCAGGCTATATTGAATATCAGCCTGCTGATTACTTCTGAAGCACAAAGCACTCATTTCTGGCATGGCTCACTTTCTGTGTATGACTATTTACATATAGGTCTTTCTCATGTGCAAACTAAAGGTTGCAAACTAGTGAGCTAAAGCCCTAGCCCATAGGTGTGTTTTATTTAGCCTAATGCTTTGAAACGTTAGTTGTTCACATTTAACAACCGGGAGATTTCACATAAAACAAGTGATCTGGCAACACTGGTTGTGCCTTCCTACAAACAGTTGACTGCAGTATAAAGGCAATTTTCCAGGGCCTGGAGGGCCTGCTTCTTTATTTATCACTCAGATGCAACTTCTAGTCCTCTGCTGTCTAACATAGTAACCACACAGGACTACTGAATATAAATTAATTCAAAGTTAATTATAATTAAATAAAATTTAAAACTAAGAACCTCAGTCACATTAGCATATTGGACAATACAGAAGAGAACTTTGTCGTCACTGCACACTGCTCTATTGAACAGTGCTGACCTAGCCTGTCTCCCCAATTGGAACAGGGAACATTTTTGCCTATCCCTTAGGCAACATAGCTTATTAGTGATAACTGTGGAGCCTCGTCACAATTTACTGTTTTTATGGGGAAATGTACCAAGTTCTAACTCTAGACATAGGCTTATGGATGGTTCACAGGACAAGTTGGCCTCTATTCCACATGCTTGGAACTTACTACAATGTTTTTAATAAATTCCAAGCTTTAACATTAAGTCACTGACATCTAATTCAGACTCCATTTGTTTTACTGTCCCAGTAATACCCTTAACAAAAGGATGCACATTAGAGTCACATGTTGCACGTGTTCTCTCTCTAGTCTCCTGTGTAAAATGGTTCAGCAGTTTTGACTATCACACCCTTGACACAAGTAAGGATTATTTTGTACAATGTACTATTTTATAGAATGTTCCTCAATTTATCTGGTTGGATTTATCTTACCTATACCTTACAGGAATCTGTGATGCTGTGTTCTTCTCATTGCTGCCTGTAGGAGGTCCATTTATCTGTCCCATTATTGGTGATGTCAGCTTTCATCTGTTTGCTAGACTTCTCCAGTGTAGTTTCTCCTTTAATAAAATAATTTATATTCCCTTACCAAGCTTTCAGTTGATTTACTTATTTATATGATTAGTATGATTCATGGATTTCTGCTTTATTCAGTGAGTTATAATCCAGTACTTTCATGTTTTTGATGCTCAAGTTGTCCCAGATTTGGCTAGGGTTTTTATCTCTTGATATGTCCCTATCATTCTTTGAGCACTTCCTTCTCTCTGAATCAAATGTTCAGGTTTATTTTATACTTTCCCCACCTCAGGCTTGGAATCACCCATTTCTCCAAGAAGCCCTGGATCCTTTGACTGAATAATAAGGCCCTTTGTGGGCCAAGGTGAGGAATGTATATATTCCCTATACACATTGGCATCTGTATATACTTAGATTGAAATATTCATTTATTTAGTTCATACCAATAAGAACACTGCAGGCTTCATTCTGGTTTTATCCTCTTCTATATTCATATCTCCATTCTCTGCTAGATCTCATTATATTCGATGTATCTACTCACTGGATCAATTCCCCCTGTATCTATGTACCCAATCTCCCATTGCCAGCACTGCTTGGCCAGATCCTCTTTCCTCACCCTGTTTAGACTCCAGTACCCCTCTCCTCTCTCCCCTAAAAACAGTATTTTAAAGAAAAGCAATCTTGTTGGACACTGAGACCAAAAACTGTTTGCTGTTATTTTTTTGGCTGTGCTGCACGGCTTGCAGGATCTTAGTTCCCTGACCAGACACTGAACCTGTGCCAAACTGCAGGGTAAACTCAGAGCCCTAACCACTGGACTGCCAAGGGAATTCCCAAGACACTTTTGAGATAAAAGAAACTTTGATATGAACTGAGTATTTAATGATATTAAGCAATTAGTGTTACAAATGCCATCAAAGTAAAAATGTTTTAAGTCCTTATTATTGCTAGGTAATGAGTACATGGGGGTTATTATTCTATCTATCCTCATGCTTAAAATTTTAAAATTAAAAAAAAAAGGCAAGACTGCTGATTACTTGACTTTATTAAGATGAAATCACTGATAATTACAGAAATTACTTGCCTAAGCCAAAATCCTTGAGATTCACATGAACTTAGTTACACAAATAAACATCATGTTCAAAACCATGAGGAAATATCCCAATGCCCAGGTGATGAAGGCTGGGGTGAACAAATCTGCACACTTATTTCAAGCTGTTAAACAGTTTGTGGGCCACCTAGATGGGGGAAAGAAAAGAATGTCATCAACTGGCATGTTTAATGTCATGAATTACAATGCTTTTCATAACCTGGAGCAGCACTGCCTTTTCCCTTACCACTCACCTTCTCACTCTTCTTGAGCCCTAGTGAACTTCCCTCAATTACTGGAATACTATCTTAACTGGGAATTTCTTCCACACTTTTTCATCTTTTAATTTTCCTTTAAAACCTAACATTACATATTTAGGTTTTAACAAGCTCCTGTCCTTCCTGTCTTTCCCAGAGAAACTTATGACTCCCAATCTAATTCAACAAATATTTATAAAACATTTACTATATGCCAGATACCATTCTAGATGCTGAGTAACTACGGTAAACAAGACAATATCTGTATCCTATAGAACTTAAGAGAACAGTGAGAGAAAATATACGTATAACTTCTGGTAGTGATAAATGCTATGAGGAAAATAAAATGGTGGGGGGAAAGAACAGCAACTTTAAATAGAAGGTCCAGTAAAGGGCATCCTGAGGTTATACCCAGGAGATTTACCAGTTTACTAACCATTCTACTTCTGTCTCCTGGCTTATAACTGTCTGCTGGCTTATAACTCAGTGAAGGGGACCACGCCCGTCTCACTCCCAGATCTTAACCCAGTTTTGACTCAAAGTATTTAAATAACATTCACCATTTTAATAATTTTAAGCAATTCGTTTGTGTAGCCTTAAATAACTGTGGTGTTGGAGAAGACTCTTGAGAGTCCCTTGGACTGCAAGGAGATCCAACCAGTCCATCCTAANACACCATCGTGGTTATCCCAGTCATTAAGATGTTTTTTTGTATAGTTCTTCTGTGTATTCTTGCCACCTCTCCTTAATCTCTTCTTCTTCTGTTAGGTCCATACCATTTTTGTCCTTTATTGAGCCCACCTTTGCATGAAATGTTCCCTTGGTATCTTCAACTTTCTTGAAGAGATCTCTAGTCTTTCACATTTTCCTCTAATTCTTTGCATTGTTCACTTAGGAAGGCTTTATCTCTCCTTGCTATTCTCTAGAACTCTGCATTCAGTTTGGTTATATCTTTCCTTTTCTCCTTTGCTTTTTGCTTCTTTTCTTTTCTCAGCTATTTGTAAGGCCTCCTCAGATAACCATTTTGTCTTTTTGTGTTTCTTTTTCTTGGGGATGGTTTTGCATAGCATACCAAAATAATTTTAAAGGCACATTGAGGAAAGAACTGATGATCGAAAATGGCTATTGGTGGAGAACGATATACTCTATTCAAAATGTACACACATCTTAAAACAAATGTTGTTCAATATCTGTCATTCCAATATGTAACAGACTCACAGTATCCACAGCATGGCATACACATACACTTGCAAGTATTAAAAATATTTATAATGAAGCTTTGGGAAAGATGATTAAGCTTATCTTCAAGTATGTTCAGTAATAAAGTGATAATCTAAAATTTTTTTCATCTAATAAAATCTAATAAAAGCAGATCAAATGTGTATTTACTTCTGTGAAATTTATTTCAAAATGTTCAATAAAAAACATACCAGAAAAACAAACAATCCAAAGGGTGGGCAGAAGACCTAAACAGACATCTCTCCAGAAAAGACATACAGATGGCTAATAAACACATGACAAGATCCTCAATATCACTCATTATTAAGAGAAATGCAAACCAAAACTGCAATGAGGTATTACCTTATACCAATCAGAATGGCCATCATCAAAAACCTCACAAACAANGAGTTTGAGTGAACTCTGGGAGTTGGTGATGGACAGGGAGGCCTGGCATGCTGCAATTCATGGGGTCGCTAAGAGTCAGACACGACTGAGTGACTGAACTGAACTGAAGGAGACAAAAGAGCTGTATATAAAAAACTATAAGACTATAATGAAAGAATTCAAAGATGACATAAACAGATGGAGAGATATATCATGTTCTTGGATTGGAAGAATCAATAACATGAAAGTGACTATACTACCCAAAGCAACCTACAGATTCAGTGCAATCGCTATCAAATTACCAATGATATTTTTTACAGAACTAGAACAACAAAAAAAAAAAATTCACAATCTGTATGGAAACACAAAAGATGCAAAATAGCCAGACTAATCTTGAGAAGGAAGAATGGAGCTGGAGGAATCAACCTTCCTGACTTCAAACTATGATACAAAGTTACAGTCATCAAGACATCATGGTACTGATACAAAAACAGAAATACAGACCAGTGGAACAAGACAGAAAGCCCAGAGATAAATCACCACACACCTATGGGCAGCTTATCTTTGACACAGGAGACAAGAATATACAATGGAGAAAAGACAGTCTCTTCAATAAGTAGTGCAGGGAAAACTTTGCAGGTATGAGTAAAAGAATGAGATTAGAACATTTCCTAACACCACACACAAAAATAAACTCAACTGATTAAAGACCAAACTGAAGGTCAGAAACTATAATGATCTTAGAGGAAAACGTAGACAGAACACTCTTTGACATAAATCACAAGATCCTCTATGATCCAACCCCTAGAGCAATGGAAATAAAAACAAAAATTAACAAATTGGACCTAATGAAACTTAAAAGCTTTTGCACAGCAAAGGAAACTATAAACAAGATGAAAAGACACCCTCAGAATGGGAGAAAATAATAGCAAATGAAACTTAACTGTCAAAGGGTTAATCTCACAAACAAGCAGCTCATGCAGCTCAATACCAGAAAAACAAACAATCCAAAGGGTGGGCAGAAGACCTAAACAGACATCTCTCCAGAAAAGACATACAGATGGCTAATAAACACATGACAAGATCCTCAATATCACTCATTATTAAGAGAAATGCAAACCAAAACTGCAATGAGGTATTACCTTATACCAATCAGAATGGCCATCATCAAAAACCTCACAAACAATAAATATTGAAGAGGACATAGAGAAAAGGGAACCCTCCTACACTGTTGATGGGAATGCAAATTGATAAAGCCACTATGGAGAATAGTATGGAGATTCCTTGAAAAAAAAAAAAAACTAGGAATAAGACTACCATATGACCTAATAATCCCATTACCTGAGGAAACCATAACTGAAAAAGACACATGTACCCCAATGTTCATTGCAGTACTACTTACAAAAGCTAGGACATAGAAGCAACCTCGATGTCCACTGGCAGATGAATGGATAAAGTTGTGGTACCTATATACAATGGATTACTTTGCCATAAAAAGGAATGCTTTGGTCATCTGATGCAAAGAACCGACTCACTGGGAAAGACCCTGATTCTAGGAGCTGGAGAGCAGGAGGAGAAGGGGGGCAACAGAGGATGAGATGGTTGGATGGCATCACAAATTCAATGGATATGAGTTTGAGCAAACTCTAGGAGATACTGAAGGAAAAGGAACCCTGGTGTACTGCAGTCCATGGGGTCACAAAGAGTCAGACATGACTTACTAAACAACATAAAAAGAAACAAATCTGAGTCAGTTCTAATGAGGTGGATGAACCTAGAGACTATTATACAGAGTGAAATAAGTCACGAGAAGAACAAACATTGCATATTAACACATATATATGGAATCTAGAAAGATGGTGCTAATGAATCTATTTACAGGGCAGAAATGGAGAAGCAGACATACAGAACAGACTTGTGGACACGGTGGGGGAAGGAGAAGCTGTGACAAATTGAGAGAGTAGCATTGAAATGTACACATTACTATATGTAAAATTAGATAGCCAGTGGGAATTTGCTGAATGACGCAGGGAGCTCAAATTCTGTGTTCTGTGACAACCTAGAGAGATGGGATGTGGGAGGGAGGTTCAAGAGGGAGGGGCTATCTGTATACCTATGGCTGACTCATGTTGATATATGGCAGAAGCCAACACAATATTGTAAAACAATTTTCCTCCAATTAAAAATAAAAATTTTTAATTTTATTAAAAATTTGAAAAAATATTTATTACTTTATTCACTATATAACAAATACATTTAGCACATGATCACATTGGTAACCACACTTACAAAATTTTACCCTTTCAGTGTTTTTCCCCTTTTCTCAGGTCTAAACCATTCCCCCTCCCTGTCCCATCACTTTATGCACCATTCAGGACTAACCTCCTCCACTAAGCTTTTCCAAACCTCACCACCCCACAATAATCTTTCCCCATCTCTAAATTAATACCCATTTGGTATTTGAAATTATTGAGATATAAAATCTAAGATCAGGCAGGAGCAACTTCAGAAAACATCTGTCCAACATTCACTTTGGAAAACTAAGGCTCTGAGGTGAAAGGGACAAAGCTGCATGGTAACAGCACTCAGACTAGGACTCAAGGCTCAACAGTTTCATGTCACTCAATTCTAAAAATATTTACCATATGTCCACTATGTATATGATATTGTAAAATTTCAGCAGTTTCTACCAAGCACCATTCATTTAATCAATGAAAATTATTGTGTACTATTTACCAGATATTCTGCTTAATTTTGCCCACAAGTTATTAGGGTAGTGAAAAAAAACAAAACAGTAAAGCTTCTCAGAACACACCTGCAATGCAGGAGACAGACATAGGCTTGAGCCCTAGATTGGGAAGACCCCCTGAAGAAGGAAGTGGCAACCCACTCCAGTATCTTTGCATGGGAAATACCACGGACAGAGGAGCCTGGAGAGCTACAGCTATGGGGTCGCAAAGAGTCAGATGTGACTTAGTAACTAGACGACAAAGCAATAATTACAATATACTTTGATAAGGTCTCTGGTAGCAGTTCTAGCGAGACTTAAAAAAATCTATATCCTATCTTTGAACATTCACTCATCTAGTCACTCACTCAATTACTAGACAGATAAACAGTAGGTAAATAGAATTCTCACTTTCCTAAGAGCAAGTAGGAGAAAAATGTTCTCTAGAAGCAACTCATGAACACAAAAACCTGGAGTGACGTTACCACAAAAAAAAGTTTTTTTAACATGATATCAAATCTGCATAATGTGGTATCAAAAAAGTATGAAATGTATACACCATCTTTTTTTTTAAGTCTGTGCTTGAGTCAGACTGGGCATCAAACACTCAGTTTACTACTTATTTTGCTGAGTTAGTTTAGGCAAGTAGCTTAAAACTAACTCAGTCTCAATTTTCTCATCTGTAAAATGGGAACAATGTAAAATGGGAATGGTATTTTTAAGAATTAAAAAATAAATTGCCTTACCAAATTATTGTTATTCTGTCAAGTAATCTAAACGAAATATATGTAACATAAAAATTGTGCTGATAACGAAGACATTCATATTACTGTCAAAATTTATTGTTAAATTCATGCAGTTAAACTCTCCAAAATAAAAGTATACCACTCTGAAATTTTTTTTAGTGTACTAATCATGGCACAAGTCCTTTTACTCTTTTCAGGCAGCAACATTCTAAGAATCCATTGTGTAGTAGTTGCTATGTGGAGAGAAAAATGAACCCTATATTTAAGGAACTTGGTTTTAAAATACAAATGAGAACACAAGTGAGAACTGTCCTTTGTGGGAAGAAAGCAAATATTTTCTTATAGATTTTGGCATGAAGAAAGATACCAGAGATGAATGCCACAAAAGCAGCTCAACTTGAAGCAGGTAAATTTAGTGATCAGAACAAAACAAGCTAGGAAGAACTTCCGTAAAGAGATGCTGTACAGAGTAACATATCCTTTTCATGTTGATTATCTTAACAAGGTCCAATACATGTGATTATTTTTCAGTCTTCTGAGTTTAAATTGTTCAGGTAGCCGTAAGGTCTGAAAACAGACAAATATACATAAGCAGTTTACTTATCTTCTATGACATGTTCAGTGTTCCTCAGTAGCAGTTCATGGTTCAATAAGCACATTTGCAATGAACACCAGGCACTACCAAAAGGCACTGGCATCAGTCCCTACGTACATTCATTTATACCGCATTGTCCCAGATGATTCAGGTCTAATTTTCACTGAATAAGCTTACACCTTTTTTCCTTTGCCTTTTGCTTTTCTTCTTTTCTCAGCTATTTGTAAGGCCTCCTCACACAACCATTTTGCCTTCTTGCATTTCTGTTCCTTGGGGATGGTTTTGATTATCACCTCCTGTACAATGTCACAAACCTCTGTCCATAGTTCAGGCACTCTATCAGATCTAATCCATCGAATCTATTTGTCACTGCCACTGTATAATCAAGGGGTTTGATTTAGGTCATATCTGAATGGCCTAGTGGTTTTCCCTACTTTCTGAATTTTGCAATAAGGAGTTCATGATCTGAGCCACAGTCAGCTCCTGGTCTTGTTTTTGCCGACTGTACAGAGCTTCTCCACCTTCACCTGCAAAAAATATAATCAATCTAATTTCACTATTGACCATCTGGCCCTATCCATGTGTAGGTTCATCTCTTGTGTTGTTGGAAAAGGGTGTTTATTATATCCAGTAAATTCTCTCAGCAAAACTGTTAGCCTTTGCCCTGCTTCATTTTGTACCCTAAAGCCTAACTTGTCTATTACTCCAGGTATATTGTAACCTCCTACTTTTGCATTCCAGTCCCCTATGATGAAAAGGACATCTCTTTTTGGTGTTAGTTTTACAAGGTCTTATAGGTCTTCATGGAACCATTCAACTTCTTCAGCATTAGTGGTTGACTTGTATTATTGTAATGAATTTTGATTTTGAAGGGTTTGCCTTAAAAATGAAGAGAGATCATTTTGTCATTTTTGAGATTGCACCCAAGTACTGTATTTCAGGCTCTTTTGTTGACTATGAGAGCTACTTCATTTCTTCTAAGGGATTCTTGTCCACAGTAGTAGATATAATGGTCATCTGAATTAAATTAGCCCACTACAGTCCATTTTAGTTCACTGGATTCCTAAAATGTGATGTTCACTCTTGCCATCTTCTGTTTGACCACTTCTAATTTACCTTGACTCATGGACCTAACATTCCAGGTTCCTATGCAATACTGTTCTTTACAGCATTGGACTTTACTTTCACCACCAGACACATCCACAGCTGGGTGTTGTTTCTGCTTTGGCTCAGCCTCTCCATTCCTTCTGGAGCTATTTCTCTGCTCTTCTCCAGTAGCATATTGGGCACCCACTAACCTGGGGATTTCATCTTTTTGTGTCATATCTTTTTGCCTTTTCATACTGTTTATAGGGTTCTCAAGGCAAGAATGCTGAAGTGGTTTGCCATTCCCTTTTCCAGTGGAACATATTTAGCATATCCTAGAAGTAATCAAGGGAGCCCAATCTATTAGAAATACTATGTAGTCTCTGTTTCCAGATTTTGTGGTCACTGGTATTTTTTATAAGATTCACCTACTGTCAGTCTTATAAACATTTCTGCCATTTATATTATACCAAGAAAAAAACGAATACTAAAAATGAGATAATAAAAAAAAAAAACAGATTTCTTTTGCTTCCAAATGATTCTACACCAGAACATTTTGCTGTAGTGATTTTAATCTACAGATGAAAGACTCTTTAAATGATACACAGAATACATTACAAACTTGGTTTTAAGTTAGATTTGAGTCTAGAACAGGACTCACTCACAATGATTCCAGAACACAAAGTGGAAGTGCAACAGTTAGGTGATGCCTTCTTAATTGTTCAAGGGGATAAAGATCTTCTTCAAATATGGATGGAAATTAATCTCTAAGAGTTATTCTCCTTTATAGACTACAATATTATTGTCAGTTTCATATACTTTTACTTTATAAAGAACTCCCACAGGAAGAAATTTCTGGAGGTTTTCCCAGATATATACGGCTACATTTTCTGTTGTGCTGGAGAAGAAAAGGAAAGAAGGTCAAAAGACAAATAACCGAAGCTTTAATATTAACAGAGAATAAAAATTCTAGTTTTAAAAGATATCATTACACTAAAAAAAGAAGTCACACAATAATCAAGTAAAATGTTAAAATAAATTCTTTCTTACTATTTATATAAAGTAAAACAGTCACTCACCTTACAATGTCTGCAAAATACGGCACATCTAGATCCAGATTCTTATGATCAAGGGGCTTCATAATCGCCTCCTATAGACAAAACAAAGGAAAAATATCACTGATTTCATTTATGAATCATATTTCAAAGTGTCCTACCTGTAAATCTTATCATCTCATCACTAACTCAGTACTTGCAAGAACTTTGTGTCTTACGAAAAAAATCTCAGAAAGTTTAAAGTTATAAAATAAAAAAAGGCCTAGCTCTCCATAATGGCTGGATATCCTCATTACTGAATGCAGAGAGGTAAGAAACCAAAAAATAGAGAATTCACTGGTTCTTTCTCATAACAAGCCTCTGTGATTCAGAATTTAGTTTAACACTTCTTGAATTCTATCCAAAATGTTACCACAAATACCTTTCTCTAACAGTCTCACCTTCAGCACAATGCCACAATATAGTTAGGACACACCTTCAATGAGTACTACATTTTATGAAGCAGACTAAGACTGAAATTATGTAAGGTGTTCTGAGTTTCTGCTATAAGGAGTAATTTAACAATGATCCTGGGATCTTAGAAAGAAAACTAAAAACATGTAAAGACTGGCTTCTTAATACATATATATATTATACACAGCATTTTTCTTTGTCAATGGCAAGAATTGTAGTTGCCTTATTCTTTTTAAACTTTCCCTGATGGCTTGGATGGTAAAAGTGTCTGCTTGCAACGCAGGAGGACCTGGATTCAATCCCTGGGTCGGGAAGATCTCCTGGAGAAGCAAATGGCAACCCGCTCCAGTACTCTTGCCTGGAAAATTCCATGGATGGAGGAGCTTGGTGGGCTACAGTCCATGGGGGTCGCAAAGAGTTGGACACCACTGAGTGACTTCTTTCACTTCACTTTTTGTATTACTTTTAGCTATTGTAAAAAACCTAAGCAATCTTAAAAAATTAATAAACTAGTGAATTTAACAAAAAAGAAATAGACTCACAGATGAAGAAAACTAGTGGTTACCAGTGGGGAGAGAGAAGGGAGGAAGAGTATAAATGGGTAGAGGATTAAGAGGTGTGAACTATTACATATAAAATAAGCTATAAGGACATACTATACAACATGAGGAATACAGCCAATATTTTATAACAACTATAAAGGGAGTATAACCTTTAAAAATTATCAATCACTATACTGTAAACCCATAACATATATTATATATCAACTATACTTCAATTAAAAAAAAAGAATTTGTGGAACAATCTAAGTTTCCATATGGTATGGTTCTAAGAAGGGTAGCTTAATAATACAATAACAATCATTTTCTGAGAAAAATCAGAATCATATAAAAAGAGTAAGTCCTAAACCAAACAAACTTTAAAATAAATGATATCCGCATGGATATCAAGAAAACAAATCCTTGTTTAATCTTTGTTTTAACTGAAAACTCCTGTTCAGATCCCAACTTTTCCACTGAGACCTCTTCTACAAGCCTCTTTCTAATTTGTCTCTGTATGTCATAAACCACTTTTACTAACGCAGAAGTATGTGGTATGCAGAGTCCTTCAGGTACACAAAGATGGGAAAAAAGTGCAGAGAATTTCTCCTCTGGTATTTCGCTGTATGCCTGCCTAGGGTGTTTCTTATAAACCTTCGTGTATATATATTTTATGTCACTAGTGTTTGCAAGAACTTTGTCTTTATAGCTTTCCTAAAGTTCTTTTGAGCACAGCACTGTTCGCTAACCCACTCACTCTTCTATTCATTTATTCAACCAACACTCATTTAACACTTAGTGTTCTTTACCTGCTACAAAGTCATGTGAGCCCACTGTGGCTAGAAGTTATGTCTCATTCATCATTGGATTCCTAGTGCTCAGCTCAAAGACTGATGCAAAGCAGGCAAACTTGTTAAATATATGGAAGATAAGCAACATGAAAGAATAATTACTCATAATAACATTTTTAATTAAACAAAGGTCAAATTTTAAAATAAAAGTAAGGAGCAAAGTTGAAGCAAAACAAACAGGTGAAATGATGGTATAATAAAAACAAAGCTGGATGGAAGGAAATCTAATTCCCAACTTTGCAAAGGATTAATTACATGACTGAGGGCAAGTAGGGGAGGTTAACTATTCAGTACCTCTCGACCTCAGTCAAAGGAAGGAAGAAGCTGGCATGGATAACCTCTGTAGTCTCTTACAATTCAAGAATACTGTAATGATATAAGCAGTAAGCCTTTTACTGAAAACCTTCTTTTTTGTTATCCCTACCATCAACTGCCCCAGTGAGTTTATAATAAAGCTAGAGTGAATAAAACAGGATAGTATTAAAATCTGTGATTAAAGATGTAAGGAAAATACACCAATTTCAGGAATAGAAAG
This sequence comes from Neotragus pygmaeus, assembly GCA_006410875.1. Classification (NCBI taxonomy): domain Eukaryota; kingdom Metazoa; phylum Chordata; class Mammalia; order Artiodactyla; family Bovidae; genus Neotragus; species Neotragus pygmaeus. The sequence continues at coordinate 92,402 of SJYV01050959.1, forward strand.
CTTCAAGGATAAAGCTGTGTCCTGAAAGAAGGGAAGAATTTGTTAAACAGAGGAAATCAAGATATATCAGCAAAGAAGACAAGATGAGCACACCACATTCATCCCTATCATTGTAATACAACCATGACTAATTTCCATTCAGTCATCCCAACACCTTTAGAGAACACTGAGAGAAGCTCCTCCAACTATTAACACTACCCCATTCCCACACCCAATGCCACTTGCCAGGTCACAGGACCTCTGATGATACTTGGCTGGGGAAGTGAAAAGGGGGCCATCAAATATTACATTCAGAAGACAGCACAAAATAGCATCCAGCATGCCGTTACCTCCATATACTCTTTGAGGTCAGTCAAATTCATGACCATTCCTGTAACAGGATCAACCTAAAGAATAAACAAAGGTGAGTACTACTATAGTACGCTCTTCATATTTTAACCTCTGGTAAATTATTAAAGACTGCAACATGTGCAGAAACTGATCCCGCATTGCCCTCCTCCCCGAGACAATCCATCTCAGCATGGAAACACCAAGCACGCGAGGCTCCCTTTCCACTGCAGTGCCCTTCTCCCTGTCCACATACAGCACCTGACGGATGATGCTTTGGGAGAGGAAAGGCCTGAAAGGGCAGCAGCTCGCCGTACACAAAGACCCACAATGAAGCAACACGAATCTTAACAGAATTTTTCAACACAGAATCCATCACTTTGGCTGAAAGAGGGCCCAGCAATCTGCACAAACCACAGACATGTTCAGCACGTACCTCTCCATGTACTGTCACCACAACTATGGAGAAGAAAACAAAATAACCAAAAAACCAACATGACTTTCAACAGATTAACATCCAAACACAAGTTAGCAACATAAATTAGGTGTTAGATCTCTGCTCTACAAAGCTGTATCCCCCCCCACCCCCGTTCCCGCCACAATGTCTGTTCTTTCGGTTAAGATCTTTTCATCAACTAATGCAATTCGACTATGGCAGAGGAACGTAAGCGTGCTTAGCCAAGGCCAAAAAGGGTATAAATTTTGATTATGATGTACTTGGAAGGAATCTCTACGTCAAGATGCTCCTTGATCACTGCCTATAAAAGTAGAAAATATACAGGAAGAAATCCAGCTACACACTGAGCTGCTCCTACCTTCCTGAGCAAGCAAACTACTACTGGGTTTAAAATTATTGTCCCTTTGCTTATAGAAATGTAAACACAGTATACAGCAATGATTTGTAGATTAACAAGTACTTTTGAAAAATGTATACCTGTGGCCAATTCATATTGATGTAGGGCAAAAACCATCATAACATTGAAAAGCAATTCTTCTCCCATTAAAATTAATTAATTTTTAAAAAGTGAAACATCTGAAAGATCTGGATGATGAGAATGCTTTGCAAATTAATGACTTTTACATATTTCTTTCAGCTTCATAGAAACACCATTAGGTTTAAGTGAGCAAACAGAATGAGAGATACAAATCAAGTAAGAGACAGTAACTACATGTGAAAGCCCAATATTCTGACATCTTTTCTGGTCTTTTTACTCCACCGTATCATTTGCTGTGATACTCTATGGCTTACACAGCTGTTTTTTTAGTATCATCTGTATTTCAATAAACAAGTCTCTTGTCCTTGCATAAATTAATTACCTCCTTAGAACACTGCTGGCAAAGTTTTAGACCCAACTTATTTTCCTGTTATATAGCACATGTTGAGCCAATACTCTTTTTTGTCAGTCATTACTTACACAGTGAATACACTCTAATTTTAACATTGACCTCAGCAATACCTAATTAGAAGAAAACATGGTGCCAAAGGAATGTCATGTACTCGAAGGCCAAGGAAAAAATTATTTAAACCATTCTGTTTTCAGCTGTAACTTAAGATACATCCAACTAAGGCAACAGATCTTTTCATTCTGAACTTTCATTTACTTTCTCATTCAAGACTCAAAGCGTTCATGCTCTGTCCATAAAGTTTTGAACGCATTCAGACCATAGTTGCTCAAAAGGCATTCATCATTACTGAAAGGGCTAAAATTTCACCAGTTTTTCTCTCACCTTTGTAATTGTGCCCATGGCCATTTGGGTTGTTGCACTTCCCAAATAATTTCAAGTTTTCTTCATTACTAAGAGATTTGCTGACCAAAAAAAAAAAAAAAAAAATCAACATGACACAAGTTTTGATACCTTCTCTGTTCCCTACACTTACTGTTTTCTCTAGCCTTTGAAAAACTTCACAACTTATTATTCTTTGGCTCATCAAATAGTCATAAATCCATTTGATTTCATTAACTTTATGTCAGAAACCACAATGCGTTCCCTAAATAGACAAACTTACCATATAAATTAGCATAAATAAATTCAACATCCTTGTTCCACAGCAAGATTTCAAAGCTGATCTGCTGAAGACCCTTCCATTTTTCAACTCAACATTTACTGAATACAGTAAGTCCCCTACATATAAAGAGTACCATTCTGAGAATGTGTTCATAAGCCCAAAGTTTGCTAAGGTACCCAACTAACATAAATCAGCTATATAGTTCTATACTATAATAGGTTTAGAAGACTTTTCATACAAATAATACATAAAAAACCAACACAAAAATTAAAACATTTGTAACCTTACAGTACAATACCTTGAAAAGTACAGTAGTATAGTATAACAGGTGGCATATAGGGTCTAGTATCAAGTAAACAGGCAAAAAGAGCTAGTGACTGGAGGAGGGAGTTCAGTTGCTCAGTCATGTCCGACTCTTTGCGACCCCATGGACTGCAGCACACCAGGCTTCCCTGTCCCTCATCAACTCTTGGAGTTTACCCAAACTCATGCCCACTGAGTTGGTGATGCCATTCAACCATCTCATCCTCTGTCGTCCCCTTCTCCTTCCACCTTCCATCTTTTCCAGCATCAAGGTCTTTTCAAATGAGTTAGTTCCTCGTATCAGGTGGCCAAAGTACTGGAGTTTCAGCTTCAGCATCAGTCCTTCCAATGAATATTCAGGACTGATTTCCTTAGAGGAGGTGGAAAATGGTAGAGCTGAAGGATCGTCAACAATAGGAGACAAAGAGCAAGCTGCAACTTCAGTCATGCCAGACATTGATGGCACNGTGTTTCTTGACTTCCTACTTTTCCATTCCAGTCCCCTATAATGAAAAGGACATCTTTTGGGGGTGTTAATTCTAGCAGGTTTATATTGTTTGGTTAATCATTTTTCCATTATGGCTTGTAATTATAATTATCTTTTATTTTTTTGGTCTGGCTATTGTTTGTGAAAGCTGATAACATCTTTTCCATTATGTAACTACTATTCATTTAATACCATTGTATCATGATTGGTCAACAGAAAATAATGGGATTCTGTAATACCGAAACTACCATTTAATAGAAAAACTTGTAATCACTTTTTAAAATCCAGATGCATATCCAGATGCAAAATCTTGGAAATTTTTGAAAAATACAAATACTCAGGTGTTATTTCTCTCTCCAAAGCTCCAGATATGATTCTAATGAGCAGCCACGTTTAAAAACAACTGGACTATATGATGATCTTTTACATTTATCTAGTTTGTTTCACTTTTCTATTTCATATTCAGTGCTCCCATTTCATTTAGTTTATGTTTTCCTACTTCTCCATCTCTCTCCTTTTGTTGTTCTTTTTCAAACCTTTATCGAGTGTAGTATAAAAGTTTTTGTATACATATATATTATAAAGGTTTTATATATATAAATATGCAGACATATATAAGATATTATATATATTAGAAAACATGAATTTCTGTCTAGCTAAAAAATTTATGACATCTTGATTCCACCTGTTTTAATAAGTATGAATAGAATACTAGGTTTATCATTTATATTTGTTCAATACTTTGATACAGTTCCATTCATTCTGGCATCTGGTATTACTGCTAAAAGTCTAGAAAACTTATTATCTTAGTGATTTAAAAACTTTTGAATGAGGTTTGAAACTTCAAATGCTATTTTGAGAAAATAAAGAAATACTATGTTGTAAAAAAAAAAAAACAGGAGATTAACATATGGTAGATAGCAAATTGCCAATGTTTGTTGGATCATAAAGAAAGCAAGGGAATTCCATAAAACATCTACTTCTGCTTCATCAACTATGTAGAAGCCTTTGACTGTATGGATCACAACAAACTGTGGAAAATTCTTAAGTTAAGAGATGCGAATACCAGATCACCTTACCTGTCTCTTGAGAAATATGTATGTGGGTCAAGAAGTAACAGCTAAAACTGGACATGGGACAATGGACTAGTTCAAAATTGGGAAAGGAGTATGTCAAGGGATGTATATTGTCACCCTGTTCATTTAACTTATATTCAGAGCACATCATGCGAAATACCAGACTGAATGAATTAAAAGCTAGAATCAAGATGGCCAGGAGAAATATCAACAACCTCAGTTATGCAGATGATACCACTCTAACAGCAGAAAGTGAAGAGGAACTAAAGAGCTTCTTGATGAGGTTGAAAGAGGAGAGTGAAAAAGCTGACTTAGGACTCAACATTCAAAGAACTAAGATCATTGCATTACTTCAAGGCACACAGAAGAGGGCATTACTTCAAGGCACACAGAAGGGGGCAAAGTGCAAACAGTGACAGATTTTATTTTCTTGGGATCCAAAATCATTGCTGATGGTGACTGTAGTCTGAAATTTTAANCAAAGAACTAAGATCATTGCATTACTTCAAGGCACACAGAAGAGGGCATTACTTCAAGGCACACAGAAGGGGGCAAAGTGCAAACAGTGACAGGTTTTATTTTCTTGGGATCCAAAATCATTGCTGATGGTGACTGTAGTCTGAAATTTTAAAAAGCTTGCTCCTTGGAAAGAAAGCTATGACAAATCTAGACAGTGTATTAAAAAGGAAAGATATTACTTTGCTGACAAAGGTCCATATAGTTAAAGCTACGGCTTTTCCAGTAGTCATGTAAATGTGAGAGTTGGACCATAAAGAAGGCTGAGCACAGAACTGATGTTTTTGAATTGTGATACTGGAGAAGACTTTTGAGAGTCCTTTGGACTGCAAGGAGATCAAACCAGTCAATCCTAAAGGAAATCAACCCTAAATATTCATTGAAAAGACTGATGCTAAAGCTTTGACCACCTGATGAGAAAAGCCAACTCACTGGAAAAGACCTCGATACTGGGAAATACTGAAAGCAAAAGGAGGAAAGGGAAGCAGGGGATGAGATGGTTAGATAGCAACACAGACTCAATCAACATGGATTTGAGCAAACTCCAGGAGATAGTGAAGGACAAGGGAAGCCTGGCATGCTGCAGTCCATGGGATCACAAAGAGTTGGACACAACGTCGCAATTGAACAACAACAACAGCTAATAGCTAAAGTACAAATTTTGTTCAAATTTCACAAAATTTTATGCTAGTGTCCATTGTTTATTTTTATACCTTACTCAAGATTCCACACTGTATTTAATTGCATTGAGCAGCTTCAGCTGCATGCAACAAATTCTGATAAATTCTCTTCATTTTTATGCTGTTACAAATACTTTTTAATTTTCCTTGTTATGACTTCTTAGATACACCCATCATTTAAAAGCATACATTTAATTTCCAAATACATGGCATTTTAAAAGTATCTTTGATATTGATTTCTCATTTTGATATTAATTTCTCATTTAAATACTTTCTTCTCTGCAATCACCCTCTGTGTTTTTTCAGTCTTTTAATTTTATTGAGGCTTTCAATGACTAAGTAAAAGTTCTCTCTTGGGAAATGTCACATTGCACTTGAAAATATGTGGGTTATCTTCAAATAGCTTTTGATATTGATTTCCAGTATAACAGTGATAAGAGAACAGATTCCGTATGATTTCAGTAACTTTAGATGACAAAATTTTTTCACCTTGTTTTATGTCCCTGGATATGTTGCAATGTCTCCTGGTTTATAACCTATGGGTACTTGAATAGAATAGAATTGAATTGAATCTGTTGCCTACTGTTGTGTAAAAATCTTAATTATGTTGAATTGGTTCATACTGCTTTTCGGGTCTACTATATCATCCCACTTTTCTCTCTAGTCATTCTATTAATTTTTGAGAGTTTGATATTGAAACTCCAACTAAAAATCTTAATTTATCTACTTAAAAAGATAATTATAATATATAGTGGGAGTATATTGTAACTTGTTCTTTATTTTCCAAGTCTCTTGTAAATGTGTTGTCATACTTTCATAACTTAAAAAATAAAAAAAAAAGAAAGAAGATATACAGATAGCCAAAAGACACATGAAACAATGCTCAACATCACTAATTATTAGAGAAATACAAATCAAAACTACAATGAGATATCACCTCACACCACTCTAAACGGCCATCATCAAAAAGACTACAAACAAGAAATTCTGGACAAGGTGTGGAGAAAAGGGGACCCTTCTATGGTGTTGATGGGAATGTAAATTGGTATAGCCACTATGGAGAATGGTATGGAAGTTCCTTAAAAAAACAAAAATAGAGCTACCATATGATCTTGCAATCCCTGGGAATATATCCAGAAGCAGGAAAAAAAAAAAAAAAAGACACAGTCCAAAAGGATACATGCATTCCAATGTTCATTACAGCACTGTTTACAATACAAATTAAAGCCAAGACATGAAGTGTGAAGGCATTAGTCACTCAGTTGTGTCTGACTCTTTGCAATCCTATGGACTGTAGCCTGCCAGGCTCCTCTGTAAAGGAATTCTCCAGGCAAGAATACTGGAGTGGGTAGCCACTCCCTTCTCCAGGGGATACTCCCGACCCAGAGATCAAACCTGGGTCTCCTGCACTGCAGGCAGATTCTTTACCATCTGAGCCACCAGAGAAGCCCCAGCCAAGACATTGAAGCAACCTAAATGTCCATCAACAGAAGAATGGGTAAAGAAGATGTGTAACATATATGCATATATGTATTACTCAGCCATTAAAAAGAATGAAATACCATTCATAGCAACATGGATAGAGATTATCAAACTAAGTGAAGTAAATCAGATAAAGCAAATATCACAAGATACTACTTACATGTGGAATCTAAAAAATATGATACAAATGAACTTATTTACAAAACAAAAACAGACTCACAGACATAGAACACAAACTTATGGTTTACAAGGGGCTTGCCAAGTGGCACTAGTGGTAAAGAACCTGCCAGTCAATGCAGGAGACATAAGAGATGCAGGTTTGATCCCTGGGTCCAGAAGATCCTCTGGAGGAGGGCATGGCAACCTACTCCAGTATTCATGGACAGAGGAGCCTGGCGGTCTATAGTCCATGGGTTTGCAGAGTCAGACATGACTGAAGCAATTAGCATTCACGGTTTACAAAGGGGAAAGATGGTAGAGGGGATAAACTGGGAGTTTGAGATTGACATATACAGACTACATATTTAAAATAGATAACCAACAAGGACCTACTAAATAGCATAGGGAACTCTGCTCAATATTGTTTAATAACCCAAATGGGAAAAGATTTGAAAAAGGATAGATATATGTAAAATAAACTGATTTTGCCAGTGTGCCCAGGCTGGTAACAGCTTATCAAGCCTTTCAACCAAAAGAAAGTTCAGGTGGAAAGAATAGAGAGAGAAAAATAAAATGGAATAAATAGCTAATTATGATATGCTAAAAAATGAAGTCCAAAAACAGAATATAAATATATACAGATACTTAATTTTTAGAATTAAAAATTCTTCTAAAAGATAACATAAAATATTTCTATGACCTTGGCATAGGAAGATGTCCAAAACAGGATTCACGATGTATTACTCATAAAGGAAAATATTGATGTACTGGACCATGTCTGTTTATTGAAAGGTACTATTAAGATAATGTGATAAAGATATCTATAAAAATACCTGCAGCAATTTCATACTTAGTGGTGATTTATTAGATATTTTTCCAAGTGAGATGGGAAAATAATTACTGCTATCAGCACTTCTTTTCAAGTTGAAGTCTTAGCTAGTACAGTAAGAAAAGAAGAATAAAATAAGATGCATAAGAATTGGAAAGAAAGAAAGAAAACTGTCATCATTTTCAGATAATATGAGTGTATACATAGAAAATCCAAAGTAATTTACAGATCAAACTAATAAGTGAATTTAGCAAGATCTCTAAATATGAAATCAATATACAAAATCAACTTCATTTCTACATATCATCAAAAACAAAATGAAAGTTTTAAAGATAACATTTATAACAGTTTCGAAACATTCTAACTGCCTAATGATAACTTTAACTAAAGATATGTAATCTCCTCATAAGTACTGAGCCCATGAGCCACGGCTACTGAAGCCTATGTGCCCAGAACCCATGCCCTGCAACAAGAGAAGCCTCTGCAGTGAGAAGCCAGTGCCCCACAATGAAGGGTAGCCCCTGCTCACTGCAATTAGAGAAAGCCCAGAAGATCCAGCACAGCCAAATAAATAAAAAGAATAAATTTTGTTAATGTAAAGGTAACTTTTTAAAAAGATATTTTAAAAGATTAAAATAAATGGAGAGATATTCCCTGTTCATGAGTTGGAAGACTCAATATTTCTCATTATTGTAAAGATGTCACTTACATCCAAATTAATCTATACAGATCATACAATATGATCCCAACCATGGTTTTTTTTGTTTGTTTGTTTGCTTGTTTGCTTTTACAAAAACTAATAAGTTGATACTAAATTCATGGGGTCGCAAAGAGTCGGACATGACTGAGCGACTGAACTGAACTGAAAAACTTATGGTAATACAAAAGGCCAACAAAAACTGAGGCAATCTTTAAATAGAAAGGAGCTAAAGGGCTTATACTGTAAATATCAAGATATCAAGACCTACCATACAGGTATAATAACATAAGTAAGCTAAGTAAATGTAAGTAAACCTTAAAAGTGATGTTTTTAAAAAATATTTAAATAAACCTACAGCAGAAAACAATTTTCATTATATAATCCAAGGAAAAATTCTGCCTTAGATTGATTATCAGGAGAAAATGAATCCCTTCAAGCTGAGGAACTAAGACATTTTCTTTTATCAAAGGATTAATATTATAGTTTGGCTTTGCTTGCCATTTTACTATCCCTTCTAAGAAATGTAAGTATGTTTAGTGCTCAAGTATAATAAGGAACTAATCACAAGTGTTTCAAAACATATTTCTTGGTTTTCTTTAATATAATTTTTATTTATTAAGCATTAAGTACATATTTCGAATTATTTTGAAGTATTAAATAAATTACAAACTTGTGTCTTCAATGATTTAAAACCATTCTCCCTCTTTATTTGCCAAAGAGGCAAGAGAAACTGCAAATTCCAAGCCCAAAGCCAGAACTTGGCTAGATCAAAATTATTTTGATCACTCTTGACAAATCAGAAAATTCTACCTGGTCAAGCTCTTTCCCAGTTTTCCTAAGATTCTGTAGTTGGTAGACTTCTAAAATTCTTCCATCATCCTGACAGCACAAATCAATGACAACACAGCCCTGGTCCTCAAAGGCATTGATTTGGTGAAAAGTAATAAAAGGTTTACTGAAGTACATCCCTGGAAGAAGCTGCAAGAACACAGACAATGAGAAAGAGATATTTTATTTCCTTTAGGGTACAGATCCACAAAGTTCAAATTAAGATTTCTCCCTCTTTAAGTAATAGGCCTGGTAGGTATAAAAACCAGAATTTGGAATGTAGAAGCAAATTGTTTTGATTTAAAATCATCTCATCTCATATTAATCAATAAACTGAGGCTATTTGATATAGACCAATCAACTGATTTAACTAACTTCAAAGTTCTCATGAAATATGGCCCAATATTTTGAAGAATAAATAAATCCTAAACTCTTTAGGACATAGTTAAATAGAAAATACTTCTATTAAAAAGCTTATGATAAATTAAGTGACCAATCCTTTGGAAAATGCTCTCATTATTAAAATGGGATTTTTTTGGTAATGAAATTATATGCGGGATACAGTAAATTTGGGATACTATATCTTTAAGGGATTAAAAAGTAGACAAATATAATAATGCTATTTATCAGGCGTCTATAGAAAGATATTTAACCGATATGCTTTGGACTTTGGTGATATTATCATACTTGTGTATCAAAATGTCATAAAAGCAACTAATAAAAATGTAATTGCAAAAGTTACAGAAGACCTCTACATGAACAGTATTCTCTTTGGCAAACATTATTATACAGAAAAATCCATGGTAACATGCTAAGAGGATTTCCTAGATGTCATTTTTATTGTCAATTCATTTTGTAATTGAATCAGATAATTTAAAGGATAAAACCATTTCCTATAATTTTCTGATATGCAAAATTCACTGTATTAAATAAAAATAAATAGCTAGCCCTCCTTATGGAAGAAGACAATATCCTTTAATTAAGAGTGGCTTATGTAAGAAATAGCCAAAAAGGCAAAAATCAGTGATATGGAAATTTGCCTTCATGTCTAATCATTCACAGTCAAAATTCTTTACCTGACCAGTATGCTTATCCACCACATGAAACCGTGTATTATACTGGGGTTCCCAGCTTATTCCATCTGAAAAGGACTTTCCTCGAATTTTAGAAGAGATGATTCTCCACAAATTCATCTTTAGAGGCTGTTCAATGAAGATGATATAGTTCTTTGTCATTCCTAAAATGGTTCAAGTAAACAATAAAATGTTATTTGGCAAAATAGAGATATCTGAAATGCAACAGTTATGGGGACTTGTCAGAATAGTTGGACATATTACTGCTGACCTAAACAAATGCCAATCAGAAATAATTCTTCATCATTTCTCAGCTTTGCTATATATATTTTCTGTTCCTACATAAAAACAGGAACTTCTATACAAAATGGAGTATTAATCAGCCATTAAAAAGAATACATTTGAATCAGTTCTAATGAAGTGGATGAAACTGGAGCCTATTATATAGTGTGAAGTAAGCCAGAAANTGAACTCAATCCCAGCTTCACAGGAAAAGATAGGATAGCAGCCAGGAATATCTTCAAATTCCATTTGTCCATCTCCCTACTCCCCAGTTCCAAAAACTACAGTCCCCATTTGTACTTATGTCCAACTTCTTCCTTTCAGTCTACTAGACCCTTGGGGTCACTTTGGGTCCCCTCTCCTCCCATCTTATCAACATTCACTCATGCAACTTTCATCTGACTATTATTACTTGCTCAATAATCAACTCAGGTACCCACTCCTTAAGCAGACTTTCCCATCCAAAGATATTTGTTGCCCCTCCTTTATGCTCTGATTATATTCTACACTGTCATAGTACTTATCTCATTTACTATAATTTTCTGTGTATTTATCTGTTTCCTAGTAGACTAGGCTCTTCTGGAGCAGGAACTATGTCTGACACATCTTTGCATCCTCAGCACCAAACACTCACCTGTAGGTAAACTATAAAAAACTATTGTTGGATTGACTAAGAACATGTGTTTGTTAAATAACCCAATGAATGAACAAATACTGAGATCATATTGAATTATCTTTCTGGTGTTAGAAGTGCCAATGTAGGTCCTGAAGAACCTGTAACTTATAGAATTTCACAATCTCTTCACCTTTTTTGGAACAGGATAACCATCCAGTTCCCTACATTTATCAGCAGCTCCTTGAGAGCTAAGTCAATTGAGTCATGTCTGACTCTTTGCAACCCTATGAACAATAGCCCACCAGGTTACTCTGTCCATGGGATTTTCTAAGCAAGAATACTGGGGTGGGTTGCCATTTCCTCCTCTAGGAGATCTTCCTGACCCAGGGATCCAATCTGCATATCTTAAGTCTCCTGCATTGGCAGGAGGGTTCTTTACTGCTAGCACCACCTGGGAAGCCCTGACTGAGTGTCAACTATATTCCAGGCACTTTTCTAAGAGTCCTAAGTAGCATATTCTAGACACCTGTGTACAGCAAAATAGTGTACAAAATAGACAAAAGGCTCTTCTTTTATAAAACTCAAATTTAAAAAAAATCATACAATAAGTAAAAATATAATGCATCAGATGAGAACTATAATGAGGAATAAACAAGGGAATGGGAATTTGAAGTGAGTGTATAAGGATGTGGGCTGTTACTATTTGCAACTTAAATTATGGTGGTCTGGGAAGGCTTCACTAAGAAGGTGGCATTTGAGTCAAGACCTGAAGGGAGTGAGGAAGAGAGCCTTGAGGATATCTGGAAGACATGCATTTCAGATGATGAAAGTGAAAGTAGCTCAGTTGTGTCCAACTTTTTGCAATGGAATTCTCCAGGCCAGAATATTGGAGTGGGTAGCCTTTCCCTTCTTCAGGGGATCTTCCCAACCCAGGGATCAAACCCAGATCTCCTGCATTGCAGGCAGATTCTTTACCAACTGAGCTATGAGGTGAGAAGAGCAAATGCAAAGATTCTCAGCCAAGAATAAGTTTGGAGTGTTCAAATAACTGCAGTGAGGGCAGCGTTGTCCTGCACATAGGAAGCAGAGAGAAAATTCTAGATGAGGTGGGGTAGGTTAAAGGGATAACTGGCTGATATACTGAGAATAAACTGAAGTCGGGTAAAGGGAGAAGCAAGGGGACTGGTTAAGTAGCTATTACAATAACTCAAGTGAGAAAGAATGGTGGCCCAAACCAGAGTGGGGGCAGTGGAGGTGATATAACATAGCTGGATTTTTGATATATTTTGAAGGCATTGCTGAAATTACTTTTTGACCCGTTAGATGTGGATGTGAGAGAGGTATAAAACATGATTCCAAGGTTATCATCTTAAGCAAGTAGAATGACAGAGTTACCCTAAACTGAGATGGGGAAGATTTTAAGCAGAGAAATTTAGGGAGAAAGATCAAAAGTTTGGTTTTAAAAAATTAATTTTGTAACCTCTATTAGACATCCTAGTAAAAACACTGAGTAAGCAACTAGTGGGGAGGTCTAGGTTAGGATACTATATGTTTGGAGAAACAATTATAAATAAAACATCATGTTTTATACAGTGATAAGTTATAAAAGAAATGAAAGATAAACTCTACAGTTTCAATATTACCATCTCCATCTACAGTAAACATCTATCTAAGAGATTACATTATTTTAAATCAGTACTTAAAACTAGCTAGATTAAATGTTTAGAGGATTTCTGTTAATTTTAAAAGGGCTTTTGAAAAATATCTGGAAAAGTGAAAACAATTAAAAGCTTTTTATTTTGTAAAGGTAGAAATTACTAGCAAGCACTTTATTTACCAAAAAAAAAAATCACAAAATGTCCCCCAAACACACATTGTTTAGTTGAGCTCTTTGCAGCTACACATACATTTGTGTTATAGTTCAAAAATTCCTCACTGAACCAAACTATCTCAGCAATTGGATTAAATGATGATTACTCAATTTACTAAATTTGAACACTACTAGTTGATGAACTGTCCTAACTGTAAGTCTTGAAGGTATGTACAAGGCAGACAGACACCCAGGAAACAACACAGCAGAGGACTGAATGCCCAGAGAAATAATTTGCTCAATACTTGTGTCTAACTCTGGGAGACGCCTGACTTTGCATAAACATCAAATTGAGGAAAAATAACAAGTATAACTCATAATGACTGGTGAAAGGTTTCTCAGAGATTCATAGGCCACTTGCACCAAAATCACCTGTAGATCTTGTTAAAATGCATCAAGATAAGGAGTAAAGGGTTGGTTACAATGCAGATTCTTAGCCCCTTTTCAAGTATACTGAACCATAATATCTGAAGATGAAGCCCACTGAATGCTGGAAAGCATTCCAGATGGCTTTGGGGTGTTCTAAAGGCTGAGAATCACTGATCTAATGAGGATTTATTTTAGAAAAATAAACAAAAAATGGTTAAACAGTATTTCTTATATTATGGACTATATACAAAGTTATCTACAACTCTTTGCAACTCCATAGACTATAGCCCACCAGGCTCCTCTCGGTCCATGAAATTCTTCAGGTAAGAACACTGGAGTGGGCTGTTGCTGTTGTTCAGTCACTAAGTTGTGTCCAGCTCTTTGCTACATGGACTACACCACACCAGGCTTCCTTGTCCTTCACTATCTCCTGGAGTTTGCTCAAACTCGTGCCCATTGAGTCAGTGATGCCATCCAATCATTTCACCCTCTGTTTCCCCCTTCTCCTCCTGCCCTCAATCTTTCCCAGGATCAGGGTCTTTTCCAATGAGTCAGCTCTTTGCATCAGGTGGCCAAAGTTCTGGAGCTTCATCTTCAGCATCAGTCATTCAAATGAATAGGATGTATTCCCTTTAGGAGTGACTGGTTTGATCCCCTGCTGCCCAAGATTCTCAAGAGTCTTCTCCAGTATCAAAATTCGAAAGCATCAATTCTTTGGCACTCATCTTTCTTTATGGTCCAACTCTTATATCTGTACCTGATGAATCGAATGGGTAGCCATTCTCTTCTCTGGGGGATCTTCCCAACCGAGGGACTGAATCTGGGTCTCCTGCATTGCAGGCAGATTCTTTACTGTCTGAGCCACCAGGGAAGCCTCGCCTGGTTATTAGTTAATTTTTTAAGAAATGAATTTTTAATGATCAAAAAAATTGAATGGACCAAAAAAAAAAAAAAGCTGAGTCAGTTTACCCACTTGCTTAAAGATTTTACCTAAAAATATGTTTGATGTTTCCTATAAGAGATTTGAAGAATACATCCCTACCTGAGGTCAGGTAACAAAGAGCAGAGACGGCTGGATGATGAAGTTTCCAGGGTACCCCCATCTCTTCTTGAGCCAGTAAACAAACAAACCTGAAGTCTTCACGTTCACGTATACTTATATGTGTAAATATGGAGAGGTAGAGATGAACAACCCGAAAAGCCAATTCCTTACATTAACCTATTCAAAAGTTAACCTATACAAAGGATTCATAGTTATAAATGATAGATTGACAGCTAAGATAGACAGTCAGAATCTTCTAATACTTGTTCTTACACATTCCTTTCCAAACAGAGGCAGATGTACATTCGAGTATATGATAATGAATTTGCATGCCCTGAGAGAATCCTCTGTACTCAGTGATAAATAATTATTAAGATGGTCTAACAAAATGACTAACAGCAAGCTTTTTCTGTGTTATTCAGGCTTGGTGCCAAGCCTGGTATTAGACATTTGAGGCTTGCTTAAGCAAGCATCTTAAATCTTCTCAAGGTTTACTGCCCTCATCTATAAAATGGGGGTAATAATACCTTTCTTAATGCCATCGATGGACCTAGAGATTATCAAACTAAGCAAAGTAAAACAGAGAAAGACAAATATCATATGATATCATTTATATGGGAATCTAAAATATGATACAAATGAATTTATTTACAAAACAGAAATAGACTCAGACATTGAAAACAAACTTATGGTTGCCACAGGGGAAATGGGTGGGGAATAAATTAGGAGTATGGGATTAGCAAATACAAACTACTGTATATAGCAAGGTCCTGCTGAATAGCACAGGGAACTATATTCAATATCTTGCAGTAAACCATAATGGAAAAGAATATGGGAAACTAACACAACATTGTCAATCAACAATACCTCAATTAAAAAATAAAAATAATTGTACCTTTCTCAGAGATTTGTTATCAGATTAAATGAGAAACTATAAGGGAAAAAATGGTTAACACCAGCACATACTAGTTACTCTATAAATGTTAGCTATCATTATTAGCCATTAGAACCTTCTGGAACAGATTAACAGACAGCTAGGAAAGTATACAGATGAACAGGAAGGGGATGTGATATAAGTAGCTGAAAATGCAGCCAAATTTTAACCTTAACTTACTTTGTAGGGTATTACTTCCATGGTAAAAATAAATTCCTCTGTATGTAATATATAGTGTACCTTCTCTTTATCTCTTTGCTGTACCATTCTAAATTTCTGATAGTATGGTATCTCTTAAAAATTCAAGTTTGAGAATTATATACTGAAAATCCCTACAATGCATGTGAGCCAAAAAGCATAATGGAACATAAAAATGTGAGTTATGATGAAAATATCAAATAGAAAATCAGCTTCTAAGTATATACACAAAAAGACCACTGAACATAATAATAAATTACATATTTTAAGTTCAGAAATTCAATTTCAGAGATTTCTTTCTGAAATTTTCAAATGAGTTTCATATAAGTTAACATCTTAGCCATAATGGAACTCTGGGAAGACAGTTAACTCTTCATTAATTTTTCAAAGACTCCCACCCTAGTGTTACCATGTTTCCCATAGGAGTTCCCCATGTTGTATGTTGTTCCATCTGGATCATAATGAGGATGTGCAGTTGCTCCATTCACAGCGATAAATTTTCTCCAGTTAACCTGAAAATTTAAGACCATTCAGAGACTTAAATTACATGGGTAGGTCTCTATTTAGATGCATAGACAGTAGGGATGTATCAAATATTTTTAAAATAAGATATAAAAATTATAGTTTAAGCCCTGATGTCTCACCTCTGTGAAATCAAAATTATTTTTCCTACTAAAGAAAAAGAAACTAAGAACAAAAAATAAGAAAATCAAACAAAATCCCTCCTACCACCACCATCAAGAAATGCACAAAAATGATCATCCAGATCACAAGAAAGTTCAAAAGAATAATTCTGGCCCCAAATTTTATTTTGCTTTAAATTAATGTATAACATGAAGGCAGTATGTGTTAGTCGCTCAGTCATGCCTGACTCTTTGCGACCCCATGGACTGTAGCCCACCAGGCTCCTCTGTCCATGGAATTTTCCAGGCAAGAATACTAGAGTGGGTTGCCATTTCCTTCTCCANGAGATGTGTATAAGAGACAGGTATATACATATGCATATATAATATATGTGTGCATGGCTTCCCAGGTTGCACAGTGGTAAAGAATCTGCCTGCCAATGCAGGAGATGCAAGAGATGTGGGTTCAATCCCTGGGTCAAGAAGATCCTCTGGAGTAGGAAATGGCACCTTACTCTAATAGTCTTGCCTGTAGAACCCCATGGACAGAAGAGCATGGTGGGCTACAGTCCTTGGGGTCACAAAAAGTCAGATATGACTGAGCATGAACACACATTATTATTTTTCCACGAATCTATTAATATGGTGAATGACAAAATGGATTTCCAAACTATAAACCTAGCATGCATTCTTGGAATTAATCCTACCTGATCATAGTGAATTATGCTTTTAATGTAATGTTGGATTCTGTTTCTTAAGAAAATATTTATTAGCATTCTATTAGTACTATATATTTTATACTTTTTATGGATATTCATAAATAATAGGAATAATTGTTTTCTTTTTTTTTATCAATTTTGTCATGTGTAGATACCAATAGTAGACTTGCTTCATAAAAAGAAGTGGGAAACTTCCCTGCATTTTCAAGCCTCTAAATTAATCTTACATCTGCTGTAAGTAAGATGGCAGAGTAGAGGGATGTACACTCATCTTCTCCTGTGAGAAGACAAAAATCACAACTAGCTGCTGAATAACCATCGACGGGAAAATGTTGGATCGCAACAAAGAAAGATACCCCAAATCCAAGGGCAAAGGAGAAGCCCTGATAACACAGTAGGAGAGGTGTAATCACGTTTAAAATGAAATCTTAGATCCGCCAGAGAAAATCAGAGAGGACAAACAAAACTTTGTGCACACCAGGATGAAAGGAAAGAAGCAGGGATCCCCACAAGAGACTGAGCCAGACCTGTCTTTGAGGGTTTGAGTGTCTCCTGTGAAGGCACAGGTCAGCAGTGACCTGCCGCAGAGACAGCAGCTCCGGCTGCAGCAGCCCTGGGAGGCATGGCATGTGGCATAAGTCTTCTTGGAGGAGGTCGCCATTAGCCCCACCATAGAGCAACTGAGCAGATGACACACAAACTAGAGAATAGTTATACCAAAGAAGTTTTAGCACTGTAGCAAAAGTTCCAGGGCCCAAAACAGATTTCCCAACCTGGGGATCCAACAAAAGGGCTGAGAACCCCCAGCGAATTTGACTGTGAGGGCCAGTGGAATTTGATTACAGAACTTCCACAGGACTGGGGAAACAGACTCTTGGAGGGCACAACAAAACCTTGCACACACAAGGATCCAGGAGGAAGGAGAAGTGACCCCACAAGAGACTGAGCCAGAATTTCCAGTGAGCATCCAAGAGTCTCCAACAGAGGCAAGGTGACAATGGCCTGCCACATGGTCAGGGGCACTGAATACAATAGTCCTCGGAGCAACTGCATGCTGGCATAAGGCTGTTTGAAGGAGGTCTCCATTACTGCCATTACCCTTATCACAGTTTGACCTCAGGCCAAACTACAGGGAGGGGACACAGCCCCAGCCATCAGCAGAAAACCGGATTAAAGATTTACTGAACATGGCCCTGCCCATCAGAGCAAGAACCAGTTTTAACCACAGCCAGTCACCAATGGCACCCCACTCCAGTACTCCTGCCTGGAAAATCCTATGGACAGAGGAGCCTAGAAGGCTGCAGTCCATGGGGTCGCTGAGGGTCGGACACGATTGAGTGACTTCCCTTTCACTTTTCACTTTCAAGCATTGGAGAAGGAAATGGCAACCCACTCCAGTGTTCTTGCCTGGAGAATCCCAGGGATGGGGGAGCCTGGTGGGCTGCTGTCTATGGGGTCACACAGAGTCGGACACAACTGAAGTGACTTAGCAGCAGCAGTCACTCCCAAGAGGAAGCCTTCACAAACCTCTTATCCTCATCAATCAGAAGGAAGATAGAATGAAAACCAAAATTACAGAAAACTAACCAAACTGTTCACCTGGAGCACAACCTTGTCTAACTCGGTGAAACTATGAGCCATGCCATGTAGGGCCACTCAAGACAAATGGGTATTGATGGAGCATTCTGACAAAACATGGTCCACTGGAGTAGGGAATGGCAAATCACTTTGGCATTCTTACCTTGAGAATCCCTTGAACAGTATGCAAAAAGATATGAAATGGAAAGATGAACCCCTCAGGTAAGTAGGTGTCCAACATGCTACTGGACAAGAGCGGAGAAATAGCTCCAAAAGGAATGAAGAAGCTGAGCGAAAGCAGAAACAAAGCCCAGCTGTGGATGTGTCTGGTAGTAAAAGTAAAGTCCAATGCTGTAAAGAACAATACTGCATAGGAACCTGGAATGTTAGGTCTATGAATCAAGGTAAATTGGAAGTGGTCAAACAGGAGATGGCAAGAGTGAACATTGACATTTTAGGAATATGTGAACTACCGTGGACCAGAATGGGCAAATTTAATTCAGATGACCATTATATCTGCTACTGTGGGCAAGAATCTCTTAGAAGGAACGGAGCAGCCCTCATAGTCGACAATAGAGTCCAAAATGCAGTACTTGGGTACAGTCTCAAAAACAACAGCATGATCTCTGTTCTTTTCCAAGGCAAACCACTCAGTATCACAGTAATCCAAGTCTATGCCCCAACCACTAATGCTGAAGAAGCTGAAGTTGAACAGTTCTATGAAGACCTACAAGACCTTCTAGAACTAATACCAAAAAAAGATGTCCTTTCCATCATAGGGGACTGGAACGCAAAAGTACGAAGTCAAGAGATACCTGGAGTGACAGGCAAATTTGGCCTTAGAGTACAAAATGAAGCAGGGCCAAACTATCAGACTTTTGCCAAGAGAATGCACTGGTCNAAAAAAAGATGTCCTTTCCATCATAGGGGACTGGAACGCAAAAGTACGAAGTCAAGAGATACCTGGAGTGACAGGCAAATTTGGCCTTAGAGTACAAAATGAAGCAGGGCCAAACTATCAGACTTTTGCCAAGAGAATGCACTGGTCATATCAAACTCTCTCTCCAATAACACAAGAGATGACTCTACACATGGACATCACCAGATTGTCGATACTGAAAACAGACTGACTATATTCTTTGCAGTGGAAGATGAAGAAGCTCTATACAGTCAGCAAAAATAATATTGGGAGCTGACCATGGCTCAGATCATGAACTCCTTACTGCAAAATTCAGACTTAAATTGAAGAAAGTAGAGAAAACTACTAGGCCATTCAGATATGACCTAAATCAAATCCCTTATGATTATACAGTGGAAATGACAAAACAAATAAATTCAAGGGATTGGATTTGATAGAGTGCCTGAAGAACTATGGACACAGGTTTGTAACATTGTATAGGAGGTGGTGATCAAAACCATTTCACATGCTAGCAAAGTAATGCTCAAAATTCTCCAACAGTACATTAACTGAGAACTTCCAGATGTTCAAGCTGGATTTAGAAAAGGCAGAGGAAACAGATCAAATTGCCAACATCTGTTGGATCATAGAAAAAGCAACAGAATTCCAGAAAAACATCTATTCTGCTTCATTGACTATTCTAAACCCTTTGACTGTGTGGACCACAACAAACTGAAAAATTCTTGAAGAAATGGAAATACTAGACCATCCTATCTGTCTCCTGGGAAACCTGTGCAGCCCAAGAAGCAAAAGTTAGAAACAGACATGGAAAAACAAATTGGTTCAAAACTGGGAAAGGAGTACTTCAAGGCTATATATTGTCACCCTGCTTATTTAACTTCTATGCAGAGTACATCATGCGAAATGCCAGGCTGGATACAGCACAATGTGGAATCAAGATTTCCAGGAAAAATATCAATAACCTCAGACATGCAGACGACACCACCCTTATGACAGAAAGCAAAGAGGAACTAAGCCTCTTGGTGAAAGTGAAAGAGGAGAATGAAAAATCTAGCTTAAAACTCAGCATTCAAAAAACTAGGATCATGGCATCTGGTCCCATCCCTTCATGTCAAATAGAT
>SJYV01050959.1:113645-172864 GCA_006410875.1 Neotragus pygmaeus
CATTGACATTTTAGGAATATGTGAACTACCGTGGACCAGAATGGGCAAATTTAATTCAGATGACCATTATATCTGCTACTGTGGGCAAGAATCTCTTAGAAGGAACGGAGCAGCCCTCATAGTCGACAATAGAGTCCAAAATGCAGTACTTGGGTACAGTCTCAAAAACAACAGCATGATCTCTGTTCTTTTCCAAGGCAAACCACTCAGTATCACAGTAATCCAAGTCTATGCCCCAACCACTAATGCTGAAGAAGCTGAAGTTGAACAGTTCTATGAAGACCTACAAGACCTTCTAGAACTAATACCAAAAAAAGATGTCCTTTCCATCATAGGGGACTGGAACGCAAAAGTACGAAGTCAAGAGATACCTGGAGTGACAGGCAAATTTGGCCTTAGAGTACAAAATGAAGCAGGGCCAAACTATCAGACTTTTGCCAAGAGAATGCACTGGTCATATCAAACTCTCTCTCCAATAACACAAGAGATGACTCTACACATGGACATCACCAGATTGTCGATACTGAAAACAGACTGACTATATTCTTTGCAGTGGAAGATGAAGAAGCTCTATACAGTCAGCAAAAATAATATTGGGAGCTGACCATGGCTCAGATCATGAACTCCTTACTGCAAAATTCAGACTTAAATTGAAGAAAGTAGAGAAAACTACTAGGCCATTCAGATATGACCTAAATCAAATCCCTTATGATTATACAGTGGAAATGACAAAACAAATAAATTCAAGGGATTGGATTTGATAGAGTGCCTGAAGAACTATGGACACAGGTTTGTAACATTGTATAGGAGGTGGTGATCAAAACCATTTCACATGCTAGCAAAGTAATGCTCAAAATTCTCCAACAGTACATTAACTGAGAACTTCCAGATGTTCAAGCTGGATTTAGAAAAGGCAGAGGAAACAGATCAAATTGCCAACATCTGTTGGATCATAGAAAAAGCAACAGAATTCCAGAAAAACATCTATTCTGCTTCATTGACTATTCTAAACCCTTTGACTGTGTGGACAACAACAAACTGAAAAATTCTTGAAGAAATGGAAATACTAGACCATCCTATCTGTCTCCTGGGAAACCTGTGCAGCCCAAGAAGCAAAAGTTAGAAACAGACATGGAAAAACAAATTGGTTCAAAACTGGGAAAGGAGTACTTCAAGGCTATATATTGTCACCCTGCTTATTTAACTTCTATGCAGAGTACATCATGCGAAATGCCAGGCTGGATACAGCACAATGTGGAATCAAGATTTCCAGGAAAAATATCAATAACCTCAGACATGCAGACGACACCACCCTTATGACAGAAAGCAAAGAGGAACTAAGCCTCTTGGTGAAAGTGAAAGAGGAGAATGAAAAATCTAGCTTAAAACTCAGCATTCAAAAAACTAGGATCATGGCATCTGGTCCCATCCCTTCATGTCAAATAGATAGGGAAACAATGGAAACAGTGAAAGACTTCATTTTTTTGGCTCCAAAATCACTGCAAATGGTGACTGCAGCCATGAAATTAAAAGGCACTTGCTCCTTGGAAGAAAAGCTATGACAAACCTAGACAGCATATTAAAAAGCAGAGATATTACTTCACCGACAAATGTCTGTATAATCAAAGCTATTATTTTCCCAGTAGTCATGTATGGATATGAGAGTTGGATCATAAAGAAAGCTGAGCGGTGAAGAATTGATGCTTTTGAATTGTGGTGTTGGAGAAAACTCTTGGGAGTCCCATGGACTGCAAGGAGATCAAACCAGTCAATCCTAAAGGAAATCAGTCCTGAATATTAATTGGAAGGACTGATGCTGAAGCTGAAACTCCAGTAATTCAACCATCTTATGCAAAGAGCTGACTCATTAGAAAAGACCCTGATGTTGGAAAAGACTGAAGGCAGGAGGAGAAGGTGATGACAGAGGATGAGATGGTTGGATTGTATCACTGACTCAATGGACATGAGTTTGAGTAGGCTCTGGGTGATGGTGAAGGACAGGGAAGCCTGGCATGCTGCAGTCCATGGGGTTGCAAAGAGTTAGACATGACTGAGCAACTGAACAAAAAATAATCTATAAAGCACTGAAACTATCTGATATTCAAAAGTTTGGTAGAATTTCTCTGTGAAATAATGAGGCCTAGTTCTTTTTTAAAGAGGCAGTTAGTTACTCAATAAGTTTCTTGTTTACTTCTACAAAAACTGGTGTCTTTAAACTTTCTACCTCTGTCAAGTTTGGTAATCTGTATTTCCCCAGGAAATTATTCATTTCCTTGAGATTTTCAAGCATATTTGCATAGAGGCCCACAAAGTCTTTCATAATATTTTATCTATTCAATGACTTCTTTTTCATTGTCATTTCTTTTTTTTTTTTGCCTGCAACATACAACTTGTGGGATCTTAGTTCCCTGACCAGGGATCACACTGGTGCCTCCTGCATGGAGTCTAACCTCTGGACTGCCAGAGATTTCCTTCATTGTCATTTCTTATTTTGTGCATTTGGGCTTTCTCCCTTTTTTCCTTGATAACATTAGCTAGCAGTTTCTCACCGAGTTTTGGTAATTTTTTTCAAAAAACATTAAAAACAAAACAGTTTCAATAATTATTATTTCCAGTCTAAATCCCAATAAAATCATGATACCTAGAGCCAAACCTGTACTCTGGGTGTAAACTCAGACACTCAGCTTCCTCATTTATTCATATTTTTTTCTTTCCTTCTTATTTTTCTTTGTTACCACCTCATATTGTTGACTCACACTGAGCTGTCAAGCAAACCCCTAATTTTTGGCACGTTCTGCTGTTAAGCCAACCTCTTCCATGCTCATTCTTATAATAACTGAGTTTCTTGACCCAAATTACTTTTAGATAATTAACTTGTTAGATTCCATCTCACAAGATCCTTCTTGACTCTGTCATTCTAGGTATTTATTTAGTCAAATCAACCAACGTTTCTTGAGTCCTTGCTATCTGAGAGGCATTGTCCAAGCCCAGAAATTATAGGCATATAAATAACTATTATGATGTGTGTGTGCGTTCAATCACATCTGATTCTTTGCAACCCCATGGGCTATAGCCCTCCAGGCTCTTCTGTCATTGGGATTTCCTAGGCAAGAATACTGGAGTAGGTTGCCATTTCCTACTTCAGGGGAATCTTCCCAACCCAGGGATAAACCCTCGTTTTGTGAGTCTCCTGGATTGGCAGCCAGATTCTTCACCACTAACACCACATGGGAAGTACACAATGATTATGTGTTTTGTTTTTTTTTAAACTGTCTATGCATAGGAAGAACAACAGAATGGAAGGATGTGGATATCAGAGAAAAGTCAAGAGAGAAGAATATGATTCTTTAAGGATGTTTGCCAGGTGGAGAAGAGTAAAAAGGCATCTTAGGATTAGGTGATTAAAAGAAAAAAAAAAAAAGAAAGAACCTGAAGGTATATGGTATCTTGAAGAATCAGCCAGTTAACAAATTAGTATTAGCCATTAGTGGCAGGTGATGATGATGGAGAAATAGGTCAGCTTCAACAGGAAAGCATGGAGTTTAGGAATAGGAAAGTGAAACAGTGAAACCTGTATCTTAGAAAGGTCACTCTGAACACACTAGAATATGGGACAGAAAGATGAACAATCAGGTAATTATTCAAGTGAGAGAAGATGAAAGCTTAAAATGAAACAGTACAATGAGAAAAGGACAAACTGAAGAAATAAGTCAGAGATGACTGTCATGAGGTAGGCAGTAACAAAGAGAGAGAGTCCAAAAAATCACACCTGAATGGATGATGACTCTTTAACTGAGATGGAGAATACAGGAAGAGCAAATATTGGGAGAAAAGCAAGCAGTTCAGTTTTGAACAAGAGTCTGAGCCATTTGCAAATCATCAGAGTAGAGATGTGTCACAGCCAGCTGACAAAATACAGGTTTAAGAGACAAGAGATGGGTGTGGTGTGGAAGAGAGATCTTTGAGAGTACCTGTGTGTAACATGAATAGAGATGGCTCTAGAATAACACCACCACCTGCTGAGAACTTGCTGTGTGTCGGGTGCTGTGCTGGGCACATCACCAGGACATAAAAACATATATTTATGAAAAGATATGTATGTACATAATGTGTATATACAGTAGATCCTTGAACAACATAATTTTATATAAAATATATATATATTTATGAAATATATACTTGTGAAATCAAATATCAGACCCGACAGAGACAATCAGAGGGTACAAACAAAAACTTGTGTGCACGAGGATAAAGGGAAAGGAACAGTGACCCCCATAAGAGACTGAACCAGATCTGCCTTTGAGTGTTTCAGTGTCTCCCGTGGAGGACTGGGTCAGCAGTGACCTGCCGCGGGCACAGCGGCTCGGGCTGCAGCAGCCCTGGGAGGCGCAGCGAGTGGCATAAGTCCTATGGAGGAAGTCACCATCAGCCCCACTTAGAGCTACTGAGCAGATGACACACAACCTAGAGAACAATTATACCAAAGAAGTTCTCGCCCTGTTGCAAAAGTTCTAGGACCCAAAACGGATTTCCCAACCTGGGAATCCGACAAAATGACTGAAAACCCCCAGGAAAACTGACTCTTGGAGGGCACAACAAAACCTTGTGTGTACCAGGACCCAGGAGAAAGGAGCAGTGACCCCACAAGGGACTGAGCCGGAATTGCTGGTGAGCGTCTGTGAGTCTCTGGTGGAGGCGTGGGTTAACAGCGACCAGCTGCAGGGTCGGGGCACTGAATACAACAGCCCTGGGAGCAACTGCGGGCCGACAAATGTCCTTTTGAAGGAGGTCCCCCTTACTGCCATTACCCTTACCACAGTTTGGCCTCAGACCAAACTACAGGGAGGGAACACAGCCCCACCCATCAGCAGAAAATTGGATAAAAAATTTACTGAGCATGGCCCTGCCTACCAGAGCAAGAACCACATCTAGTCCCCCCATCACGAAGATTCCACAAGCCTCTTATCCTCATCAATCAGAGGGCAGACAGAATGAAAGTCTAAATTACAGAAAACTAACCAAACTATTCACATGGATCACAACCTTGTCTAACTCATGAAACTATGAGCCACGCCATATATGTCAAGCCTGTATTTTTGCCCCCTGCTTATTTAACTTCTATGCAGAGTACATCATGTGAAATGCCAGGCTGGATGAAGCACAAGCTGAAATCAAGATTGTTGTGAGAAATATCAATAACCTCAGATATGCAGATGACACCACCCTTATGGCAGAAAGCAAAGAAGAACTAAAGAGCCTCTTGATAAAAGTGAAAGAAGAGAGTGAAAAAGTTGGTTTAAAACTCAACATTCAGAAAACTAAGATCATGGCATCTGGACCCATCATTTCATGGCAAATATATGGGGAAACAATGGAAACTAAAAGACTTTATTTTGGGGGGCTCCAAAATCACTGCAGATGGTGACTGCAGCCATGAAATTAAAAGACACTTGCTCCTTGGGAGAAAAGTTATGACCAACCTAGACAACATATTAAAAAGCAGAGACATTACTTTGCCAACAAAGGTCCATCTAGTCAAAGCTATGGTTTTTCCTATAGTCATGTATGGATGTGAGAGTAGGACTATAAAGAAAGCTGAGTGCCAAAGAATTGATGCTTTTGAGCTNAAAAAATAAAATAAAATAAAATGGATAACCAACAAGGACCTACTGTATAGCACAGGGAACTCTGCTCAATATTAAGTAACAACCTAAATGCAAAAAGAATTTGGAAAAGAACATACACATGTATGGAGGCTTCCCTGGTGGCTCAGTGGTAAAGAATCCCCCTGCAATGCAGGAGATGCAGGAGACGTGGGTTCAATCCCTGGGTCAGGAAGATCCCCTGGAGTAGGAAATGGCCACCCATTCCAGTATTCTTGCCTGGGAAATCCCATGGACAGAGGAGCCTGGTGGACTATAGTCCATGTGGTTGCAAAGAACTGGACATGACTTAGTGACTAAACACCACCACTTAGTTACTATATACCATGTAGATATCTAATTGAATCACTTTGCTGTACATCTGAAACTATCACAGTTTTGTCAATCAACTGTACTCCAAAACAAAATAAAAAGTCTAAAAACAAAGAAATGCCCCCAAATATTTGCAAGTAAATTCTATTGAAAAGAAATATATGAAAGAGACTTGGGGATCCATAAAAGAGAAAGCTGTATATTATGATAACTGATGGTGCCTTTTATATATATAAAAAAGGAAACATTCTCCCATGAATGATTAATCAATCAAAGTTGGGAGTCAATCACTAAACTAAGCCTCAGTTTTTTGCCGCTTTAATTTGAAGATATCTGTATTTCTCACCCAGGGGTCAGGCAAGATCTTGTTCTTGCTATACATGCCTAATGCTGGCTCTGAAAAATATTGATTTGAAGGCAATATAGACACTTACAAGGACCAACCAACCACACCACCCACTTTCCTTCCCCCACAAAGATCTTTCTGCTGCTTACAACTGACTAGAGCCGCTTCTGCAGCAGATGAAATACCATGTGCTTTTTGTAAGAGGCTGTTTCCCTTTGGGAGGTGGACTGGTACTTTTATTTTTATTTGTCCTCCTCCTCCTTTATGCTTCATGATCTTTTTTTTTTTTTTCAAATTATAAATTTCATGAAATCCAGATAAAAATAGGGAAAAGAAGAACTTCTCTGTTAGGGCTTAAGGGGGCAGGGGCGATCCATGGACCAGTAACTTTCTTTCTCTCTACCTCCAAATAAGCTCTCTACCCTCCCAGT
This sequence comes from Neotragus pygmaeus, assembly GCA_006410875.1. Lineage (NCBI taxonomy): Eukaryota > Metazoa > Chordata > Mammalia > Artiodactyla > Bovidae > Neotragus > Neotragus pygmaeus. The sequence goes on from SJYV01050959.1 coordinate 120,398, forward strand.
CCCCCAACCACTACCCTAAGCATTTAAGATAATTTCTCAGGGGCTTCTTGGCAGCAGCTGGTGGGGGAGGGATAGGGTGGAAGAACACTGCATTTTGTTTCCTTGTAGCACTGTCATCTTATAAGTCTAATACTCAGGGAAGACAAGATGCAACAGATTCAGAAAATTAAAGTATCTGAGTTATTAAGAAATGTATCTTAAACATGCCCTAATTCTTGATTTGATTCTAACAACAGGTGGAGAAGCACAGTGTGGCCATGACCAGATTCCTGCCAGGCCCACAGGAATATGACTAATAGAAGGTAGAACAGGTGGCTGCCAAGCTTGGGGAAGGGGAGAATGAGGAGTTACAGTTTAATGGATACGGGGTTTCAGTTTTGCAAGAGGAAAAGTAGATGGATGGTGGTGGTAACAGCACATTAGCGTGGATGTCCTTAATGCTACTGAACTGTACAATCAAAAATAGTTGGCAAATTTTAGATGGTAAGTGTTACGTATGTTTTATTACATTTTAAAAAAAGTTTCCTGCCATTAAGTTTTCCTGCCAAAAGTTTTCCAGCCATTAAAAGTAAGTCATCCACATCCATCATTTAAAAGTGGACATGTAATTTCCAAATAAAAGGCATTTTTAAAGTGTCTTTGATTTTAATTTCTCATTTTTATATTAATTTCTCATTTAAATGCTTTCTTCGCTTCAGTCACCCTCTGTGTTTTTTTTTTCAGTCTTTTAGCTTTATTAAGGCTTTCAATGACTAAGTCAAAGATTCATGAGATGTCACATTGTACTTGAAAATATGTGGGTTATTTTCAAGTATCTTTTGATATTGATTTCCAACATAATTCCACAGTGATAAGAGAACAGACTCTGTATCATTTCAGTACCTTTAGATCATGAAATTTTTATGTCTTGTTTTATGTCCCTGGATATGTTCCAGTGTCTCCTGGTTCATAGTCCATGGAAACTTGAATGGAATTTGTATCCTGCTACTGTGTCAAAATTGTATAAATCTTAATTATGCTGAACTTGTTCATAGTGCTTTTCAGGTCTACTATATCTTCCACTTTTCTGTCTATTCATTCTGTTAATTTCTGAGGGCTTGATATGAAACTCCAACTAAAAATCTTAATTTATCTATTTTAAAAAATAATTGTAACATATAATGGAACTATATGTAACTTTGTTCTGTATTTTCCAAGTCTCCTATAAATGTGTTATCATATGTTCATAATTTTAAAAATAAAAAATTAAACATAAATAAATTAAATACAAGAAAGATTTTAAATAAAGGTTAAATTTAGATAGTCACCAAAAAGGTAAATCATTCAGATTTGTAGCAACACAGATAAAAAGCCTTAAGACAGTATGAAATTTTTTAAATAAGGACAAAAAATTCAGTTAATATCTAAAATATATATTTTTTAAAACTCATACAACTCAATAGCAAAAAAACACATAAACCTATTTTTTAAATGGGCCAAAGATCTGAATAGACATTTTACAAAAAAGACATACAGATGGTCAACAGATATACGAACAGATGCTCAACATCACTAATCATCAGGGAAATGAAAATCAAAACTACATACCACATCACACCTGTTAAAATGGTTACTATCAAAAATCAAGAAATAACAAGTATTGGGGAGGATGTGGAGAAAAGAGAACACTCACGTATTGTTAGTGAAAACATAAATTAGTATAGCCAATACCAAAGCCACAAAAAATAGAGGATCTTCATAAAACTAAAAACAGAACTACCATATGATCCACTGAATATTAATCCAAAGAAATAAAAAACACTAGCTCATAAAAGATGCATGCACCCTCATGTTTACTGCAGCATTATTTATAATAGCTGAGATATGGAAACAGCTAATTGCCCACGGATGGATGAATGGATAAAGAAGATGTAATATATATAAATACACACACACACACACACACACACACACACAAAATGGAATACTACTCCACCATAAAAAAGAAGGAAATGTTGCCATTTTTAACATGAGTAGAGTTTGAGGGCATTATCCTAAGTGAAATAAGTCAGACAAAGAAAGACAAATACCATATAATTTCACTTATATGTAGAATCTTAAAGATTAAAAAGAAAGAAAGAAAAAACCAAGCTCACAGAGACAGAGAATAAGTTGGTGGTTGAAAGAGATTGGTTATTGCAAGAGGTAAATGGGATGAAAGTTTATTTCCAGTTATAAAATAAATAAGGGATGTAAAGTATAGAGTCAGATTACAGTTAATAAAACTGTACTGCATATTTGAAAGTTGCTAACAGTAAATCTTTGGCTTCCCAGGTGGCTCTAGTGGTAAATAACCTGCCTGCCAATAGAGGAGACATAAGAGAAACACGTTCGGTCCCTGGGTCAGGAAGATCCCCTGGAGGAGGATACGGCACCCAACTCCAGTATCTTGCCTGGAAGATCCCATGGACAGAGGAACCTGATGGGCTGCAGTCCACAGGGTCGCAAAAAGTCAGACACAATTGAAGCAACTTAGCACGCAGCATGTACAACAGTAAATCTTAAAACCTCTCATCATAAGAAAAACAAATTTTTGTTAACATGTATGGTTAGGAATGTTAACTAGACTTGTGATGATAATTTCACAATATATACAAATATTGAATCATTATGTTGTACACCTGAAACTAACGTGCAATTATACCTCACTAAAAATTTTTTTCACATGAATGTAATTATTTAAAACAAATCTATAGAGATGGGGGAAAGATCAGCAGGAAATATTTCAAAGTGCTAACAGAAGATGTGGTACACACTTTTCCCTCACTTGGTTTTATATTTCAAAAAGCTTAATACAGGCAAAAACTTTCACAATGAAAAAAAATGTTTCTAAAATTTTTAAATGTTTAAAGCAAAGTAGATTTCTTCCTGACCACAATGGTTTCTTCACATCATTTCATGTCCCTAGTTGTCACACAGAGAAACGATACACCAATCAGTTGCTGGGCTTCTCATTTACTTACATATAAATATTGAGTGCTATTTAACTACAGAGCACTATCCTAGATACTGGAGATATGGGTTGATCAAGAAAAGGTCCCTGCCATCATGAAACTGCCATCTAGTGAGAAACACAGCTAATAAGTAAACAAGCAAAAATACACTAGCTATTGATAATGCAGAGAATTAAAATAAATAATATAAAAAACAGCACCTTTAGATTGGGAGATCAGGGAAAGCTCAAAGGATGTGAAATTTCAGCTGATATCTGAATGACAAAAATCAGACTTGGGAAGTGAGATAAGCCAGCCAATGCCAGGACCTTGAGCAAAAAACATTCCTGGTTTGAGGAACTGAAAGAGCCACTGTGTCTGGGGAGTACTGGGTAAGAGAGTGGTATGAAGTGAAAACATTGCCCCTTCCTCCAGGAACTTGTGATGAAACAGAGCTCAGTAGTCATACAGATAGTTTCTGACACTTCTATTTTACCATAAACTTTCAGATGACTTAAAATTTATAATAGTCTGCAAAGCAGAAGTCAGGACTTTTAAAGAAGAATTAAAATCTCCATTTTTTTTTTTTCCTGTAAGGTATAGTTTCCTTAGCTGCGATCAAAGGGATTGTGTAGCAACGTTAGCTTCTGAGAGGAAGTAGATATTAAGCACATTACATAGAAAGAGCCCATGCTAAGAAAACTAAACTGTTCTCCAAAATCAACGCTTACTTATCCTTCCCAAACTCGAATTTCCCAGGTCCAACACGAAGTAGATAGCCATTGAGCCACTCAGGAAAATGTCCCTGGACCCGAGCTGAGACGACCTGCAGAGTCTCTTCCACCGTGGTTAGAAGCGGTGCAATGCATGGAAGAGTCTTCCCCTGACCAAAGATCACTGTTTTCTGATGAGTCTTTTCCATGTACTTCTTCAAAACTGTGAAGAGGAAATCAAAAGCACAAAAATTGTATCAGTCTTCTATAAACACGCCTGTTTCTCCATAGACAGTCTCATCTACTGGTAAGGAAAATGTAAACCTATCACTAAATACAGTCTCTAAATTCATCTCCTTCCTTATTCTCAGACCATCAACTCCAGTTCTCCATTTGTGAACTACAATCCTTTTTGTGTTCCTGCAGTACAAATCTGCCTAATTAACTCAGGACTTTAATTACCATTGCTATCATTTCTCACAGTTGAACAATGCAGGCCTTTTCACAAGACTGAACCTACATGTTAATCACAGATGTGCTAATAGCTACACCTCATTGTTTAACAAAAAATGCCCAGGGCTTCCCTGGCAGTTTAGTGGTAAATGAAGACTTTGAGCTTTCACTGCAAGCGTATGGGTTTGAACTAAAATCCCCACAAGCCACACAGCTTAAAAAATTAAATAAAGAAATATAAATAACCACCATTTGATATTATCACAATTACATTAATCTCAGTACTTTTGACAGACTAGAATGTGATTCTAAAGATTTCACAAGATTTATGTGAATTTAATAGGATCTGAAACTTAATTTCTTCTATTTTAATGGTATACACATGAATGTACATGGCATTTCCCAGGAAAGAGCTGTTATAAATTAAATAATGCACTGATACCTGTTCTGAAATTACCTCAAATTCAAAAGCCACAAAAAAAATTATTTTAAAATAGAGAGCTGAAAATTGTCCCTTTTATTTCATATGTATTCATTGTTCACAGGCAGTATTNGGAAAGAGCTGGGAATAAATTTATAATAAATTATAAATTAAATAATGCACTGATACCTGTTCTGAAATTACCTCAAATTCAAAAGCCACAAAAAAAATTATTTTAAAATAGAGAGCTGAAAATTGTCCCTTTTATTTCATATGTATTCATTGTTCACAGGCAGAATTGCCTAACACAGAGGGGTGGTCAAGTACATAACTAATTGGATACTATAAGATAATCTTTCATTTTAAATCATAAAATTAAAAGTGATATAGAAGTCTAAACTAGAAAAACAGGGATACTAGATTTTTAGCAAAATATTTTACAACATTGTATCTATTATCCCACTTCCTTAAAATCTTGCAAAAATTCAGTTTAGAGCACTTGAGATCTTCTCAGAGATGTAGGCTCAAAGCACATGCGTACAAAGTTGTGTCCGACTCTTTGCAACCCTATGGACTGTAGCCTGCCAGGCTCCTTTGTCCACGGGATTCTTCAGGCAAGAACACTAGAGTGGGTGCCATTTCCTTTTCCAGGGAACCTTCCCAACCCAGGGATAGAACCCCACGTCTCTTACGTCTTCCACATTGGCAGGCGGGTTCTTTGCCATTAGCGCCATCTGGGAAGCCCTGTAAGTAACCAATTCTGTCAAATCCAACTATTTCCTTATTTCCCAAAGAAAATTCACTTTCACCCTAAACGTCCTTCCCACCAGTCTATCCCTAAGGAAGTTTTATCTGTTGTTCAAATGCTACTCCCTTTAAGAGGCAGCACGGTGTAACACTTAGAAGTGTTAGAGTTTTTAAAGAAGTCCACCAGAATCCAAATAGTAAAACCAAACATTTACATTAGAAGATGTAGCAGTGATTTTTAGTTGAGAAAGTCCTAAATAGTGAATATTTTTCCTGTTGCAGATCCAAGAGAATTTCTAAACCCTGAATCCCGCCCCTGTATGTTGCATAAAATCTNCCAGAATGCAAATAGTAAAACCAAACATTTACATTAGAAGATGTAGCAGTGATTTTTAGTTGAGAAAGTCCTAAATAGTGAATATTTTTCCTGTTGCAGATCCAAGAGAATTTCTAAACCCTGAATCCCGCCCCTGTATGTTGCATAAAATCTACAAACAGAAAGGCTGTTTGCCTGACAACAAGTTAACAAATACTGACTTACTCTCCGTTAACTCCCTCCTCTGCAGTGTTGCTGCCTGAATCTGTTCCACACAGACTGGGAAACTTCAGAAGCCCCTGGTATTCTTCAAGAAAGAGGCACAGAGTCCTAAGTTCAGGAAAAGGAGAGAGGAGAAGGAAGGGGCAAATCCCCTACCTGGGATCCGGCGTAATATCATAGAAAGGAAATCAACTGCAATGGTAGAAAAGCTGCTGACAGAACGTAGAAAGAGTTGAGAAAACATTTTCGTGTTGAACTCTGCAGCAGCAGATCCTGTGATTCCCAAATCCTGACAGTCAAAAACTCACTTCCTGGGCTGTCCCTGGCTCACTGACAGAATAGGAAGGGGTGGGGTTGGGAATTGAGGGGCGGGGCTTCAAAGCATGTACAATCTCTCTTAGTCTCATTTTCAGGACTAGTATCCCTACAACCTGTTTATGATAAGTTGCTGCTTGAAATACTGAAATTGGACCACCAATAGTGGTCTCCCTCTCTAACCTTTCCTCTTTCAAATCTGTCCACTGATTAAATCTGTTGACCCAGGGTATCAATTTCATTGTGCCACTCCTTCCCTCTGAATGATTCAGATTTCCTTTACAGAATAAAGTCCAAATTTAGTCTGTCAACAAGACTCCATAATCTGGCCACAATCTACCTTTCATCCTTTGTCTTTCTGCCCTTCTAGCATTTCATCTTTCGTTTCCTATTCACTTTATTTACAAAATATCCTCAACAATCTAATATGAATAAAGCCCTGTGAAGGTATATGCTTAAGAATGAATAACCATACATCATTTTATTCATATAACAAACATTTCTGAGCTCCAATCTAATACTGTGTTACAAGTTGAGAACAGATTCTATCCTACTCTCTAGCAATATAGATGATACACTATTCCCTTTTGTGAATTCTCAGTCCAGTAAAATGATTTGCCAAGTGTTTTTATTATTCTGTGCCTTTAAACAAAATTTTCCCTGCCTGAAATACCCTCCCTCTTTCCTTTTCAAAAAACCATTTCAAAATCTACCTCTGTGATCCCCTTGCCAAAGCCTTCCAATAACTCCCACTAAAAGGAGTTAGTGGCAGTGCCACAGAATTTATTTGTGACTGCACTGGGTCTTCGTTGTTGCACATGGGCTTTCTCTAGTTGCAGTGCATGGGCTTCTCATTGCGGTGACTCCCCTTGTTGTGGAACATAAGCTCTAGGCACATGGGCTTCAGTAGTTACAGCCTGTATGTAGGCTCAGTAGTGGTGGCACACGGGCTTAGTTGCTCCATAATATGTGGAATCTTCCTGGACCAGGGACTGAACCCGTGTCTCCTGCATTGGCAGGTGGATTTTATCTGCTGGAACACCAGGGGATTCCTGGTGTTCCAGGAAATACTTTTAACACTGACATATCATGTCCTCCTAGCAAAGACATGTAAGTGTATTTCAAGAAAGGAGTGGTTACAGTCATTAAATAGAATGCATTTGAATCAGTTCTAATAAGGTGGATAAAACTGGAGCCTATTATAGTGAAGTAAATCAGAAAGAAAAACACCAATACAGTATGTTAATGCATATACATGGAATTTAGAAAGATGGTAACAATGACCCTATATACGAGACAGCAAAAGAGACACAGGTGTAAAGAACAGTCTTTTGGACTCTGTGGGAAAAGGTGAGGGTGGGATGATTTGAGAGAATAGCATTGAAACATGTATATTATCATATATGAAACAGATCGCCAGCCCAGCTGAGGGGTGGGGCTTCAAAACATGTACAGTCTCTCTTAGTCTCATTTTCAGGACAAGTATCCCTACAACCTGTTTATGATAAGTTGCTGCTTGAAATACTGAAATTGGACCACCAATAGTGGTCTTCCTCTCTAAATTTTCCTCTTTCAGATCTGTACACTGATTAAGTCAGCTGACCCAGGGTATCAATTTCACTGTGCCACTCCTTCCCTCGATGCATGAGACAAGGTGCTCAGGGATGGTGCACTAGGATGACCCTGAGGGATGGGGTGGGGAAGGCGGTGGAAGGGGGGTTCAGGATGGGGAACACATGTACACCCATGGCTGATTCATGTCAGTTCAGTTCGTTTCAGTTGCTCAGTCGTGTCCGACTCTTTGCGAGCCCATGATTTGCAGCACGCCAGGCCTCCCTGTCCATCACCAACTCCCAGAGTTGACTCAGACTCAAGTCCATCAAGCCAGTGATGCCATCCAGCCATCTCATCCTCGGTCGTCCCCTTCTCCTCCTGCCCCCAATCCCTCCCAGCATCAGAGTCTTTTCCAATGAGTCACCTCTTCGCACGAGGTGGCCAAAGTACTGAAGTTCATGTCAATGTATGGCAAAAACTACTACAATATTGTAAATAGCCTCCAATTAAAATAAATTTAAAAAATTTTTAAAGGAGTGGTTAAACTTGTCAGAAGGGAGAACAGAGTTCTGTACTCCCTACAGTGTCTAGCAAATCATGATATAAAGAAACTCAATATATATTTTGATTTGTAATTATTGAAAAATAACATATAAACTTACAAAATTTTACTGAAATGAGTGACAAGTGTAAATTAAAGGGCAAATATATTCCTGCGATAGCATATTTCCAGTTGTAAGATAATTATTCTCATGTGGATGGTACTGTCACGTGAGTATATGTTCCCGGATTCTTTGTCTCGTCACAACAAAGATTTGGAGTGATGGACATTAAAACCCCCTCGGCGTGTCACAGCTCTCAGGTCTTGGATAGACCGTGTTTTAGCTCTTAGACAAATCAGTGTTACAGCTCAGTGTTACAGCTCTATTTTATTTAGAAGATAGCAGGAAAATCCACCTTCGAGGCATGAGGGCACGTTGATCTAAAGACACGAGAAGAGGGGGGAGAGAGAGAGAGAGAGAGAGAGAGAGAGAGAGAGCGAGCGAGCGAGCGAGCGAGCGAGCGAGAGAGAGAGAGAGAGAGAGAGAGAGAGAGAGAGCGCGCGCGCGAAGGAGCTAGCTTTGGCTCTTCTATTCATGTTTCTCTCTCCCTGGGCCTGTCCTATGTAAATTGGGTCAGCCAGGAGTGTTTGTTTTATCTGAGGTCCTCACTCCGGTCCTCGCACCTTCTTTTGTTTCATTTTCACGAACTTTTCCCTTCCTTGTCTTGTAGCCACCGCCATTTTGGACTCCTTTTCCCTGTTCTACCTACCTAACAGTACCAAAGATATAAAGTTTGATTTTAAAATAAGCCTTAGACTTTCACGAACTTCTTCCCTAGGAGGTGTCTGTTCTGACCAGTAAATAACATTGTGACTAAAAGTCATTCTCTAGTCTTAAACATACCCAATGAAATGATCAAATTTAACCCGCACAGGGAAGAACCAGATATCGAGCAATGGTGACCCTATTAAGATATAACAAATATTGGAACTTCCCTGGCTGTACTGTGCTTAAGCCTCCGCACTTCCTATGCAGGAGGCACGGTTTCATCCCTGGTCAGGGAACTAAGATCCCATATGCCACAGCAAAAAGAAAAAAAAAAGGTATAATAAATATAATATGAAATCAAAATCTACTCTGAAACAATGCTAGCTTTATCTTTTACATTAATAACATATTTAAGAAAAAAATAACTCAAGAACATTTCTTAATGTTGCTAGCTTCTGCCCAAGCTAGGAGTTATTTTCACAGTTAAACATTAAAGAACTCTGTAAGGCAACAGGATAACTCAAAATCCAGCAGATTTGTCATACCAACTCAAATGCAGTCATTCTGTTGNAGAAAAAAATAACTCAAGAACATTTCTTAATGTTGCTAGCTTCTGCCCAAGCTAGGAGTTATTTTCACAGTTAAACATTAAAGAACTCTGTAAGGCAACAGGATAACTCAAAATCCAGCAGATTTGTCATACCAACTCAAATGCAGTCATTCTGTTGCATTTAGTTTTTAAAATCCTATTTCTAATCTTTACTGACCTCCAACCTATCCTGTGCCATTAACATATCTGCCTATGAGCCAAATAATTTTTCCACTGTAACCAATATACTTAGTAAATATTATTGTTTTCAATCCTTTCTTGTATGAATATTTACCTTACATGGTATATATGCCTTAAGATAGTAACTGATGAAATGAGATTTTAACATTTAGAAGGCAGCAGGGAAAACATGCTGTCCACCTTAGTGAATGAGTGAGGTCACTCAGTCGTGTCCGACTCTTTGCAACCCCATGGACCGTAGGCCACCAGGCTTCTCCATCCATGGAATTTTCTAGGCAAGAGTACTGGAGTAGGTTGCCATTTCCTTCTCCAGGGGATCTTCCCAACCCAGGGATCGAACCCAGGTCTCCTGCATTGCAGGCAGATGCTTTACCGTCTGAGCCACCAGGGAATCCCCGCTGTCCACCTGAAGAATACCAAATTCCCTGTGGTACTGTCTAAATATATATCCAAATTTGTGATTACTTATATAGGCAAAATACACATATAATAGATAGAATTGTCCATATGATTGAACAGTGAGTGTTGTGATTTTTAAAAATCTGATCAATATAGTTATTATATAAATTATATATAACACATTAAATGTTTTTATTAAAGGTCATAGTACCTTCCAACAATGTAGATTTTTTAAAAAATAGTTTTTGTTTTAGAGTACAGCTGATTAATAATGTGAGTTTCAGGTGAACAGTGAAGAGACTGGGCCATAGATATACATGTATCCATTCTTCCCAAACTCTCCTCGAAGGGAGGATTTTTTTGCTAGAAAAATATTAGAGATTTCCTAGTCCAAATTCAATTCCTGAATTATAACAGGACTGAAATGGCTCGCTAAGGCTAACTTGTTTAACCAATCTCTCTACTTTTTGACCACTAATCTTTATCCCATACCACATAGCTTGCTAAGGCTTCTAAATATACTTCATTAACTGCACCATTGATACTGTTAATGTGTAAAAAAGTCAATTCATATAAAGTTCTGGTTACAAATTTCTAGTTTTTATTTCACCACAAGATAATAATTTGAAACCAAATTTTTATTGTGCTCAGTCGCTCAGTTGTGTCCAACTCTTTGTGACCCCATGAACTGTAGCCCACCAGGCTCCTCTGTCTATGGGATTTGCCAGACAAGAATACTGGAGTGGGTTGCCATTTCCTTCTCTAACATATGATAATAAAACCAACATGATAATAAAACAAATTTTTATTAACATTGTATAATAATATTAGTGAAAATAATCATATGGTAACATTAAATAGCAATAGTACAGTTTACATATTGAGGAACTGGACAGATTACTTTTGGGTTTTAATTTCTTTTCAATTCTAACCATGAAAGACACCTTNTTTATTAACATTGTATAATAATATTAGTGAAAATAATCATATGGTAACATTAAATAGCAATAGTACAGTTTACATATTGAGGAACTGGACAGATTACTTTTGGGTTTTAATTTCTTTTCAATTCTAACCATGAAAGACACCTTAAATCTCTATCTACTATTTAAACAAAATATTCTAAAAGAAAAAGTACAATACTGTTAAATATTATCAAATTAATCCACTGAGTCTTCTTTTAGAAATTTAAGAAAGGCTAGGATGTTTAAGAAAAAATTTACACTTTTACAAAATATGCCAAATATTAGACTTTAAAAGAAAGGCTACATACTTCATATTAATGTCCAGCTTAATGCTTTTAAATCTAGAAAATAAATTTAAGAAGTTTCCCCTTCTACATTTAAGGTATACTTTTTTTTTTAACAACTAGAGCACATTCAGAGCACAAATGTCATTCTTTCATTAAAACAATAATGAGCTTAAATTCTCAGCTTATTTTAAGTACACAATTTTATCTATGCAGAGTGTTTGCAATCACTGTAAGCCTCTGTCTCAGGAGCTCTCTTTTCTGCATTAGAAAGTTTTCAATAGTATTGGCTTCTTTGAAGAGTCCATCTATCTCGTCAATGTAAGATGCGTCTACTGCTGCTCTCTCACTAAGGGGAAAAAAGGTTTTATGTTAAACCAAATAGTCATAATATCTAAACACACCATCAAAATGATGTGCTTTATTATGCTATATTTGTTAGCTATTTCATTTAAATTGCTTTGTACAGTAGTTGGCTTCATTAAATTTACCAACACTGCTCAATGTTAAATTAGTTCCACAAATATTTTTGACTACTCAAAGTCCCTTGACACAGCAGAATGTGAATCTTATACATTATAATTCTAATATTAAACTACATACATTATTTTAACAGCCACACAAACCATTATTATTAAAAACAGTGACTGCCCAGTAGTTCTCTAAAGTTTCAGGTCAACAGAATACTTAAATTCAGTCTTCAAATATATATTGATATTGTTTAATAGTTCATAAATATAAATATTTATCTTCAGTATCACTCTATTATTATGGTTAACTTCACCAAATGGTATTTTTGTGAAAATGTTTTCATAAAATTTTAAGTGTTTTATCATCAAATTAAAAAACAAAATATATCCAGCCTCATTTCAGCTCTGAGAGTATCAAAACAAAAGATATTTAGTGGAAAAGTTAGTCTTTGAAAATAACCAGCTAATTTAAGAAACTGAGGTAGAATAAAAAATTTTTAAGTTATAATTACCAGATAGGTTTTTTAGACCCTGAGCTAAACTTCCCATCATGAAGCTTCCAGAAGAAAACTTCTATGTCTAAAATAAAGACTCAAAAGAATATACCATAAATACTTGCCTTAAGATCTTTGCATATGTTGACAGCATTAGATTAATTTCCTTGCTCATATCTGTTTAAAAAAATCACTAAGTTATGAACTATAATAAAGTTTCCATATCATAAAATCAATATATAGAAATTTAAGCACTTTACACATCACCATTCAAGTCTTTCTCCAGAGCTTCATCTTTATAAAATAGTCCAGAGCTTTCAGACAAAGAAGAATCTGATTTTCCAAGAGAGGACAGCTGTGGACTATCTGGCATTTGAGGCTAATATAAGAAAGTAAAGGAAATAGGCAAACAGTTAATAAGATCCTTAAGATATATACATTGTTAAAAAAAAAAAAAAGAAAACAGCAAATAANATAGTCCAGAGCTTTCAGACAAAGAAGAATCTGATTTTCCAAGAGAGGACAGCTGTGGACTATCTGGCATTTGAGGCTAATATAAGAAAGTAAAGGAAATAGGCAAACAGTTAATAAGATCCTTAAGATATATACATTGTTAAAAAAAAAAAAGAAAACAGCAAATAAAACATCTTGTGGAGGATTCATGTCGATGTATGGCAAAACCAATACAGTATTGTAAAGTAGAATAAAGTAAAAAATAAAATTAAAAAAAAAATCTTTCAGAAAAAAGCAAGCATGCTGGAAATGTAGGCTTAATAATCACTTGTTCATTTTATTGTAAATTTACATTAGACTTTGAAAATGCTATTAATCCCCTGATGAAAAAGTTTCCTGTAGCCAGCAGATGCTGCCATAGCAAAAGATCAAAACTTTCATTTGGGTAACAGCCACATGCTTGCAAATTTTTGCAAGCTAACATAATCTTTAAGGGAACAAATAATGTCTCAAATGTAAACAGATCAGTTGGTAGGGGCAGCAGTAAAGAATGGCAGGATAAAGCACTCTTTTTCAAAAAATATCAGTAGGTATAGTACCTAAGTATCCTATTTATTAATATATATCAAAATAATTATTTAAAGTCCTACATATCAAAAGTCATGAGCCCACTTCTATCTCTAGATCACAAATTACCACAAAGAAACCTCCCATTAGTTTCCCGGAAGCCTATACTTAGTGAATAGGCTGTTGGAACCAACATAGTTCCTGCTGGGACACCACCAGCTCTGGGAATATGAAGACATTAAATTCCATTTATCAACAGAATTATCTTAAATGAAGAAATTTGAGAAGTATATAAAAGAGTAAAGCTCCACAAGCATAAAGATTACCTCTAACTCTCTTGGTCTCTTGCAATTTCTAGTATCAGGTTTTACAAGTTGACTTGCCATCATATTCTGGAGGCAGGAACTGCACAGTTTAGAGCAATGCCAATTTTAGGTGCAAACTCCACAATACAGCTCTCTTGAATTCTTCTCTGTCTTTCCACTTTTCCTGTCACTGTTAGTTTAGCCTCTCATTATTCATCACTTACCTAAACTACTCAAATTCTCTCTCCTCTGTTCCATCCTACCAATTGCTGTTTGGGCAATCTTTCAAAACTCTGATTACTGCATTCCCACACTTAAAAGAACCTTTCTTTGATCATTCATTGCTCTAGAGGAAGTTCAAATTGTGTGGTGGAGCACCTGGGGCCAGCCTACCAGTCTGGTGATTTTCTCCTACTCCTCCTACAGTCATACTTGTCTCTTTTGGCACTTTCTAGTTTGTTTCAGGATTCATTAAAGTTTTTTCTGCCTTCACAAAATCTTAATGTTGAAACAAATCTTGCTGGTTGGTTGTTTAGTCGCTAATTCATGTTTGAGACTTTCGAGATCCCATGGACTTTAGCCAGCCAGGCTCCTCTGTCCATGGGATTTCTGGGGAAGAATACTGGAGTGGGTGGCCATTGGCTTCTCCAGGGGATCTTCTGGACCCACAGTTTGATCTTTGACCCACAGATCAAACCCGAACCTCCTTCATTGGCAGGCAGATTCTTTACCACTGAGCCACCAGGGAAGCCCAAAAGATGATCTAATTCAATCTCAGTTTTACAGATGTGAAAAAACAAGAGGCAAAAGTAGCTGACCAAATGCAAACATGTAAAACTAGGCCAGAAAAGAAGAATCAAGATCTCTTCTAGTCTAAAAGAGACTTCTCTTTCTACGTCCTATCTTACCTTCATATAGCATTAAATTTTAGTTTTCAATTGCTTCCTCAAAAATTCTGAAGATAATTATCCTGTGGGCCTGAAAGATTAAACTTGGAAAATGTTGAAACCTAAAATGATATAATCTCTTCATCTTAATAGATGTGAATTCCTGCCAACACTCAAGTTATCAATTTGCTTGCTTTTTGAGAAACTATGTGGACCTGGAATATTGTAATGAATCCGTTTGCTTAGTCATATTTAAGAATCATATATATGACAGAAAGACAGCAGCAACAAACAATAAAGATGTCTGTTTGGCAAACTCCAAACTGTGCTTCTACACTGCTGTCAGTATCTTTCTAATATGTAAACTTAAGTGCTATAACATTAATTTGTTAAAAAAAAAAAAAACTACACATGCGCAGTAGTGCTCGGTTTGCCTTAGGAAGTTTGACTCTTTCAGGGAAGCGAACATGAGATTTGGTCTTTTCTCCCTTCCTCTTTCTCTCTTCCCTTTTACACCTCTTCTCGCCTCACTCAAAGAATATACATGTGTATCAAATCAAAACTCTTAAAAATTAGGTAATTCTGCTTCTGTAAAAAACAGATGACTTTTTCTGTCACAGTTTTGGGCTTCCTTGGTGGCTCAGAAGATAAAGAATCTGCCTGCAATGCAGGAAACCTGTGTTCCATCCCTGGGTCAAGAAGATAAGCTGGAGGACGAAATGGCAACCCACTCCAGTATTCCTGCCTGGAGAATCCCATGGAAAGAGGATCCTCGTCTAGGGGGCCAAAGTCCATGAGGTCGCAGAGTCCAACGTGACTGAGCGACTAACACTTTCACTTCTTTCACTTTAAAGGCCTCAGCTGAACTTGGTCAAGAGACTGGGCCTCCGCCTTCAATATATAACCGTTCACAGCCCCGGACCCTGGCTGTGCAACCTGGCGCGTTGGCGCCATCGTCATTACCAAGTACTACCTCTCAGCCTTAAGCAATCGTTTTCTCCTCACCCTCTCTTTCTTCGCACCGGGGCCCTCACGCCACCACACCTACCTTGCTTCTCACCACCCACCCCACCTCTCCTTTCCTCCCCACTAGCGTTTCAGCCCCACTAGAGACCCTGCGAGGTAACATCCCCCTCTCACGGCCTCGCTCCACACGAACACCCTTTGGGCGTTCATCCTCCGCTGCCCTACTCCAGCATCAGTCCGGGGTTCGTACCTTCCTTCTAGGCCGAAGCGCGGGAATGAGGAGGCTGCCGCGTTGGCCTTCCCAGCAGGCAGCGCGCAGATCACGTGACACGCCCACGCCGCCTCCCGTGAGAGGGGGGTTTCTCCCGGCCCGCCTTTCGGCTTGGGGTCTTCATCAGAGAAAGCCCCTCTCGCTTCCCCAGTGCTTGTCTAGAGAAGGGGGAGATCTGAGGATGGTTCCTCAAAAATAAAGACCAAGGAAGAACTGTCAGAGGAAGGCAGTGTGTCCCAGCCTCTTGAAACCTCAGACAGGAAACACAGAACAGCGCACCACCACCACTTTCCAAGTAAAAGTAACATCTTGTTGCAGATGGTCTGTTTGCCGGAAAGGTATAAACCTGAGTTTTTGTGGCTTAGCAAACGGAGATTTCTGTATCCAGAACATCCGTTCCTTCACCTCTTTTTCTTTGGTGCAAGCAAACTTTGGGAATTAGTGTTTGTTTTTTTTTAATTCCATTCTTGATGTTCAGTTTAGTTGACTTCATTAGCAACTTACAAAAAAATATAACACACGTGCCTCACGTATTTGAAATTTACTCTCATTGAGCGCTTTAATGTGGTGACTTTGACCTGCAACTTAAAAGATAGACATTCTACATTTAATGTTCAGTTGTGAAGGAAAATAAAAACCATCAGTTCAGTTCAGTCGCTCAGTCGTGTCCGACTTTTTGCGACCCCATGAATCGCAGCACGCCAGGCCTCCCTGTCCATCACCAACTCCAGGAGTTCACTCNAGTGAAAGAGGAGAGCGAAAAAGTTGGCTTAAAGCTCAACATTCAGAAAATGAAGATCATGGCATCCGGTCCCATCACTTCATGGGAAATAGATGGGGAAACAGTGGAAACAGTGTCAGACTTTATTTTTGGGGGGTCCAAAATCACTTCAGATGGTGATTGCAGCCATGAAATTAAAAAACGCTTACTTCTTGGAAGGAAAGTTATGACCAACCTAGATAGTATGTTCAAAAGCAGATACATTACTTTGCCAATAAAGGTCTGTCTAATCAAGGCTATGGTTTTTCCAGTGGTCATGTATGGATGTGAGAATTGGACTGTGAAGAAAGCTGAGTGCTGAAGAATTGATGCTTTTGAACTGTGGTGTTAGAGAAGACTCTTAGAGTCCCTTGGACTGCAAGGAGATCCAACCAGTCCATTCTGAAGGAGATCAGCCCTGGGATTTCTTTGGAAGGAATGATGCTGAAGCTGAAACTCCAGTACTTTGGCCACCTCATGAGAAGAGTTGACTCATTGGAAAAGATTCTGATGCTGGGAGGGGTCAGGGGCAGGAGGAAAAGGGGACGACAGGATGAGATGGCTGGATGGCATCACCGACTCAATGGATGTGAGTATGGGTGAACTCTGGGAGTTGGTGATGGACAGGGAGGCCTGGCGTGCTGCGATTCATGGGGTTGCAAAGAGTCAGACACGGCTGAGCGACTGAACTGAAATGAGGAATTTATATCCATTCACTTATCAATGGACTCTCAGTTTGCTTCCACCTTCTAGCTACTGTGAATGATGCTGCAATGATCTGCAATTTCTCTTCAAGATCCTGTTTTTAATTCTTTGAGATACATGCCCACAAATGGGGTTGCTGCATCATATAGTAATTCTGTGTTTAATTTTTATGGATCCTTAATATTTATTTTTTCTTTTGCTTTTCTCTCTTTGTCTGTACCTTATGATATGCAGCTTAAACAAAGTAGGTGATACTTTGTCATGTGACTAGAAATCTCCTAGACTTGATCCTTAGTTCATTAGGTACATTGTCTGTTTTCCATGTTATTATAAGTAATAACATGCTAAACTTCCCAGCACTATATAAGAGATGTCTCCCTCCTTCCAGCTTCCAATAGCATTTTCCTCACTTTCTTTTAAGCCCTCATCAACAGCCTCCTTGACGGCCATCAGTCTTCAGCTAGCAGTATCTTTAAGGCCCTGTGACCTTCTCCCCGGAGAAGGCAATGGCATCCCATTCCACTACTCTTGCCTGGAAAACCCCTGGACAGAGGAGCCTGGTAGGCTGCAGTCCATGGGGTCGCTGAGGGTCAGACATGACTGAGCGACTTCACTTTCACTTTTCACTTTCATCCATTGGAGAAGGACATGGTAACCACTCCAGTGTTCTTGCCTGGAGAATCCCAGGGACAGGGGAGCCTGGTGGGCTGCCGTCTCTGGGGTCGCACAGAGTCGGACACGACTGAAGTGACTTAGCAGTACCAGACCTTCTCCCACTGCCTGCCCTCAAAGTCACTACTCGTGTTATTATAGCAGCACCCAACTTGTAGTTAGCAAACTCTGTTCCAGTCATATATGCTTCATAGCAAGTCAAAATTTTCTTTTTTCCATAGTGGTATAAATAAATTTAACAAATGAAGGAAGAGTCCAATTTTTTCTATAGCGTTTCAATTAACTGATGTAAACATTCTACCCTTGAGAATATCCCCACTCCACTCTTCTTAAGTGTGGGCTGCACATAGTGACTGCATTTCAAAAAGTACAGTGTTGGGGAGAGGGGGTAACTTTACAGCAGAAAAACCTGCAAAGAGGAACTTAGCCAGGTGATCAAAGTTAATGTCAATAATAATAAATCATGTTGATAGTGTGTACCCTTGATATGGAATGAGACTAGCACCTTACCTCTGTGGTCTTCCTTTCAAAATCCCTTGAGGTTGAAAGATCCCCAAATCCTACTCAATCCTAATTGAGAAACTTTCTATAAAATGCCTTACTTGAAACTTGAGGTTGTTGAAAACAAGGAGAGTCTAAGAAGCTGTCACAGTCAAGAGAAGCATGATGCCACGATGCTGCTGCTGCTGCTAAGTCACTTCAGTCGTGTCCGACTCTGTGCGACCCCATAGACGGCAGCCCACCAGGCTCCCCCGTCCCTGGGATTCTCCAGGCAAGAATACCAGAGTGGGCTACCATTTCCTTCTCCAATGCATACAAGTGAAAAGTGAACGACGTGAAGTCGCCCAGTCGTGTCCCACTCGTAGCGACCCCATGGGCTGCAGCCCACCAGGCTCCTCCGTCCACGGGATTTAGGAAACATGATGACTAAATGTAACATCCTCAGTGTGACCCAGGTTGTTTGCCTTTGTGTGAATTCCTAGGCAGTGAGCCACTTTTCTGCATCCCTTTGGATCCTGCAGAATTTATTCCTCTGAGGTTTTGTTTTCCTGTTTAAAAGTTGAGGTATAATCCAGAATTTCAGTGCAAAATCTCATTGACAGTAGTTTATTTCAATTATCACTTATCTTGGTTTCACAAAGGGCTGTCAGACATCTGTGGTCCTAATGGAAGAAGGTTTCTCACTCAGGTAAAGGCATCTGATAACTCCATACACAGACTTTCCATCTGCCACTGATTTCCTCTCTTCAGGAGGGCCAAGGATGCCCTACTTTCCAGACACCTTGGGTCTGCATCTGCCCAGCATCCATAGCCGGCCCCTCCGCACATGTCTGGAACTCTGGGGACACTGCAGTGCAGGCACAGACCACAGGGGAAAGGGCAGCTAAATTAACCTATTCTTAAAAGGGCTTAAAGCAAGTTATCATGTTACTATTATTTCTTATGGTTTGGAGGGGGAATTGAATGTGCTTCCTGCTTGTGATCTCTCATACAGGTAGACTGGAGCTAGAGTCATCTCAAAGTCTTCCTCACATGCCAACTGGTTAATGATGGCTGACATCAGGGACTCACTTGGGCCACACTCTGTGTGGCCTGGGGTTCCTCAGTCACAGCACTGAAATTCAAAGGTGCGCATCCCAAACAGAAAGAGAGCCAGAGGGGAGCTGTGTATCCTTTTATGACTTAACTTTGGAGGTCTTATTTCTGAGTGATTACAAAGAATCACATATTCAAGGGTAAAAGGCCTTTCATTGCTTTTCTTTAAAATATATATATTAAGTCAGTTATTTGGTTGCACCAGGTACTAGCTGCGGCACACAGGACCTTCAGTCTTGTTGCAGCAGGCAGGATATAGCTCCCTGACCAGGGACTGAACCCAGGCCCCCTGCATCGGGAAGGTGGTGTCTTAGCTACTGGACCACCAGGGAAGTCCCAGCCTTCCTCTTCTTACTTGAGTGAGAAGATTTCTGCAAGAGCTTGTGAGACTGTTGACAAATACTGCTGCCGTCATTTTTGGAAAAGACAAGAATCTGTGACAGGCTCCATTTGATAAAGAAACAACTTGGCCGTTTTCAGGTTCCAAGCCATTACTAGGCATCTCTCTTCAACTATAGGTAGGTCAGATGGTCAGTTAGCTCCATGATCAGTGTGGACAGGGTCATCTAACATTTACAGGGAGCTAAACGGGAGGTTTTGATCACTCTTCTTAAATGAAGTAGCACCAAAGCCTGTATATGAAGCAGTTTTTGTCCAAGAGATCAGGGCTTGGAAAATTATCACCTGAGGGCCAAATCCAGCCCACAACATGCTTCTGTAAATTAGAATTTCAAAATAAGTCCCATATATATGTGTGTATATATATATATGTATATATATATGTATGATTTTACTTATTTGTTTAATTTTGGCGGCTCCGCGTCTTTGTTGCAGGGTAAGGGCTTTCTCTCATTGAGGAGGGTGGGGGCTGCCCTCTGACTGCAGTGCACCGGCTTCTCACTATGGTGCCCTCTCTCATGGAGCACAGGCTCTAGAGCGCCGGCTTCAGGGAATCTTCCTGGACAAGTGATTGAACCCGTGTCCTCTGTTTGCTAGGATCGAACCCAATCCACCTGCATTGGCAGGCGGATTCTTAACTCCTGAACCACCAGGGAAGTCTCGTAAATAAACATTTACTGGAATACAGCCATGCTCATTTTTTTACATACTACCCAAGGCTGTTTTTGCATTACAACGGCACAGCTGAGTGGTGGCGACAGAGACTATATGGCAAAGCCTACAATATTTTCTACGTGACTTTTACAGCAAAAGATTTCTGACCCCTGAGACAGAGTGCACACACCTCATCATAGGAACAGGGCGATATACTTGCCTGTCTCGGATCTAAAAGGAGGTTTTCCCGGGCTCCTTCAGTGTCATCTATTTGATTACGGTGCACTGGAGGAGGGACTAGGAGGATGCTCTGCCTTTAAGGGGTGAGGGAATGGTGGACGTCTTGGCCACCAAGTACATGGATGAAGCTAAACGGACCACAGGACAGAGGTAGAGGTCTGTACAGACATTTCTTAAGACAATCTCAGACTAGCTGGAGTCCTATCCACAGATTCCAGATCACTTGCTGTCACATCTAGTTACTGAGAGTAGCAACAGAGTCAACAGAACAGCTTTTATTGGGTCTGGGGTCGGCTGACACAGGAACAGATCACAGAATCACCTCAGAAGACTTCTTTGTAGAGGGACTGGATGGTCAGGTGTTTGTGATCACTGCGCTTTAACCATACCTATTTCTGGGCTTTTCTTTCTATCTTACGCTGATTTTTTTTTTTTTTTCTGTCTCCAGTAAAGTCTCTTTCAATAGCATTAAGAGGGAGTCGTTTGTCATGGGCTCTCCCTTAACAATAGCAAGTTCATGGAAATAGCTTTTCATGGAAACTGTTTTATGAAAGCTTCCTTCAATGTCTTGAATTCCCTGCCTGTAAATATGCATTTCCTCTACATTGATGGTTTCTGTTCAGTCCTTATATTCTTTTTGAATCGGTTTCTTTTAAAGAATGTCCATCTACTCAGGAAGTTCTCTCAGACCATCTATTTGTAAGGCTTCGTTTTTATTTTCTAGCTGTGTTTTTGTTAACTGCAGTGGTCAAAAATTGCTATAATTTTTTGCTGTTGTTCTCCTTGTTCATGCCAAGCTCACATCACATCACTTATATTTTATTGTAGATGGTCTCTATCATTTTCAACTAATATTGATGTAGTTTTGCAACAAGGAAGAGCAAATCTGACTCCATATTCAATCCATTCCTTTTTTACTTTAACCTTTGGTGTTGCCTGTGCTTAGTCATGCTGGCTCTGCACCTTCTGTAAAAGAATGTTGCCTATAGCCTGAAATATAAGAGAGAGCCTTTTTTCGGGGCTCTGACCTTGAAGAGTCCATTCCTTGAAGAACAGAGAATAACATTTGTTGGAGGTTTACAGAAATGTTGTGACCTGACCTACATGGACAGCTGCAAGAACAAAGGATTCAGACACCAAAAAATTTGCAACTACTCTCCTTGTCCTCTCTCTCCTTGCCACTGAAAGTGCTTTGCTGAAATCCTTCAAGGAGTCTGGGGGGGGGGCATGTGCCACCCATCTCCTTGCTTTACCCTGCAGTAAATCTTTGTCTGCTCCAACGTTTCAGTTTGGCCTCACTGTGCATCAGTCTCACAATCTGCCATTAGGTAATAATTTTAGCAAAGTCAGTCTAGGAATCTGTGCCCATGGCAGGTCAATCTGTTGAGACAGCCCCTTCTCTGAGTCCCCCAGCAGCTGCCAAAGTTCATTTCACTCTAGGTATCTCAGAGGGACTGTCCCTGAGAGGAGCCAGCAGCCCCATGGCATGAGGCTGTTTGGAGCCACACAACACTCAGAGTTGTGGTCAATGTTTAGAGTCATTTTAGGGTAAGGACCTCTAGCTTGAGCAAGCTGAGAATTCTCTCACCCTACGTGGGCTCGTCCCCTTGTGGGAAGTGAGCCACTCAGTCTGTTCTCCTTTGAGAGCTGGGCCACTCTGTTTGGAGGCATCCATTTGGGAATGAAAGTGAAATTTTTAGACTACATCTCCTCTAATTTTCTATCTGTGCAACCATAGCTTGATTTTTGTTTGTGATTCCTGTGTGTAGCTGTGTTTTTGTGCATGTGTGTGTATGTCAGCACTGGCCAGTTGAAATTTCTTTGGTAGCAGGGCTCATGTGCCATGACGGCAGGGTATCCTCCCCTGCTGCGTTGGGCTTTGCCTGTGGCAGAGTGTTGGTTGGGATTTTCCCTTTTGGACTAGCCTTAGTCATTCATTCAGTTTCATCTCTAACAGGACATCGGGTAAGATTCTTCTCTTTTGGACTGACAGGGCATGGGTTGAGAATCTCCCTTTTGGGGCTACGGAACTGTGACCCTAAGAGACCAATGTGAGTTGTCTGCTTAATAACTGATAACACTGGTCGTGAATAATTGAGTATGGATAATCAGACTTCTGTTCCATATTATAGTCCCCCTAGGGTGAGTTTTGCAAAATTGGGAGATCTTCAGCTATGCTACCATAAATGAAAGAAAAGGCTATGTTTATTGTAACACTGTATGATCTCAGTATTCCCTGAGATCCGGAAAACAATAGCCCCTCATGGCTCTGCTAACCCATTTCAAATATGATATCAAAGTCGGCCTTTAGGGCTTCTCTGGTGGCTCAGGGGTAATAATCCACCTGCCAGTGTAGGAGATCAGATTCAATCTTTGATCCGAGAAGATCCTGCATTCCACAGAGCAATGAAGCCCATGCGCCACAACTATTGAGCCTTTGCTCCAAAGCCCAGGAGCTTCAACTGCTGAACCCACATGCTGAAACTACTGAAGCCCATGTGCCATAGAGCCCGTGATCTGCAACAAGAGCAGCCACTTGGAATAGAAGCCTGCACACTGCAGCCGGAAGATCGCTGGGACTCTGCAACGAGGCACAGTGAGAGGAAAGACAGGGCAGCAACGAAGATCTAGCACAGCCAAAAACAAACAAATAAATAAACTTAGTTTTTAAAAAGTGGGCTTTTAAAAGTGGTACTTTTAAAAAGTACGTTTTTATCTTGGAAGTGTGTGTGTGCACACGCGCACATGCACGTGTGTGTCAGTACCTGAGTCCAAATCCTATTCTCTCTTCCTAGTTTTGCTGAAAGTGAGACATGTGAATGTGAACAAACTGTAAATAAGTAATTGTCTGTTGCTGTTATTTCTTTAGTCTAAAGTAGATATTTGTGAACTGGAAAAAAAAGGGGGGGAAGTTTTTCTAAAATCTGAAGTGGAAAAACCAACAGATTTCTGGTTCTGTCTGTCTTTGCATGGGAACTGACTTGTACTTCTAGGTATAGGGGAAGTTGGCCAGAGCAGATTTCGGGTTCACATGATCTAAGAAATATTTATTAATAGTACTGAGTCATCTTTTGTTTTGATTAACATAGATGTTTGTAAGCAAGGAAAATAATATGATGAAACTTTAAGTAAATGCAAATGAGATAAGAGCTTTTAGGTAAACTCTATAGGAATAATTATGTTTTGAAAACATCTATTTTTGAAAACATCTAAAATAGTCTCTCCAGATTTTGGTAACTTGAAACTAAGTTGAGTGGTGGGACTTCATTGACTATCTGGGTCATTTCAAATAGGATAAAATACTGGAACATTAGCTACTGGGCAGATCTAAGTTTACCTACCTTTTCCTTGTTAGGAGAAGATAACCAAAGTATAAGTTTCCAATCAGCTTATGTGGGTATGACAAACAGTTCACAACTGCTTCCCTCCTAGTTTTCAATAGAAATTGAGGTTTTTGAGAGGGGAGGATTCTAATTTAAACATGCAATTAAAGCTACTAAAAATAATAAAGGAAAAACTTCAGTATACAGTAGGAGAGTAGGATAGGTGTTTTGAGCATGGTTTGGCTGAGATTAGATTAAACTTCACTAGGTAAATGGATTTTATTATTAAAAGTAGACTGGTGCAGGACTAGATTTGGTTCTTCTCTGCTAAGAGAACAGGTAAACTTAGAATGCCACTTGTGATAACAGATTGTGTGAACCTTCTTACCTTTAAGTGATCTGTATTTGTTTTTAAATATTCACAGTGACCTATGATTCTATCTAACCAAATGGTTTTGAAAACTTTTTATATTTTTGACAAGCTTTCTATCAAATTCTAATTAAAGTTCTTTTGACTTCAGCTAACTTTGGGTCGTTTCAGAGAGCCCCTGAGGCATCTCTGAGAAACGTTAATCTAGAATTGTTTGGTATATTGAATTACATGGGAAGCATTATCAAATGAGTGATAGGCCTCCTCAGGATATATGATATGGATAAATGTTATTAATATAGATGGTCTAGGAAGTTTCCAAAATTTAGATATGTCCTACTATAATGTCATAATTTTAGTTGTTATCTTAAAATACTTTATGTTAGAGCAAATTGATTAAGCTTCTTTGTCAAAACATTGTAATCAGATCTTTAACCGTGACTTTTTAAGTCTTTTATAGACAGCTAAACTGATGCTTTGCAAAATTGCTTCAAGAAGATTCATGAAAAAGACTGTTTTTCTTTTAAATCAAATGCTAAACTGGGTAAGATGTTTAAAAAGTCTAGCAAAAAAATTACATAAGATTGAGTAAACTGATAAGTATGGTTATAATTTTTTGTTTTATTTGAAATATTATTGGCTTTTAATCTATGTTTCTGACTGAGCTGTTTACCAAATGTTTCTCTCCCTATCAATATTGAAAGTTGTTTTACTTCTGACTACACTGTTGCCCCAAATGTTCAGGACAGGAAGAAAATTCTCTCATGTGTTTGTCATAGAGCATAGCTACTCATGAGGTATAACATCATTTGCTTTAAGACTGTTGCTCAAAGCATGTGTACATCTGCTTTGGCCATTGAGGAAGGGAATACATTTGAAAATCAAAATGGAGTAGCTGTGGTTCAGACATCCAAGGGAAAACCAGGTGGCCATTGTGGTTGTCATTTCGGACAAGTTCCTGTATTGCTGAGAACTTGAGTTTTCTGAGCTGTATCATGCTCAGGATGCCACCAGCCTTTCTCAAAGCAGTATCTGCTGGCAGCTGGTAGCTACAAACTTTGACCTCAAGGTCTCCTCTTGTAGCTATTAAATTTTTAGACAATAAAATTACCTTATATCAGATGTTAGCAGAAAAATGAAAGGAGACATGCAGTGGCCAACAGCTCCTCTTATGTAAATGTTAATGCCATCTCAGAATTTAAAACCTCTTTTTGTAGACAGCTGGCTTCCTGGCGACAAGTCTCCTCAAAGTGCCAGATCCCGACCGGTTTTCAGTTTTATTCTCCTGAATACTAAGGGAATGAGGGCATGACCACGCAAGAATTGACTCCAGGACTTGGAACTTGGTCATATTTCCAGTTCAGTGTCCATTCCCCAAATCAAGCTAGGGCTATGCTTCATTTCAGCAGGAAGTAGCCAGAATAGTTTTTGTCCCGTTCCCTGAAAGATTTGGCGAATGATGAGACAGGATTGGAGGTTGAAACCAAATTCCCCTAAAACTGAATTCCTCTGTCATGTTTATGATTAATCTGTTTATTCAAAACATTATTCCCCTTCTGGTCCAACACCTGTTCTACTCATGATTGAGGAGTATGAAAGAAAAGGAGAGAATTGACTGCATATTAGATTTTTTACTTTAACCCTTGGTGGTCTGTTGCTGGCTCTGCATTTTTTGTAAAAGAGTGTTGCCTATAGCCTGAAATATGCAGGATATCCTATTCTCAGGGCTGCGACCTTGAAGAGTCCACTCATATAGAGATGGAAAGTTGCAGGACAGAGTAACATTTGTCTTATTGGAGGTTCACAGGAACATTGTGACCTGACCTACACAGACAGTTGTAAGAACAAAGGATTCAGACCCCAGGAATTGTGCAGCAACTAATCACGGCCCTTTCTTACCTTGGCTTTAAAAGTGCTTTGCTGAAACCCTCTGAGGAGTTCAGGGTTTTGAGGACATAAGCCACTCATCTCCTTGCATGGTCCTGCAATAAACCTTTCTCTGTTACAAACTCTGATGAATTGGCATTACTTGGCCTCACTGTGTGCTGAGTACATGAAATTGCATTCGATAACAGCTTCTGCACAGAGGACATAAATGCTCTCTTTTCTGATCTCTTAGCATCTCATTCCAAACATATACCTGATGCCCATTCACTAATTGCAGTACAATGATTAAAATATTTAATGTCATTTGCCTTGTTAACAAGAGCCCTTCTATGTCTAACACTTCTGAATGCCTTGAGTTTGTCTTCTGAACTCCAGGCTGCATTGTACCATGCAAGTGAAAGAGCTACATTATTCTGAATCAGGTGGCAAATACAGCAGAACAAGAGAGAAAATGAAACATCTATTGTTTCCACTATTTGCCATGAAGTGATGGAACTGGATGCCATGATCTTCGTTTTCTGAATGTTGAGCTTTAAACCAACTTTTTCACTCTCTTTCACTTTCATCAAGGGGCTCTTTTCTTCTTCTTCACTTTCTGCCATAAGGGTGGTGTCATCTGCATATTTGAAGTTGTTGATATTTCTCCCAGCAATCGTGATTCCAGCTTGTGCTTCATCCAGCCCAGCATTTCTCATGATGTACTCTGCATATAAGTTAAATAAGCAGGGTGACAATATACAGCCTTGAGATACTCCTTTTCCTGTTTGGAACCAGTTGTTCCATGTCTAGTTAGAACTGTTGCTTCCTGACTTGCATACAGATTTCTCAGGAGGAAGGTCAGGTGGTCTGGTATTCCCATCTCTTTCAGAATTTTCCACAGTTTATTGTGATCTACACAGTCAAAGGCTTTGGCATAGTCAATAAAGCAAAAATNTTCCTTATTAATTTTCTGTTTTGATGATCTGTCCATTGGTGTGAGTGGGGTGTTAAAGTCTCCTACTGTGATTGTATTACTGTCAGTTTCTCCTTTTATGTCTGCTAGTGTTTGTCTTATGTATTGAGGTGCTCCTATATTGGGTGTATAGATATTTACAATTGTTATCTCTTCCTCTTGAACTTGATCATTATGTAGTGTCTTCCCCTTGATTATTATGTAGTGTCCTTCCTTATCTCTTATAATCTTCTTTATTTTAAGGTCTATTTTGACTGATATGAGGATTGCTACTCCAGCTTTCTTCTGATTCCCATTTGCATGGAATATATTTTTCCATCCTCTCACTTCCAGTCTATATGTGTCTTTAGGTCTGAACTGGGTTTTGTAGACAGCATATATATGGGTCTTATATTTGTATCCATTCAGCCAGTCTGTATCTTTTGGTTGGAGCATTTAAGCCATTTACATTTAAAGTAATTATTGATATGTATGTTCCTATTGCCATTTTCTTAATTGTTTGGGGTTGATTTTGTAGATCTTTTATCTTCTNAGTTCCAGGCTGTGTCCCGTGGTCGCACTGCGACAAGCTCTGGGGTGTGTGCCACAGTCGCCATCTTCTGACGTCCATGCTGCATGACAGGGTCACCTTTCATCGAGGTCTGGGATGTGTGCCTTGCTCGCCCTTTACTGATGTTCGGGATATGTGCCGCGGTCACCCTGCACCCATGTCTGGAATGTGTGCCATGGTCGCCCTGCGCCGATGTCCGGCCTTTGTGTCGAAGTCGCAGTGCACCGAAGTCCGAGCAGTGTTCCGCAGTGGGCTAGTGACAAGTTCCAGGCTGTGTGCCGTGGTCGGCCTTCACTGAAGTTCAGGTTGTATTCTGCGGTCGGCCTGCATTGCGAACCGGGCTGTGTGCTGTGGTCGCCCTGCCCCGAGGTCCGGGCTGTGTGCCACGGTCATCCTGCACTGAAGTCCAGGCTGTGTGCCGCAGTCACCCTGCACCAAGGTCCATACTGTGTTCTGTAGTCACCCTGCGCCGAAGTGCTGGCTGTGTTCTGCGGTCGGCTAGCTAAGAGTTCCAGGCTCTGTGCTGCGATTGCTCTGTGCAGAGGTCCAGGGTGTGTGCTGCAGTCGCTATTGGTCGAGGTCCGTGCAGTGTTCCACAGTCGCCCTTCACTGAAGTTCGGGCTGTGTGCCGCAGTCGCCCTGCTCGAGGTCCGTGATTGTGCCGTGGTCGCCCTGCGCCAAGGTCCATACTGTGTTCTGTAGTCGCCCTGCACCGAAGTGCTGGCTGTGTTCTGCGATCGGCTAGCTAAGAGTTCTGGGCTCTGTGCCACGGTTGCTCTGTGCAGAGGACTGGGGTGTGTGCTGTGGTTGCTATTGGTCAAGGTCCATGCTGTGTTCCGCGGTCGCCCTTCACTGAAGTTCGGGCTGTGTCCCGCAGTCGCCCTGCTCGAAGTCCGTGATGTGTGCTGCAGTCGCCCTGCACTGAGGTCCGGCTTGTGTCACGTGGTCACCCTGTGCCGATTTCAGGGCTGTGTGCCACGGTTGCCATTCACCGAGGTCTAGGCTGTGTGCCTGGGCACCCTGCGATGAGGTCTGGCCTGTTTGCCGTGATTGCCCTGCACCAAGTTCCGGGCTGTATTCCGCGGTTGGCTAGCGATGAGTTCCAGGCTCTGTGCCATCGTGCCCNCGACAGCTCCTGCGCTGCCTCCAGGCCGAGCCCCCCTCCCCGCTCAAGCCCCGCCCCGCGCAGGCGCAGCTCTCCCGGGTTCCCACGCGTCTTTCTTACACCGGGTTGGCCTGGAGCTGCTGAACGTGCGCCCCTAACTTCTCCAGAGCTCCCCGCGTTCGCCCTGTCTCTGCCCGGAGTTCTCGAAGCTCTCGCTCCAGACCGAATATGAGTGATTTCCCGTTTCCGGTCCGGGCCAAACCTTGGAGGCGCCGGCTCAGTTCTGAGGGGGTAAGAGATGAAGTCAGACGGCCGTGGGGCGACCTCAAGGCAAGGGGGAAAGGTGGGCCCTAGTCCCCCTCTGTCCCCTCACCCTCGCCGCGTTGCTCTAGGGCCCAGCTCTGTGCCGCGTTCTCTGCCACGCGCCTTGCGTGAGTCCAGTGCAGCGCCAGCAGCCGCTCACCCAGGCTGCCAGCAGCCTTGGAGTGGGCGCTCTGAGCCGTTGCCTCTGAACGCCTCCAGGGCTCCTGTGGCCCCCTGGGGATTTCTGTTACCCAGGGTCTCATTTCCTGCAGACAGAGCCGCAGCCGCTGCACCTGGAGGTAACAGTTACTCGCAGCCTCTGTTGGGAGTAATCTGACCCACTCGTGATCTCTAAGTTTGGGGGGGAATGCCGTTTTGTGCCCGTGCGGAAAGCCGGGTGTACCTCCTCTGTTAGCCTCTTCAGAGATGATTTGCTGGCCTCCTGGTCCTGGAGGCCCTGGTGTTCTTGTGGTACAACCTGCGGACGGGGTGTGGGGTGAGGAATGCTGAGAGTTAGTCACTTCAGTACCTACTCATGACCATGGAGGCCCTTACCCCAGGTACCCGTGGTTCAGTGGCTACTGGGGGCTGTGCTCCAACTCTCACCTCCCGGGTCTGACGGCCAATGCAGAAGCGCTGAGTGTGAGTGGCCCGCAGGGCCCAGGAGCGGAAAACCATGTCACAGGACCCACAGGGCAGAAGCCTTGGCTCCCTGGAGTGGGAGGCCATGGGAGGGGATCCCTTTCCTGACACCAGCCAAGACCTGGAGAAAACAGGCCAGAAGGGCAGAGGGAAAGGGAGAGGAGGATGAAATAGCCAAAGGCAGAGAGGAAAAGACTGCGTTCACCAGGTCGTTTGTTTGGGGAGAAGCTTTAGCTCCCTGGGCAACCACCTCAGGTCTGGGCAGGTCTGGAGAATGAGTGGGAAGGCTTAGTCACCTTAGGGAGGAGTCCCTGGCATGAAAAACACTGTTAAAGCATTGTTCCACCTCACTGTATGAGTACAGGCAATCTCTTACCACCACACCTTGGTTTTTCTGCCTACATTAATAAAGGGGAGCAAACAGCTGCCTCCTGGAATAGCTGAGTCCATATCACATACTTCATCTTGGTCGTTTAATAGCCTCTGGGATAAAAGTGTCATCATCTTCATTCTAGTTTTGCCCAAGTGGATGTATCCCAAGTTAAATGTCATTGTCCATCCAGGGAATACTTGAGAGAGAAGACATTGTGCCTGGAAACCATGACTTGCTGGTTGAGTAACAAGCATTTCCGTCTACCATGCCTCTCCGGAGGTAACACCTTTTGCATAACCAAGTCACACCAAGGCTCCCCAACTCCCAGTTCCCGCCACCCCCACCCCCAAACCAAGATAATCAGCACAGCCCAGAAAAGGTGGTTCTGGGAGAACAGAGTCCATCAGAAGAGGAAATCAAATATAGAAAGGTACCCCTTCACTCGAGACTGGGGCCCACACAGGCCCCATTCCTGCTGACTAGATCTCCCTACCAGCTCCCCAAGTAGATGAATCCAGCAGAAACAGGAGCTCTGACCTAGCTCCATGTTTCTAAACAAGCAGGTAGTGGTCACCTCACGCCCAGGTATTTAAGGCCAAGGTAGGAACAGCAGCAGGTTACGAAGTATTTCAAAGTATGTAAAAAAAAGTCCAGCTCAATTTCAAGTGAGAAAAGGGCTACAGTTTAGAAATTTGTTCTGAGAGGACTAGTTAAGTGGCAAAGCCCAAGACCAAATATACAGGATATGTCTAACTCAACCTACTTCTCATTTCCAATTTATAGTTCATTTAATAGTATTTCATTGAGCTTAAGACGCACATTTTTCATATTTTCATATTTTAATACTGAAATCAAGGTTCACAATTAATGTTGTGTCATAACTATCAAATTTTTTCTTTTCCTTCCTTCCTCTATTAATTTCTCTCTCTTGACCACCCACATGGCACATGGGATCCTTAGTTTCCCAATAAGGGATTGAACCCTTGCCTCCTACACTGGAACCATGGCGTCTTATCCACTAGATCACTAGGGGAGTCCCAAGTTTTCTTATTAGTACTCTGCCTTCCTATCCTTTAGAATCTACCAAGTATCATGGTGGTTTCTCTTCCTCTAGTCTCTACCCCTTCTGGAATCTACACTATAAGATAGTTATCCTACAACTGGTTGGGCCTGTTACTCCTTTGCTTGTCTCCAATTAGAGCATAATCTTGGGCTGCTATATCCACTAGGGACCATGTGATATACAGCTGGTCAAAGAATGCCACTATCAGTGATCTGTTAACTTCCAATTGTCCATCAGATCGTGGCCTAAGATTCCATTTTTAATGTAACTGTTTCTTCTCTTCCCTATTGAGTTGGATGCTCCTTGCATTCCCAGGGCCTTGCACAATGCCTGGGAAACCCTATATTCTTATTTAGCAGGAATACTGAGGCACAGAGTTCCTTAAAATAGGTACACTGGCAAATACATGGGCAGTGAAAAACAGCTTCAGAAAGGAAACTTGGGTTTCTGGTTTTATTACTGGTAGTTTATTGCACAGGTTTTTCTGCATCAAGATGTATCTGCTAAAAGGAGGAACAGGTGTGTCTGAATTCAGATTTTGCTCAGACCTCTAAATCCACTCATCTAATTTTAAAGAAAATATACTTCTTACACAAGACAATCCAAACTGATGCAAAATATTTATTCCAAGTTAGTTATTTTATGCAGTAGTTTTCCCCCTCAACAGACTTGTGATAACCACATCTTTTAAATCTGTAAATAATGTTATCAAAATAATCTTAATCTTTGAAATCTCACAAAAATTTATATTTTACAATCCACCCTGAATATCAAGGCTGCAAGAATAACACAACATTTCCTATATCCAAATATTTTACAGCTGTACCCAGAAAGAAAAAAAAAAAGGGAAAAAACCACATATGCTTGGTTAAGGGCTAACGTTACCCGAGCAGCCAGAAATAAAATAAAATATCCAAATTATTAGCATTAATTTAATACAATTATAACTTCAATAGTCACTTTGTCATTGACAATGATTGCTTGAGCACAGGGGTGAGTGCCCCAAGGGCTGGTAGTAGAAGCTGTTGCTGCAGACCAGTGTCTCCTCCTCTCTGCACTGCCAGCTCCCACCTGTGCATTGCCCCGTATATACTGTGTGTATGTGTTTTAAAAATCTTTCCCACCACACAAAGTTCTCTCTATCAAGCAGGTAACAGGGAAGAACAACAACAAAAGCTAAACAAGCCAATCGCTCGCTCTCTCTTTGGGATATGATTATTTCCCTTGTGCATGAAGTATTCAACAATAAAATAAGAAAAGGAAAAGGAAAAGAACGATTTCTTCTGTATAACCCTTAAACACACAAGCTGAGTTTACTGGGTCAGATTTAGCTGTAAGCATGTATACGCCTACTTCCAGGCATCGTCATCAGATGTCTCACTGCTACTTGTCTCCGTGTCGGAGTCCTCCAACTCTGCTCCGCAAGTGCTTCTCCAAGGGGAGAAGAGGCTGGAACTTCGACTCTGCAAGAAGCCATTCTTTCCAAAGCCATTTCTTCTCAGCTGTGGTTGGCATGGGAAAAAAAGAAAAAGACAATCATCAGTCACTACACTAGCCCATAGGACCTGGCAAAGGCCAGAAAGTCAAAGTGTTAGTTGCTCAGTCAACTCTGCAATCCCATGGACTGTAGCCCACCTGGCTCCTCTGTCCATGGAATTTTCCAGGCAAAAATACTGGAGTGGGTTGCCATTCCCTTCTCCAGGGGATCTTCCTGATCCAGGAATCAAAACCAGGTCTTCTGTATTCCAGGTGGATTCTTTACTCCTGAGCCATCAGGGAAGTTGGGAAAGGCCAGGCTTCAGCTCAATTTTAGCCAGAATGTTCTTTCTTCTAAGAAACTGAAGATTTCTTACAGCAGTGCTTTTTGAACTGCAATGTGCAAATGAATCACCTAAGGATTTCTTTAAAATGCAGACTGATTTGGTATGTCTGAGGTAGGGTTCAAGATTTCTTATTTGCACAAGTTATCAGGTGATGACAATGACAGAGGAACAGAGTTCTGAGTACTGAGGTCTTTATGTCAGCCTATACTTTTCTTTTTAGGATTTAACATCACTGTTATTTATGCTTTAAATACATACCACCAGAACTTAAGTTCTATGAGGTTTGTAGGGACCTGGCAGTGTTTTATTCAGAGAAAGAATCTAGGCATTGGTTTCTTGGCTCTAGCTGAGGCACCAGAGGGAATCCACAGGGCTGCAAGCAGGGCAGGGTTAGCCTGCTTCCCCAGGGGTCAACGGCTCAGCCCATAACCTTGGAAAATAGCGTCGTGGTTCTAATGAGGAGCTACAGCTTCCAAGATGAAATAATATTGCTTTCTGTAACCTGCTAACTACTGACCGGTTCTGTGTCCACCACTGGAGGTCCTTATGGCCTGGGATGCTCCTCTGTATTTCTACAATGGCGACTTATTTATTGTTTTCTTTCTCAAGGTCCTTCTCACACCCTAAACTGGGACTTTTTATCTTAGTCATTAACTGCTCTCCAGCAAAGTTTACCACATACCTGCTCTGTCTTCATGTGGAACTCTCTGAGCTCATCCTCTGTGAGGGGAAGACAATTCTCGTCATTTTCAGGATACTCCTGCCATCCCATTGCTTTCAGTAACCTAGTAGAAGCAGGTCAGGCAAAGAAAATACAGCTTTAAGTGGGAGGGAAGCCCTTAACTTTCCATAGAAACTTTCCTGCCCAGGGACATGGTATCCACTTAAGAGAAGAATCGTGGGTCTTTCTATCCTCAGAAGGATAAGGTTTAATCAGGACTACTTAGGCACCTGGAATTAGATGTTGGATCTCCACAGTTGCTCTTTCCAATCTCAATAGATGCAGAAGAAGCCTTTGACAAAATTCAGCACTTAATTTATGATTAAAACTCTTCAAAAAATGGGCATAGAAGGAACCTACCTCAACACAGTAAAGGCCATATATGATAAGCCTACAGCAAACATTTTCAGTGGTGAAAAAATGAAAGCCTCACCCCTAAGATCAGGAACAAGACAAGGGTATCCACTTTCACCACTATTTTTCAACATAGTTTTGGAAGTCCTAGCTACAGCAATCAGAAAAGAAAAAGAAATAAAAGAAATTCAGATTGGAAAAGAAGTAGTAAAGCTTTCACTGTTTGCAGATGGCATGATACTGTACAAGATAGTATCAGAAAATTACTAGAGCTAATCACTGAATTTGGCAAAGTTGCAGGATACAAAATCAATACACAGTTGCTCTTTCCAGAGCATAAGAGTTATAGAGAAGCAGCAGAATAAAGAAGAGTCAAACTGTCCCACAGGCAAAACCAAAGAAATCTCACTGTCTCCCATGAGCAAATCAGCACATAGCCACATGTACCTAAGTTCTTATTTATTTTTGACTGCACAACACAGTATGTGGGATCTTACTTCCCTGACCAGGAATGGAAGTTATGCCCCTGCAGTGGAAGCATGGAGAATTAACCACTGGACCGCCAGGGAAGACGCTCTGAGTTCTCTTAATTTCATGGCATTGTGAACCCATAACCTTGTGATCTTGTTTCAGTTTAGTTCAGTCGCTCAGTCGTGTCCAACTCTTTGCGACCCCATGAATTGCAGCATGCCAGGCCTCCCTGTCCATCACCAATTCCCGGAATTCACTCAGACTCACGTCCATCCAGTCAGTGATGCCATCCAGCCATCTCATTCTCTGTCGTCCCCTTTTCCTCCTGCCCCCAATCCCTCCCAGCATTACAGTCTTTTCCAATGAGTCAACTCTTCGCATGAGGTGGCCTAAGTACTGGAGTTCCAGCTTCAGCATCATTCCCTCCAAAGAAATCCCAGGGCTGATCTCCTTCAGAATGGACTGGTTGGATCTCCTTGCAGTCCAAGGGACTCAAAGAGTCTTCTCCAACACCATAGTTCAAAAGCATCAATTCTTTGGTGCTCAGCTTTCCTTATAGTCCATATATGACTACTGTAAAAACTGTGGCTTTGACAAGATGGACTTTGTTGGCACAGTAATGTCTCTGCTTTTAAATATGCTGTCTAGGTTGATTATAGCTTTCCTTCCAAGGAGCAAGCATCTTCCAATTTCATGGCTACAGTCACCATCTTCAGTGACTTTGGAGCCCCCCAAAACAAAGTCTGCCACTGTTTCCATTGTTTCTCCCTCTATTTGCCATGAAGTGATGGGACTGGATGCCATGATCTTAGTTTTCTGAATGTTGAGGGGTTTTTTAAATATAAATTTATTTTAATTGGAGGCTAATTACTTTACAATATTGTAATGGTTTTTCCATACATCAGCATGAATCCACCATGGTTGTACACGTGTTTCCCATCCTGAATCCCCCTCCCATAACCCTCTCCATACCATCCCTCTGGGTCATCCCAGTCCACCAGCCCTGAGCGTTCTATATCATGCATCAAACCTGGACTGGTGATTCATTTCACATATGATATTATACATGTTTGAATGCCATTCTCCCAAATCATCCCACCCTTTCCCTCTCCCACAGAGTCCAAAAGACTGTTCTATACATCTGTGTCTATCTTGCTGTCTCACACACAGGGTTATCATTGCCATCTTTCTAAATTCCATATGTATACATTAGTATACTGTATTGGTGTTTTTCTTTCTGGCTTACTTCACTCTGTATAATAGGCTCCAGTTTCATCCACCCCATTAGAACTGATTTAAGTATTCTTTTTAATGGCTGAGTAATACTCCATTGTGTATATATACCACAGTTTTCTTATCCATTCATCTGCTGATGGACATCTAGGTTGCTTCCATGTCCTGGCTATTATAAACAGTGCTGCAATGAACACTGGGGTACATGTGTCTCTTTGAATTCTGAATGTTGAGTTTTAAGCCAACTTTTTCATTCTACTCTTTCACTTTAATCAAGAAGCTCTTTAGTTCTTCTTTGCTTTCTGCCATAAGGGTGATGTCATCAGCATATCTGATGATACTGCTATTTCTCCAGGCAATCTTGATTCCAGCTTGTGCTTCATCCAGCCTAGCATTTCACATGACGTACTCTGCATATAAAGTTAAATAAGCAGGGTAACAATATACAGCCTTGATGTACTTCTTTCCTGATTTGGAACCAGTCTGTTGTTCCATGTCCACTTCAAACTGTGGCTTCCTGACCTACATACAGGTTTCTCAAGAGGCAGGTCAGGTGGTCTGGTATTCCCATCTCTTTTTAAATTTTCCACAGTTTGTTGTGATCCACACAGTCAAAGGCTTTGGCATAGTCAATAAAGCAGAAGTAGATGCTTTTCTAGAACTCTCTTGCTTTTTCCATGATCCAACAGATGTTGGCAATGTGATCTCTGATTCCACTGCCTTTTTGAAATCCAGCTTGAACATCTGTAAGTTCACACTTCACACACTGTTGAAGCCTGGCTTGGAGAAGTTTTAGCATTAGTTTGCTAGCATGTGAGATGAATGCAATTGTATGGTAGTTTGAGCATTCTTTGGTATTGCCTTTCTTTGAGATTGGAATGAAAACTGACATTTTCCAGTCCTGTGGCCACTGCTGAGTTTTCCAGATTTGCTGGCATATTGGCACTTTCACAGCATCATCTCTTAGGATTTGAAATAGTTCAACTGGAATTCCATCACGTCCACTAGCTTTGTTCATAGTGATGCTCCCTAAGGTCCACTTGACTTCACATTGCAAGATGTCTGGCTCTAGGTGAGTGATCACACCATCATGATTATGAGAGAGTCATTTCCTAGGCAGGTTGATAAGAAGTCTAGGGGTCTCCAAGGAGAGAGGGGAGGGGTCTGGAATTCTCAAGGAGGAAGAAAGGACAAACTTATTTCTCTACATTCCTTAGGATTATATAACAACAATGTATTCTGCCTGAGGACAGTCTCTGGATTAAACCTTCTGGCTAATTCTGTTATCTTAAAATGTAAATTATGGGAGTAGATCTGATGAGGTCTTTACAACCTCCAGACATTCTTTGGATTTACTGGAGAGTATATAACTCCATTGTTAGCCCTAGCTAAGGGGCACTCTTTCTGCCCCCTTCTGATGTCTATGTCAGAAGCTTTCTCTATCTCCTTTATACTTTAATAAAACTTTATTACACAAAAGCTCTGAGCGATCAAGCCTCGTCTCTGGCCCCGGATTGAATTCTTCTCCTCCGGAGGCCAAGAATCCCGGCGTCATAATTCAACAACAACCTTTCAATTATCTGGGTCGTGAAGCTCTTTTTTGTACAGTTCTTCTGTGTATTCTTTCCACCTCTTCTTCATATCTTCTGTTTCTCTTAGGTCCATCCCTTTTCTGTCCTTTATTGAGCCCATGTTTGCATGAAATGTTCCTTTGGTATCTCTAATTTTCTTGAAGAGATCTCTAGTCTTTCCCATTCTGTTGTTTTCCTCCATTTCTCTGCATTGATCACTGAGGAAGGCTTTATCTCTTCATGTTATTCTTTGGAACTCTGCATTCAGATGCTTATATCTTTCCTTTTCTCCTTTGCTTTTCGCAGCTATTTGTAAGGCCTCCTCAGACAGCCATTTTGCTTCTTCCATGGAGATGGTCTTGATCCCTGTATCCTGTACAGTGTCACGAACCTCATTCCACAGTTCATCAGGCACTCTATCAGATCTAGTCCCTTAAGTCTATTTCTCACTTCCACTGTATAATCACAAGGGATTTGATTTAGGTCACACCTGAATGGTCTAGTGGTTTTCCCTACTTTCTTCAATTTAAGCCCAAGATGGGTGGGTCATGGTGGAGCGGTCTGACAGAATGTGGTCCACTGGAGAAGGGAATGGCAAACCACTTCAGTATTCTTGCCTTGAGAACCCCATGAACAGTATGAACAGTGATCTTGTTTACCCCTTTTTAAGTTCCTCTGGACAGGAGCTCCTTTTCAGGAAGGTACCTAGCAGGGCCCATCTGCCATCCAGTTGGCCAGACACCTTGGCTGGCTCTATGTTCAAAGCCCTCATTAAAAAAAACAGGCCTCATACCCTGGGGCCTCATAAATCCCAACAGAAGCCAAAGAGGCCACTATAACAGCTCTAGGAAACAGGTCTCACCCACTCTACCCCTTCCAACCTAAGCCATAAATTGAATCTGAAACTGAACTACAAGAAAGCCTTGGAGAGAAGCATGTAGAAAGCTGGTTGACTCTGTAAAGGAATATACCCAGTGAACAACAGGCCAGCCTGTGCCACATTAAGAGGACAGCTGTGCTGCTATGGGCACTTCTGTCTGTACTAGAAGTAGAGATGTCTCAAGTGTGTTCAAACTCCTTGTAGGTCATATATAGCCTTGCATGTGGTCCTCACTTACCTGTGCTCTGCTTCCAAAGAGTGTGAGAGGGCCTCCCCATCCTCCTCCGCAGGGAGCGCGAGACCATTCTGGTGGCAGCCTTCCTCCCCATTTTCCTTTGGTTCAGGCGTGCTGTTGTCCTCCGACTGGAGGACAGGAGGACATGTTTAGTTTAATCATCTACTGGGGCAAGATAAGCAATCTAAGAGATTAAGGAGATGCTTTCTACCTTGCCCACAGGTTTTCCCCACTTAAAAATGAGAACTTGCTCATCTTGCTAAGATTTCCAAAGGATACCAATTGGCTACCATCTTACCTTCAGGTTAGGTCAACTGTGGCAGAAGTTACTAGCTGCCTATGCAGTATCGATTTTCTATTCTTCTTACCAATTTGGACTAAAGAACCAATGTGCTAAGCTTTTAAAAAGTTCCCTTTCCTAAACTTCTTTGCAGCCAGGAGTGGCTATTGGACAGCTGCCCACCTAAAATGTGAGTGAAAACTGCAGGGGTGGCTTTTAAGAAAGCATTTTAAAAAAGGGCATCCCTCTTCCAGTTTTTGGCTCTGTCCTTTCCCTAACTAGAAAGTGGATGGGAACACAAGTACCCTAGTCCAAAGTGACCAAGTTACAAGTTTCCTGATACTACAGATGCTATTACCTCTTAGACTAGGAATCTGTTGCAAGATACAAAGAGAAAAACCCTCTTGTTTTATGGTTCTGTTTGTCAGATTTTCTTCCATTACAGTTAAATATAATCCTTAAAAAAAAAAAAAGCTTCTACAGTTTACCAATTTCTTACAGCAATGACCAATTCAAGACTCAAGCAGTGCTGCCCTGCTTAAGAGCACCAAGTCCCAAGGCCCCATCATTGAAATGAGCCCTAATCTGAAATATGCTGAACAAAGAACTGAGCTCACTCTTATCACAAGCTGTTACTCCATAAACAAATCTCTGTACTTTTTTAATGTGCTGTATCTTTCTCTCTTAAAAACAAAAAGTACATATATAATGCAGAAAAACACTTATGTTGCCCCAGAAGAACCCACAGTCTTACATCTTCCAACTTCTCACACTCTCTGCTCTCTGAGAAGTCTCCATTCCGGTCATCCTTCAGAGCCTTCAGGAACTCACTCTTCCTGTCAGCAGTTCGGCGGGTCAACTTGGTCAGACGAGAGGAGCTGATCTCAATCGGAGGAGTGGTGCTGGCGGGACTCTGGGCAAACACCACAAATAGGTTGTTCCTGGCAGTAAACGTAAGTACTGGGATTCTTTAGGTCACTTCTTCATGGTACTGCTTTCCTGAATCTGGCAGTCTGTTTATTTCTGTCTTTTACCAAAAATAAACTATCCTTTTCTTTTAAACAGAGTTTAGTTCTGCAGTTTTTACAGTTAAAACCAGATGGTTTAAATAGCACCTCTCTGATCTTTCTCCAGAGACAAGCATAATGCCAATCTAACACAGGCCAAAGACCCCACCCAGCTACCACCTATCTTTGGATACTAATGGGAATCACCAGTAAAGAAATGACTCTGAGCTAAGAATAGCTACAAAGGAAATGAAGTTAGAGCTATACATACCACACCACTTGTCTCAGTTTAAGTAAATGGGGAACAGCAACTTCACAAAAAAAGGCTGCTTTCCTTTATCCTCACTCACCTCTTTGGGAGAGCTTAATACTACACCACCAGCCAGTACTACTGGTTTGGTAACAGAGATTGGACTGGTAAAAGCAGACTCTCGGCTAGAGGAAAGGGGTCCTGATTTGTGTTCCATTCTGTTAGCTTTCCACGCACTGGCCTACATAGGAAGAAAGAACATCAGTCAGAACAGCACACAGACAGAAGCTCAGCTTGTAAGGTCACAAAGCAAAGAGTGAAAAGTTATGTGGGAATATTATGTGGTATGTTATGTAGGAATATGAAAGCTCACCTGTCTCAACACATTTGGGAGGTATACAGCCTTGAAGGGAAAAGGTAGATAGGAATCAGAAAAGCCATGGGATATTAACAGGTACAGAGAGCGCTAGTCCAATAAGCCTGGGAGATGCTAGGCTGAATATAGTTTCACAGCAGGTTTCTTTTACTGTGCTGTTTCACAAAGCATTTTCATATATGTGAATTGAGAGGAAGATATAATCTACAGCATTTTCTAAACTCATTTGACCCCCCAATTTTGTTTTTGTTTTTTTTAATGGTGTGTTGTATGTTGACCTTTGATGCAACCCTGACAAACCCCCACCCTCAAAAAGCACATCAGAAAAAATGTTGTTTTCTAGGAACTCTGATGGCAGGAGGTTAGTTACAGGACAGAGTGGGCAATATAAATGGCTGGATGATCCTGGTTTAGTCCAGAAGCTCTTCCCTCACTCTGCCTTGTGGGATCTGGGCCCATTCTGTCACTCTGGCCCTGGCCCCAACTCAAATAGCAACACAGTGTAGCTAGAATACTCCTTTTCCCGAGTCAAACAGCCCATCTGAGGCATATCACTGAAGTGAGGCTGAAGAAAGTAAAAAAGCCTGTTTTTCCAAAATGAAACAATTAGAACCAAAAGACACCTAGGACAGAAGGGTCTGAGTGAAAAGTTTCATTCTTGTTATTAAAAAAGATACTGTATAGGCTTTAGGAAACTTAACAGAGTTATCTACCATATACCAGATACTTGTAGTTTATTTAATCCTTAACCCAGTCAGATATAATTATTATGTTGAATTTTTACCAAGAATTATACTGACATTTGTGTCAGTTGCTCAGTCATGTCTGACTCTGAGACCCCATGGACTGTATCCCACCAGACTCGTCTGTCCACGGGATTCTCCAGGCAAGAATACTGGAGTGGGTTGCCATTCCCTTATCCAGGGAGCTTCCTGACCCAGGGATCCAACCTGGGTCTCCTACGTTGAGGACGGTGTCCCTGGAGCCACAAGGGAAGCCTATACTGACATTAAGGAAGTTACATAATTTGTCCAAGGTTACTCAACTGGTATGTAATACTGTTTTCCACAGTGCCTCCAAAAACAACATGCAAGCCAATAAAAGAAAGAGGCAATGACCCAACTAGAATGGAGATTAATTATTTTTCTTTCATTGAAGAAAATCTAAAGATGGCTGCTTATTCAGGCCAAATATCAAAGACATAGTTTCCCAGAATTGTACAGGGTCACCAGATACCTTGTCTCTGTTAATACTGTACATTATCCACACTTCAATCATAAAATAAAGGAAGGGAAAAAAGCCATTAAAATGAATCATATATCAACCATTTTCTTTTTAAAGTATCTTCTCCTTCCCTCCAAACCAATTTCAACTCGCCACCTCAAACGATCATGCTTTTTCTACTGGACGGAAGTCAGAAGTCACTAGACCCAAACTGTCCCCATTTCCCTTCTTTGTATCTCAAGTTCCTTTAATGGCTCCACCCTCCCTTTCTATCATTCTACATGTTTGTTCTCATTCCTTTGTGAATTTATTAATTATTTCTCCTTTGTATCTTTAATCTCCTTTCTATTAAGTTGAAGCTAGGAGAAAAAAGATCTATTTTCCTTTTTACTACCATCCTTTTATTGCCAAACTTTTTTGCACAGGTCAATATCTGCTTTCACTTGCTCATTATTACTATTTAATTCCCTGTAATACACACTTCTATCCCCATTTTAATAAAACAGCTCTTTCAATGAGTAAGCAAAAATTTTGTCTTCATATTACATTTCAAAAACCAGCTTTAAAGTCTGTTTTTGAGAAAATGAGAGATTGCACTTTACCTATCTTTTCTGAACTCTTGTCCCTTTTTTGGGCTTCCCTGGTTGCTCAGATGGTAAAGAGTCTCCCTGTAGTGCCGGAGACCCAGCTTTGATCCCTGGGTTGGGAAGATCCCCTGGAGAAGGAAATGGTTACCCACTCCAGTTATTTCCTTTTTCAATTCCCTAATCCTTCATTCTCTTCTCACCTCATAATTCCTTTCAGTCTCTTCAGTGGGTGTAGGCATACTCAGTACTCGCCAACTGGGAATCTGTTCCCAGGTGAACTTAATTAGAAAAACTAGTTATTTGTTAATTGTCTAATCATTTAAGTTGTTAAAATCATGTAGCTGATAATATGACTCCTAAACTCTCACCTGAGTTTTTATAAAGACCTCCATCATTTGGCTTTAGTCTTCAAGTGCCACCACTTCCTAACTACCTTCCATCCATACTTATCTTTTCTCAAACATGTCATGTTTTTCCCCTCCCCATTTTTTAGGTAACACAGTTCCTCTGCCTTCAATGCCTCACCTACTTGTTCCCTAACAAACTCCTACTGTTTTAAAACTACAGTTTGTTGACTACATAGGACCTGCCAATACTATATTCCAAGTACTTAGAATGGCATGAAGTCTGACTCCAAAACCAGAATTCTCACCTTCCTCTTTTTTTATCCTTTATCAAGATGGAAAGTATTCTGGGGCAGTGTAAACAGCCCTAGCTGAAGTCAGACAAATCTAGTTCAAGAATCCTGACTCCATAATTTNAGTCCAAGGGACTCTCAAGAATCTTCTCCAACACCACAGTTCCAAAGCATCAATTCTTCGGCACTCAGCTTTCTTCACAGTCCAACTCAATATTATGGACAAGCCAGATTTAAAAAGATATTTTGAAGGAAGATTTAATAGAATTAAATCTTCTGGCTTGTCCATAATATCCCTATGTAAATATTATGAATTCTTTTCTTATCATAGTTTCATAGCCTGTCTCTAATCTTTTTCATCATGTCATTGCCAGCTCAGTAATCTGCTTTCCTATTGCCTGTGAGATTAAATGTGTTCTTTGTGATTTTTCCAAGCCCTCTATAGTCTAACCCACCCTACCTTATGTTCACTGCAGGACAGCAGAATTGTTCCCCTACAGTCAAAAAAATAGCTCCATTCAGTCCACCTCTCACCACAGTATGGTGTTAATTATCACCTAAATGCTCTTCCTTGTACTCCATCTCTTCAGTCAAGCAATCGGGATTAAATTCAATTCTCCTTTTCACACAAGGTCAATCCAGCAGTTCTATTTTGGCTTCTTGCTTTTAGTCTGTATTTAACAGTTGATTATACACTGTACACCTTTTATCATTTAATATTTACCTAAATTTTTACCTGAGTCTTCTTCCACTCCCCACCTCACCATGCCCACATACTTACCTTCATTAAGATGGCAAAATCTTGAAGGACAAAATGACTTATAAACTGAAGAGTTCTATTTTGACCTTGTTGCTGTCGAGATGGTTACCTACTCGATTTTAGGGAATTAGTTAGGTAACATGCTTCCTCATTTCATCCCGTACCTATTCCACAGAATTGGAATTCCACAGCAAAGATAAACATAATCATTATTGCTTTTCAATTTCAAGACATTTTGACTTTTAATCTGATAGTATGTTTTTAAATTCCCTTGGCTTAATAAAGCTGGTTATATAATAAATATTCCATTGGTATGTATTGTTTTTGAATTATGAGGAAGTGGTTACTAGGGTGTTTGCCACATATAAATGCCTCTTTCTCTGCCACCTTAACTAGAATCTAGAATTATAGAATGCTGGAGCTAGGGGAGAAGAAACCTCAAATATTGACCATTCAACACTC
This sequence comes from Neotragus pygmaeus, assembly GCA_006410875.1. Taxonomy (NCBI): domain Eukaryota; kingdom Metazoa; phylum Chordata; class Mammalia; order Artiodactyla; family Bovidae; genus Neotragus; species Neotragus pygmaeus. The sequence goes on from SJYV01050959.1 coordinate 164,737, forward strand.
TCTTGTCCAAATGAGGAAACTGAGGCCCTCAGAATTAAATGACTTACCCCAGAAAAGATTGGAACATATATGGTTTAATCACCATTTATGATAGATGAATGATTTTCTACCATTCACTAGCCTCTAGCTAATTTCCAAGGCTTGTATAACTAAAACTTTTTATTGATGCAAAGAATCAATTATCCCTGCATATTCCTGGAAGAATCTGTCTGGAGTAGTTTATACCTCTTTAAAAAGAAAAAGTTAATAATCTCAGAATCTTAGCCTGAAATATTCAAAGCATTTTTATCTGATGGAAACTCTAATATTTATAGATTAAAGAAAGCAAAGGAACATGGATGAGAAAGGAAAAGAGGAAAATTGAGGGCAGTGGGAGCGGAAGAAGAACACAATACTTGTAATCTAGATGTTTTAAGATCTAACAAAAAAAAAGTGCTAAGAAAATAAAGAATTCAAAATAAACATTTGCATGAAATAAAAGAGAAAGTAAAACTATTAATACTAGAGAAAAAAAGAAGAAGAATATTTGAGAAATTCTGTTTTTAAAATTTTGTCTTCAGGCTTCCCTATTCTTTCCCTTTCTTAGTGGCTTTCGGATGGAGTTTAAGTTTTTTTGTTTTGTTTTGTTTTTGGCTGTGTCAGGTCTTAGTTGCTTCGGACTCTGAAGCATAGAATCAGCAACTGTGGCACGTGGATTTTGTTGCTATGCAGTCTGTGGGATCTTAGTTCCCTGACCAGAAATCAAACCCATGTCCCCTGCATTGCAAGGGGGATTCTTAACCACTGGACCACCAGGGAAGTAAGTCTAACCAGAGTTAGAGTTTTAAGATAGAAAAAAATTTCTACCAGTCTCTTTACACAGTGTTGTCATGGCAACAAGGTTTATCATAGCAAACATTTATTTAACATTTTTTGAGCTCCTACTGTGTGATAAACTCTTTCCAGGTGTTGAAGATTAAAAATCCAGAAGGCATCTCATTCTCTTAAATAAACTCAGATTGAAGATGGGTAGACCTATTTGTAATCAAAGTAATCTTAATTCAGGGTAATAAGAATTATTTTAGAAGCATGAACACAGGGAGGGGGTTGTGGGCACTGATGAGAGAAGGATTAGCTAAGTGTGGAGGAGTCAATTTTCCTGGAGGAAATGTTTGAGCTGTGACTTAAAGGATAAACAGTGAAGAAAGGTTTGGCAGGCAAAAAAGGGAGGGGAAATTTTGGCCTGATGGGAAATAACTGGCTAGACAGTGGAGTGAGGGAGAGTCTGAAAGGAAGAAAAACAAAGAGAGGAAATTGAAATAGAAGATATGAGAAATGACAAAGGCTAGGTTTAGAATAGTGCTGGTGGAGATGGAGAGGAGACATCAAATTCTAGGCACATTTCTGAGCTAAAATCTGTGGTATTTTTGAGACAGGAGAAGGTTTAACAAAGAAATTGAGAAGAACTCCCAGATTTCAGTTTCACTGGGTAGGTCATTCGTGTCCAACTCTTTGCAACCTTATGGACTCCTCCCAGGCTCCTCTGTCCTCAGAATTTTCCAGGCAAGAATATTAGAGCAGGTTGCATTTCCAGCTCCAGGGAATCTTCAACCCAGGGATTAAACCCGCATCTCTGTGTCTCCTGCATTGGTAGGCAGGTTCTTTACCACTCTGCCACCTGGGAAGCCCAGGTTTCAGTTTGGGACAGGTTATTTGGACATACTTGAAAAGGTAATTCATTAGTACATCCTACAGTTGGCACTATGGATCTGGAGCCAGAAATTGTAATTTGAAAGTTATATATCCCCCAGTCACTGCCACCCTCTCTCTTTGTAGTTAAACTTCCTAAAAGAACAGTTTATATTCAGTGTATTTACTTTTTTTTCATCCCATTCTGTTCTAGATCTTTGTCCACTTGCCTTCCCTTCCTCCACTTTCCCTAAACTGTTCTACTGATATCAAAAATTTCTAATTGACAAATTCAGTGAACAAGTTTAAGCTTGTGTCTAAATTATGGACTCTACAGCTTCTGACTCCAACCAGCTGCTTCTTGTTGAAGTTCCTTTGCTTTTTGACTTCTGTGATACTCATCTCTTAGATTTGCAAAACTGATTTAATAATTTTCTACTCAAGACTGTCTTTCATTCTGTTTTCCTAATGAGGTTATCATTCAACAAATTGCCCAGACACTTTGAAGTCATCCTCAATTCCTCCTTTTTCCATTTGACCCGCAACTAATCAGCTAAAAAATGCTGCTTAATCTCTCTTGAATCATGCCTATAGCTACAGCCTTAGTTTGTAGCCTCATCAACTCTTAACTTGTTAAAATTGTTTCTGCAGCTGTTTTCTGGCCTCTGTCAAAATTTATTAATATCTCATCAAATCTATTTTCTATACTGGTGCCAGAGAGAGCTCTTTGAAACATAAATTTCACCATGTCTTTCTTCTACTGAAAATAAGTCAGTACTTTCAGAAAAAAAGTTCAAGTTCTTTAGCCTACTCTCCTTTTCAAGCTTTTGGCAAACTTAACTACACTGCAAATTGCATTTATTTGAATTGAACTAGGCAGAATCAAATTTAATTTAAAATGAAAATAATAAACTCACTTTATAGGCAAAATGAAATATGTGAACTCTAAATTAAATGGTTTGTTTAGAATGATAGTTTCAAAGCTGGTAGGCCAAGTGAGTTGTGAACTGCTAACACTATTGCCACATAGAAGTGTCTCTTCTACCTGGTAAAAATATCTGCTTTTACGTTGGCATATTATAAGTGAGGCTATTTTTTAAACATCTCAGAAGCTCTTGAGACAAACAGGCTATTGTGGCATTATTTTTATTATAATTTTAGATATTTATTCATTCATTCAGAAAGCATTTATCAGATGTCTGCTACACACCAGGTTCACAAAACTGAGGCTGATGATATTCCTACTCATGGAATTTACATTCTAGCAGGGGAAAAAATAATAAAGGATATATTTACAAACCATGTTAAAATGTTTGAGGCCATATTTTTATGAAATTGTGTAGAAGGTGTAATTTTCTTTGGAAATCTCAGCCATTTATTTTCAATATCCCCACCCCTACTTTGCCTTGATCCCTTTCATCAAGGCACTTAGATATTCCAAAAGCTCATTCTTTCATTTTTTTTCTTTAATTGGAGGATAATTACTTTACAATGCTGTGTTGCTTTCTGCTATACAACAACATGAATCAGCCATAAGTCTATATATATATACACCTTCCCCTCTCTCTCAAACCTCCCTTTTGCCTACTCCCATCCCACCAGTCTAGGTCATCACAGAGACCAGGCTAAGCTCCTTGTGTTATACAGCAACTTCCCACTATCTGTTTTACACATGGTAATGCATATATTTCAGTGATATTCTCTCAATTCTTGTCTTTTTTTTTTAATTTGAACAATGTTTATGGAGAATCATGCGGTTCTCTAAAAAATAAAATAAATGTTAAAAGCATACATATGTGTATATATGCATATATGTATGCTTATTTATTATATATGAACTTAATCTATATAAAACTGTTAAATAGCCACCAAATGGACAGTCAGTTCAAGATGGTAGCCTCACAAGATCTTGAACTCACCTCCTGCCACAGACAACAGATCTACAGTTACATATAAACCATTCCTTCTGAAAAAGACCTAAAAACTAGCTGAAATTTCCTCCACAATAAAGGATAAAAGAGCCACATCCAGATGGGTAGGAGATGAAGAAACATGGTTTCACCAAGAACCCCACTTATGGTGCAGCAACCCACAACAGAGACTGATAACATAAAGCAGAGCTATTCCCTGAGGAGCAAAAAGTTAGTGCCCCACAGCAGGCACCCCAGCCCTGGAGAACTACATCAAAAAGATAAGCCCCCAATACATCTGGCTTTGAAAATCAGTAGAGTTTATATCGAGGAGAACCACGGGGCTGTAGGAAACAGATTCTGCTCTTAAAGGGCTTGTGTGCAGATTTATTTACCGTAGAACCCATCATAAAAGTAGCAGTTTGAAAAGCACCCAGACCAAATGTGAAAGAGGAGTCATTTGCTGATCTTAAAGCATCCAAGGAAGGTGCGGAAGCTTGTTAGTACTCTCTCCACCTGGATAAAGACACTGGCAGGTGCCGTTTTGGCAATTTCCTTTTATCTTGCTAGCACTGGCACAGACGAGTGTCATCTTGGCACTCTCCCACTAACCTGCTAATACCACTGGGCACACTGCACCCCCATATTTCTCTCCTGGCCCTGCTAAGACCAGGCAGGTGTACACAGTCCACATGGGGGAATGTTCCTAGACCTCTTAATTTTGGTGGCTGGAGGGAATGCATTTCTAGGTCCCATGAATCTGAGACAATCAAATGGGGAGTTCTCAGACAACTACCACCCTCAGGGTGCTGCACACACAGCAGACTGAAATGTACCTCCAGTGTCCCTGTGAAAAAGGACTAACGACTTGTCCTTGAGCTTCAGGCTGAGAAGCACACTTCACGTTTATCTCATCTAAAAGCCATGGGGGAACTATCTCTGCACTGTTCTTTGGCTTTGCTGCAGTTCACTGGCGCCTACAAGAAAGGATGTCACACACACTACGATAGCCCTGATTTTTGCCAACTGTAGTCAAAAGGACACCTTCAGATGGCCAGCTCTGGTGGCTAGCAGAATTTATCATTGCAGTCCCACAGGGCAATATATATTTACATACCTTAAAAACTGCTGCCTGGGAGTCTGGCTTCTAATCAGCCTGAAGCTAGGTGCTAACTGAGGTCTCTCCCTCTGAAATACTCACAGGTCCCTCAACACTTGGGACCTATCAAGAATAAATCAGGCTAAATATTCAACCACAAAGATTGAGTGACCACCAAGAATTCGGGCAAGGTTAAACAATAAGATTCATCTTTACAGAAGGTCATGCCTTTAAGACTAGGAGATATAACTGTTTTGCCTAATAAATAAAAACAAATACAGAAAGTCTAGCAAAATGAGGAATGAGAAGAATATGTTCCAAAGGAATGAAAAGATAAAACCCCAGAAGAAAATCTTAATGAAATGGAGGTAAGTAATTTACCTGATAAATATTTTAAAGTAATGGTCATAAAGGTACTCATCAAACTCAGGAGAAGAATGGATGAACTCAGTAAGAACCTCAACAAACAGAATATAGATGAAAGTACCAAACAGAAGTCACAGACTGAAGAAAACAACAACTAAACTGAAAAATACACTAGAAGGACTCAACAGCAGACTAGATGAATCAGTTATCTGAAATATAATGCAGTAGAACTCACTCAGAGCAGCAAAATAGAAAACAAATTTTAGAAAGTGAAGTTAAGGAACCAGTGGGACAAACATCAAGCAGATTTGCATTCACATGACTGGGTTCTCAAGAGGAAAGAGAGAGAACGGAGAGCAGAAAACTTATTTGAAAAAATAATAGCTGAAAACTTCTCTTACCTGAGAAATGAACCAGATGCCCAGATCCAGGAAATCCAGGGAGTTTCAAAAAAGGAAAAATGCAAAGACACCAAGACACATTATAATTGAAATATCAAAAGTTAAAGAGAGAATCTTGAAAACAAAAAAGGAAAAGCAATTTATTACATACAAAAGAAGCCCCATAAGAGTATCAGCAGATTTCTCAGGAGAAAGTTTGCAGGCCAGAAAAGAGTAGCATGATAGAGTCAAACTGGTGAAAGGAAGAAACTTCCAACCCAGAATACTCTACCTGGAAAGTTTCATCATTCAAAACTGGAAAAAAATAAATAGCTTTTCAAACAAACAAAAGCTAAAGGGATTCATCTCCACTAAACCAGTCTTACAAAAAAATGTTAAAGGGACTTTCTTAAGCTGAAAAGAAAGTGCACTAATTAGGAACAAGAAATNTTTCAAACAAACAAAAGCTAAAGGGATTCATCTCCACTAAACCAGTCTTACAAAAAAATGTTAAAGGGACTTTCTTAAGCTGAAAAGAAAGTGCACTAATTAGGAACAAGAAATAGATGAAAGTAAAAATCTCATTATAGAGGTAAACATATAATAAAATTAGTGGATTAATCACTTACAAAGTTAGTATAAAGATTAAAAGACAAAAGTAATTTTTAAAACTACAAAATAACTAAGGGATACAGAAAGTAAAAAATTTAAAGTGTGACATCAAAACAAAAAATGTTTGGGGTAGAAATGAAAATGTAGAGTTTTATAATACATTCAAACTTCTTATAAACTTAAAATATATATTTTATGTAGAAGCTGTCTAGATATCACTCTCATGGTAACCACCAGGCAAAAATCTATAGTAGAAACACACACAAAAATGAGGAAGGGACCTAAGCATAACACTATAGAAAGTCATGAAACAACAGAGAAGAAATCAAATGATGAAACAAAAAGGAATGATAAAACAGGCAGACAGGCAGAAAACTATTAACAAATTGGTGATAAGTACATACCGATCAATAATTATCTTAAAAGTAAGGGGACTAGGTGGGATAATTTGAGAGAATAGCATTGAAACTTGTAATTACCATATGTAAAATAGATGCCCAGTGCAAGTTTGATGCACGAAACAGGGCACCCAAAGCCAGTGCTCTGGGACAACCCAGAGGGATAGGGTGGGGAGGGAGGTGGGAAGGCGGTTCAGGATGGGGGTACACATGTATACCCATGATTGATTAATGTTGATGTACGGCAAAAGCCATCACAGTATTGTAAGGTAATTATCCTCCAATTAAATAATTTTTTTTTAAAGTAAGGGGACTAAATTCTCCAATCAAAAGAAAGAGAATAGCTGAATGGATAAAAATATAAGAACCATCTATATGCTGCCTACAAGACTTATTTCAAACTTAATGGATATATACAGAACATTCCAGCTAAAAACAGCAGAATATATGTTCTACTTAAGTGCACCCAAGTACATGTGGAACATTCTCCACAATAGATCATATGTTAGGCCACAAAATAAGTTTCATGAACTTAAGATCAAAGTCATGTCAAGCATCTTTTCTCATCACAGTAGTTTGAAAATAGANGCAGAATATATGTTCTACTTAAGTGCACCCAAGTACATGTGGAACATTCTCCACAATAGATCATATGTTAGGCCACAAAATAAGTTTCATGAACTTAAGATCAAAGTCATGTCAAGCATCTTTTCTCATCACAGTAGTTTGAAAATAGAAATCATCTATTTAAAAAATGGAAAAATCACAAATATGTGGAGATTAAAAAACATTCTATGAACACCCAAAGGGTCAATGAACAAATCAAAAGAGAATTTAAAAATTACCTTGAGACAAGTGAAAATGGAAAATTAACATGCCAAAACTTATGGGATACAGCCAAAGGAGCTTTAAGAGGGAAGTTTATAGTGATACAGGACTACTTCAAGATACAAGAAAAATCTCAAATATGTGATCCTACTTTAAAATTAGAGAAAAAAAGAACAAATTAAGCCCAAAGTCAGCAGAAGGAATGAATAATGAAAATCAGAGCAGAAATAAGTGAAATACAAACTAAAAGGACAAAGTGCATGCATGTGTGCTCAATCATGTCTTACTCTTTGCAATCCCATGGACTGTAGCCCACCAGGCTCCTCTGTCCATGGAATTTTCCAGGCAAGAATACTGGAGTGGGTTGCCATTTCCTTCTCCAGAGGATCTTTCTGACATAGGGATTGATCGAACCTGTGTCTCCTGCATCTCTTGCACTGGCAGGCTGGTTCTTCACCACTTTGGCACCTGGGAAGCCCCAAAAATAATAGAAAAGATTAATGAAACTAGGATCTGGTTCTTTGAAAAGATAAACAAAGTTGACAAACCTTAAGGAGACAAGCAAATGACACCACCCTTATGGCAGAAAGTGAAGAGGAACTAAAAAGCCTCTTGATGAAAGGGAAAGAAGAGAGTGAAAAAGTTGGCTTAAAGCTCAACATTCAGAAAACGAAGATCATGGCATCTGGTCCCATCACTTCATGGGAAATAGATGGGGAAACAGTGTCAGACTTTACTTTGGGGGGTTCCAAAATCACTGCAGACGGCGACGGCAGCCATGAAATTAAAAGATGCTTACTCCTTGGAAGGAAAGTTATGACCCACCTAGATAGCATATTCAAAAGCAGAGACATTACTTTGCCAGCT
>SJYV01050959.1:173362-351472 GCA_006410875.1 Neotragus pygmaeus
ACAGAGGATGAGATGGCTGGATGGCATCACTGACTCGATGGATGTGAGTTTGAGTGAACTCTGGGAGATGGTGATGGACAGGGAGGCCTAGTGTGCTGCGATTCATGGGGTTGCAAAGAGTTGGACACGACTGAGTGACTGAACTGAACTGAACACCATTATCAAGTGGGATTTATTCCAGGGATGCAAGGGTTGTTCAGTTCCACAAATCAATGTGATACACTAGATTAACAAAATAAAGGATAAAAATCTTATGATCATCTCAATAAATGCAGAAAAGTATTTGACAAAATTCAGTACCCTTTCACACACACACCAAAAAATCCTCGACAAAGTGAGTATAGAGAGATCTCACCTCAACATAATAAAAGCCATATTTGACAAGCCCACAGTTAACATCGTACTCAACAGCAGAAAGCTGAAAATTTTCTATTTAAGATCAGGAACAAGATAAATATACCCACTGTTGCCAGTTTTATTCAACACAGTATGGGCCCTCCTACCTAGGATAATTCATCATGAAAAAGAAATAAAAGATGTCCAAGTTGGAAAGGAAGAAGTAGAACTGTCACTATTTGCAGAAAGCATGATTTTATACATAGAAAACCCTATGACTCCACAAAAAAAAGTTAGAACTAATAAATGAATACAGTAAAATTACAGAGTACAAAATCAGTATACAAATATTGTTGTTTTATTATACACTAACAACAAAGAACAAGAAAGAGAAATTAAGAAAACAAGCCCATTTACAAACAATCCCATTTACAATTACATCCAAATATATATATATATATCTAGGAATAAACTTAGTCAAAGAGGTAAAGATCTATAATGCCAAAAACTATATGACACTGATGAAAGAAATGAAGGAGATCCAAATAAATAGAAATATAGTCCATGCTCATGAATTGGAAGAATTAATATGATTTAAGTGACTGTATTACCCAAAGCAATATACAAATTCAATGCAATCCCTATTAAAACTTCAATGGCATTTTTCACAGAAATAGAACAATACATCCTAAAATTTGTATGGAACCACAAAAGATTTTGAATATCTAAAGCAATCTTGAGAAAGAAGAACAAAGCTGGAGGCATTATACTCCCTGATTTCAAACTACTAATACATTGCAAGCTATAGTAATCAAAACAGTATGTATTAGCACACACACACATACACAAGAACAGGCACATAGATCAATGAAACAAGACAAAGAGTCCTGAAATAAACCCACACATGTATGACCAGGTAATCTGTGAAAAAGGAGGCAAGAATATACAATGGAAAACAACAGTCTCTTCAATAAATAAGTATTGGGAAAACTGGTGCCATGTGCAAAAGAATTGAACTGGCTCACTGTTTTGCACTCTACAGAAAGAATAACTCAAAGTGGATTAAAGGCTTAAATGTAAGACCAGAAACCATGAAACTCCTAGAAAAACACATAAGCAGACATCTCCTTGACATCAGTCTGGCAATATATATATTTATCTATCTCTGGCTCTGACTCCAAATTAATGAGACTATGTCAAACAAAAAACCTTCTGCACAGTGAAGAAAACTATCAACAAAAGTAAAAGGCAACATTTGAATGGGAGAACATATTTGCAAATCATATCCAATAAGGGATTAATAGTCAAAGTGTATAAAGAGCTCTTAAAACCCAATAACAGCAACAACAAACAAAAACCTGACTTTAAAAACGGTCAGAGGATCTGAGTTGACATTTTGCCAAACAAGACATACAAATGGCCAACAGGTACATAAAAAGATGCTCAGTATCACTAATCAGAAAGACAATTTACCATCTACATATCTCTCAAAATTATGAAAAGAATAATAAATAGCAGGTATTGGCAAAAATGTGCAGAAAAAGAAACTCTATGCATTGTTAGTGGAAATGTAAATTTCTGCAGACACTATGAAAACAAAAAATTAAAAATAGAATTATCATATGATCTAGCAATTCTAATTCTGAGTATCTGTTGAAAACAAAAACACTAATTCAAAGAGATATATTCAAACCTATGTTTATTGCAGGATTATTCATAATAGGCAAGATATGGAAAATCCTAAAAGATAATGTTGTTAAAGTGCTATACTCAATATGCCAGCAAATTTGGAAAACTTAGCAGTGGCCACAGGACTGAAAAAGGTCAGTTTTCATTCCAATTCCAAAGGCAATGCCAAAGAATGCTCAAACTACCGCACAATTGCACTCATCTCACATGCTAGTAAAGTAATGCTCAAAATTCTCCAAGCTAGACTTCAACAGTACATGAACCAGGAACTTCCAGAAATGTTTAAGCTGGATTTAGAAAAGGTAGAGGAAACAGAGATCAAACTGCCAACATCCACTGGATCATAGAAAAAGCAAAAGAATTTCAAAGAAAAATCTACTTCTGCTTCATTGACTATGCTAAAGCCATTGACTGTGTGGATCACAACAAACTGTGGAAAATTCTGAAAGAGATGGGAATACCAGACCATTCATCCTGCCTACTGAGAAATCTGTAAGCAGGTCAAGAAGCAACAGTTGCAACTGGACTTAGAACAATGAACTGGTTCCAAATTGGGGAAGGAGTACATCAAGGCAGTATATTGTCACCCTGCTTATTTAATTTATATGCAGAGTGCATCATGTGAAATGCTAAGCTGGATGAAGCACAAGCTGGAATCAAGATTGCTGGGAGAAATATCAGTAACCTCAGATAGGCAGATGACACCACCCTTATGCGTGAAAGTGAAGAGGAACAATAGAGCCTCTTGATGAAAGTAAAAGAGGAGAGTGAAAAAGCTGGCTTAAAACTCAACATTCAGAAAACAAAGATCATGGCATCCAGGCCCATCACTTCATGACAAATAATTGGGGAAACAATGGAAACAGTGAGGACTTTATTTTCTTGGGCTCCAAAATCACTGCAGATAGTAACTGCAGCCATGAAATTCAAAGATGCTTGCTCCTTGGAAGAAAAGCTATGACCAACCTAGACAGCACATTAAAAAACAGATACGTTACTTTGCCAGTGAAGGTCTGTCTAGTCAAAGCTATGGTTTTTCCATTAGTCATGTATGGTTGTGAGAGTTGGACCATAGAGAAAGCTGAGTGCCGAAGAATGGCTGCTTTTGAACTGTGGTGTTGGAGAAGACTCTTGAGAGTCCCTTGGACTGCAAGGAGATCCAACCAGTCAATCCTAAAGGGAATCAATCCTGAATTTTCATTGGAAGGACAGATGCTGAAGCTGAAGCTGAAGCTCCAATACTTTGGCCACCTGATGTGAAGAACTGACTCATTGAAAAAGACCCTGATGCTAGGTAACATTGAAGGCCGGAGGAGAAGGGGATGACAGAGGATGAGATGGTTCGATGGCATCACTGACTCAATGAGCATGAGTTTGAGCAAGCTCCAGGAGTTGGTGATGGACAAGGAAGCCTGGTGTGCTCCTGTCCATGGGATTACAAAGTATTGGGTACAACTGAGCGACTGAACTGAACTGAACAGGAAACAACATAAGTATCCATCAATGGATGAATGGATAAAGAAGATGTGGTGTATATAATGGAATACTAGTCATTAAAATAATGAACTCTTGCAACAACATGAATGGACCTTGATAGTGTTATAGTATAACACTCATCTATTTCACTTAGCAGTGAAATAAATCCAACAGAGAGATAAATACTATATAATTTCACTTATATGTGAAATTAAAAAAAAAGAAAAAATGAAATAAAATAAAGCTCGTAGAGAACAGATTAGTGGTCAACAGAGGAGAGGGGGAAGGGACAGGCAAAATGAATGAAGGGGATCAAGAAGTGCAAACTTCAAGTTATAAATAAGTTATAGGATGTAAAGTACAGCATGTACACTATAGTCAATAATATTTTATTACAAATTTGAAAGTTACTAATAAATTATCCTAGAAATTCTTATCATAAGAAATAAAATTTTGCAGCTGTACAGTAACAGATTGTTACTAGATTTACTGTGGTAATCGTTTCACAATGTGTACAAATTTTCCATAATAAAAAATAACAAAAGTAGACACCAGGTAACAATTAGTTTATATTAGCTTAATATGAGTTATGCTTTGGAGAAGGAAATGGCAACCCACCCCAGTGTTCTTGCCTGGAGAATCCCAGGGACGGAGGAGCCTGGTGGGCTGCCGTCTGTGGCGTCACACAGAGTTGGACACGACTGAAGCGACTTAGCAGCAGCAGCAATATGAGTTAAGTGTTTTCAACTGAGTCTTTTTTTTTCCTTTTTCTTTTTTAATTTTACTTTACAATACTGTATTGGTTTTGCCATACATCAACATGAATCCACCACGGGTGTACATGAGTTCCTAATCCTGAACCCCCCTCCCACCTCCCTCCTTATACAATCTCTCTGGGTCATCCCAGTGCACCAGCTCCAAGCATCCTGTATCCTGCATTGAACCTGGACTGGCAATTTGTTTCATATATGATAGTATACATGTTTCGATGCCATTCTCCCAAATCATCCCACCCTCTCCCTCTCCCACAGAGTCCAAAAGTCTGTTCTATACATCTATGTCTCTTTTGCTGTCTCGCATACAGGGTTATCATTACCTAATTTCTTCCTTCTTCTGTATGTTTGGCCTCTAGCAAACTGTGCTTAGAAAAAATTTGAGTCACCTCTAAGTATAGGCGTATAAACCAATTGACGACTTTGTCCTAACCATCTTCCTTGGAGGACCAACCATAACTGTCCTCAGGGAGCCACAGACCTCTGAAGTCTAGAGCAGAATTTCTTAATCATTTTTCTGACATGGAGCCTCCCATGGCCAGTCTGATGAGTCTGTGGAGTCCTTTTCAGAATCATGTTTTTATATGCATAAAATTAAATACTTAGGATTAGAAAGGAAATCCTTCATAATTCAAGATGTCACGTTGAAAATAATAACTTCCATATGTTTCAAAGTAGTAATGAGCCATATTTCAAGATCTCTAAAACAATTATAATACAGTAGAAAATATGTATGTCTATTAATGATAGTCTCAGATACTGTGAATAATACTGTGGTTTGTTTCCTGCAGCATAATGGAAGGAACTGTTAAATTTCAGTTAGAAGTTGGTGAAAATATTTGTGTGGTTTTTTTTCCCCCATCCAAGTTCAAAGATTTCCCAGATGTAGAACCCTTGCTCCACCATTTTGGAGTGAGGCTGGGGGGAGTAGAACAGAGGAAAAGAGCAAAAAAATTCTTAGCATTTTCAAATTCTGTATTTGATTTTTTTTAACAGAAAGATTTTATTTATGTATTACTTGTGCTAGAAGCATAACATAGTCCAGTCCAGACTCCAGATCAAAAGCTCCTCTGGCTCAGAGAGAGAGCCATCAAGATGCAGGGCCTTTCAACCTTCTCTACCCCACCCCCACTCCAGGCAGAAACACCATTTTTAGCATTGCCTCACCTTTAGCACTCTGACAGTGAAGTCACAGTCTTCAGTCTTTCACTCACGTAATCCTGTTGGTTGTAAGGCAGAGATGGAACCAGTCCCTAGTTAAAGGACAGGATTAGATATGTTTCTGGCATCCTATGTTTATACTAATAATATATGTATATTTCTAAATACTGGAATAGTAAATCAGTTCAATAATGGACTACTTATCCTCCCTTTATAACACTGTTTAATGAGAATATACTTCCATGATCTAGATTTCAAATATCTAATGGTTTGCAAGAGAACATTTGAACACATGCATTCATAAACTGAAGACTCCTGACATTTATTAAATGTCCAGAGTGTTCATCAGCATGCTGGACTTCTGAAATTGGAGACAGAACAAGGCAGTAAGTGGTAAAAGATTCCTTTTGTGTAAAAGGAATAATCACTACCTTTAACAGATGACTGTTTGTTTTCATTAGGCATAAAGATGGCTGCAGAACCAGTAGAAGACAATTGGATCAGCTTTGTGGAAATGAAATTTATTAACAATACACTTTATTTTGTAGGTAAGTTCAAAACAGTGGCCCAAATACAGGGTTTAGATACATGTGTTCAACTAGAGTTTGAGCAAGCTCCAGGAGATGCTGAAGGACAGGGAAGCCTGGTATGCTGCAGTCCATGGGGTCACAAAGAGTTGGACACAACTGAGCAACTGAACAACAACAATTCAACTAGAAAAGATGTTATAGGCAAACTATTAAGTCACGTGTTTTTTGTTACTAGATTCCATTGTAATATACACACTTCTCTGGAAAAAAATATTGGGCCTCTAGAAATTAATTGTAGTATGTCCAAGGTCCCAATACTTTGTTCTGCCACCTCTCCTGGCATTTAGTTCATAGTACCCCATCCAGAAGGTGGCTGCAGGTGCATGTCATGAAAATCCCACAAAATCAGATATATTTGGATAATACAATTTCCCAGAGCAAACTGACAAATTACATAAGAGATATGTATCTTAAATCTAGAGTTATGTGAGTTACTTTATGTAAATATGTTTGACAAATAAAAACAGATTCTTATGATTAATCTTCCTTGGGCAGTTGGGCTTCACTTGCAAGCTTCATAGAAAATTCTTGGGTGACTTTCCATCAAAACAATAAATTTAAGATTAAAATCTATCACTTTATAAAATTTCTTTTTAGCTACAAATTTAAATTTATGAAACCTAAATTTAGGTTTTATACCTACCATACCCGAGAACATACCAAGTCTAATTAGCTTCATTTTATGGGACCTTTTAGATGATTATACATTTTTATGGAGGCCAGCAAAGGCCATCAGCAGTAATATATGGGTTAAAGAATACAGAGGGGCAGAAAAAAGTAATAAAAGGGTTTGTGAGAGGACATTCTGAATTGAATATAGAATTAACATATTTTGTTTCTTTTTTCCCCCTTTAGCTGAAAATGATGGTAAAGTATAACTTTCTTTCTCTTTCTTTGCAAAATAAATAGCTACTTGAGTAAACATTCCACAGACACATCCATAATACCATTCTCAGCTGATAGAAACTGATACCAGTCTGTTTGAGAAGCTAATATTCCCTCAAAGGAATGTGGACTCACTAGCACTGCCTCGGAATAAAGACGACTATAACGGATACAAACAAGAATTTCCAACAAAATGCGTTTCTCCCAGCTTAGGAAATTCTCAGCTATTAGAATCTCCAAAATAGACCTTGCCTGTTACACAGATCCTGAGATTAGCAGAAAGTCATGGGTTCTCTGGTGTATATAGGAACAGGGTACTGAAGAATGAGAATTGTTGCCTAAAATCAGGAACATCTTCCTTCTTCAACCCTCCCCCTCAGAATGGTCTGGAAAGAAGCCTGGCAGGTTCCCAGGGTGCAAGGGATTCTGGAAGTAGTAGAGAAGGTGGAGGGTAGAGCAAACAGACCAGTGAGGTTGAGTCAGTAAGTCTTCCTAAGAAGCGAATGTACTCAACCCTTGTCCCTCTGGCATTCAGAGAGGCTCATACCCATATAAAGCCTATGATCTTCTAACAGACCCCCAAATTATTAAAGGTCACCAGTTTCTCATACTTTTCCTTAAAAATAGCACTTTCCCCATTCATAATGTGATCCCTACTAGACCAAAAACAGAGCACAGGAACTTTTGAAAAATACTATTCCTTCAGGTTTCTTTTCTCCAGATTTATTGCGATACTATTGTCATGTAGCTCCTCATGTTTCTGAAAGATTGCTCTACACCTATTTACTTGATTCAGCAAGTACTGGCATCTGTATCTCTGGCACTATGTTAGGCACTCCGATGTAATGGTGAGCAAAACACAGTTCTAATGGGAGAAGCAGGCCCATTAGGAAGGCAGTTGGAACGTGGAGTGTTACAAAGGCTGGGGATGCTATGGGAGCACACAGAAGGGCACCTAAGTTAGTCTAGTAGATTCTGGGAGGGCATTTTGAAGGAGGGACAGAACTGAAAAGTCAATAGGGGTTAGCCAAGAGAAGGTATTCTGGGCAGAGAGATGAACACATGCAGATATCAAGGTGCAAAAGAAAGCATGGCATGTATAAGGACTCGAGTTATTCAGAATGGGAATAGAGCAGCAGTAGGAAAATACTGAGAGAGGAATGAAAAATAGGGTGCAGATCCAAAAGTTTCTCTTATTCTGATATATGGAATCTTAACCTCATGTTTGGGTTTTGGGGATTCATTAAGCACAATATGTATGATGTAGGATACAGATTAATTTTCTGTAACAAAGAAATCCCAAAATACAGTAACTGGATAAGATTAAAAAAAAAAAAACTTCTCTTGAATGTAAATCCAAGTAGGCAGCAGTTCAGTATTATTATGGCTGGATACAGCCTGAATATATTGGAATCTAAGCTTTTTCTTTTTCTCTTCCATCATCCCTTAGTTGTTGAACTCATCTACATACTTGAAAATCTTCATCACAATTTCTGAACCTATATCCCAGCTAGCAAAAAAGTGTTCAAAATAAGAGGAAGACAGGTCCACTCTTTTCAAAGAAAGGCTCTATTTAGAAGTTGTAAACATTAAGTCCACTCATATTCCATTGACTCAAGTTTAGTCATATGGCACAAACTGCAAGGAAAACATGGAAAATATTATAAACTTTATTCAAGGTGACCATGTCATTCATTGAGGTTGAAAGATAACATGATCATATCTCTGAATGTTAACTTTAGTTAAGATTGAATTTTAATTCCTTCTAGCTTCTATTCTATAAAGAATTGCCGTGTAGACAATAAAAGGGGGATGCCAATTAACAGGCTATTATTGTAGTCCCTTTAAGAAATGATGGTGACATGAATTAAGATAGGCACAGTGGGGTGCCATTGAAGAGCTGTGAATGGATTAAAAACAAACGTGGAAAAATCAATAGGACATGTATTTTGAAGGAGATGGAAACAAAGAAAAGATGATGCCTATGTTTTTTCACACAGGCAATTTGTACTATTCAGTGAAATAGGAAACACAGGAGGAAGAGTAAGGTGGAGAGGTTTGAGAGGCAAAGAGGAAGACAGATGATAGATTTAGCGATGGTGAATGATGATCTTATCTGTATGACTTCCTAGTGGAGATGTCCAGTAGATTTTTGGACATATGGTTCTAAACTCAGGATAAAAATTTGAGCTGCACATGATGTGAGAGACATATAGAAATGTCATCTGGAGCTATAAGAGTAACAATGACAAATTGGAGGAAATGTTTAGCCTGAGAAAGTAAAAGTCATGGACTAAACTCTGAGGAATACCTATATTTAAAAGATTCAGTAGAAAGAGAAGCTAATAAAGAACACAGCAGAGTAGCCAAAGAGGAAGAAGAAAAACAGAGAATGCCACAGAACCCCAGGAGAGCATTTCAAGATGGAAATAATAGGCACTGTGTTGAATTTTGCAGCCTTGAAAATCAAGAGCCAGAAGCATCTATTATAATTAGCAACAGGGAGTTTGGTGATCTTGGTGAAAGTTTGATGGAAAAATGGAGCCAGTGAGTAGAAGCTTGCAATGAGTAGAATTGTGAATGGAAAGTAAGGAAATGATACATACAATTCTTACCAGAAGCTCAGCTACTACAAGGAGGAAAGAAACAAGACAAGCGAGTGGGATTCTGTTGATGGAGGTGCTTTAAATCTCAAAATGAAAAGCATTATGTTGTTCTGATTATAAAAATATTTGTTTATATAAATAATTCAGGCAATGAAGATAAGAAAATTAATAAAAATTAAAACATGAAAATAACCTCAAAATATTCATTGCTATTATTTTGATGTTTTGTACATATATATTAATAAAATACCATACTTAAACTTCTTTTTCTAATATAATATACATAGACATTTTTCCATGGCAATTAATAATTATTTTAAATTATAATTATACTAAATTCATGATAATTCATAGTAAGGAAATATCAAAATCTATTTAATCAATTCCCAACTGATGAACATTTCAGTTGTGTCCAGTTTATTTTTATTATTAAAGTCATCCCATAGGGACTTCCCTGTTGGTCCAGAGGCTAAGCTCCATGCTCCCAATGCAGGGGACCTGGGTTCAATCCCTGGTCAGGGAACTAGATCCCACATGCCGCAACTAAGAGTTCCCACAATGAAGATCCTGCATGGTCAAATAAAAATTTAAAAAGAAAGTCAACCCATAAACATTCTTGCAGAGAAAGATTTACACGTTTGTCTGCTATTTCCTCAGGATAAAATACAGGAAGTAAAATTGCTGAGTCGATGGAAGAGAGGGAATGATTGACTCATTGAAAGTACATGTTACACACACAGATGAATTTAGCCTTAGATACCAGAAGAGGCCCCCTTTTCACATATCCCTTGGGACAAGAAGGGTAGAGGAAATAAGATGCCCTAGTTAAGTCTGTAAGTGAAGTAGCAGGAAATCATTTGCTGAAAGTGAAAGCAGAGATGATGGTGCAGAGATCCTGAGGAGAATGAAGAAGGCTTCAAATTGCAGCTATGGACTATGGAAGAGAATGTTGAACCGGAAAAGAAGGTTCGTTATAGCACCAATTTGTACATTTGTATGACTGGTTACCAGCAGTGCGTTCAGCAGCCAGGTTTAGAGTTCTGCAGTGGAAAGACAAATGAATTTGGGATTTAAGACAGTGGCAAAAGGATATAAATGATGAATCATGAGGTCCAGGCTGCATAGAGAAGGAAGGGAAGACAGGAAGAAAATCAAGAGTCAGGAAAAAGTGAAAGTAAGGAGACTGAAAAGATAGGAGATTGTGGTCAAAAGCAGGATATTTGAAGATTTAAAAAATAGAGTGGTTCTGAGTGATAACATGAATCAAGGTGCCCCTGGAAGTCCATTTAAAAACACTACAATTTTACCTTAGCTTCTAATACAGAAAATTATGATTGTTATTAAAAACTGGAATGTATAGTATGCCTATTTGTAAATTTGAGGAAAAAAATTTTTTAATGTTTCATGTGCATTTTAGGAGACCTGGAATCAGATCACTTTGGCAAACTTGAACCTAAGTACTCAATCATACGAAATTTGAATGACCAAGTTCTCTTCATTAACCAGGGAAATCAACCTGTCTTTGAGGATATGCCTGATTCTGACTGTTCAGGTATTTTTAATGTACATTTGTAAATATGGAAATAGCAAGCTAGTTCTTATTTCATTTAACTACTTACATTTTCTGTGATAGACAGTAGCTTACATGAAAAGTCATAGTGGTGTAATTTCACTGACAAGAAGCTTTATAGGGAATCTATATTTTTTAGTTTGGCTGAAAAAATGATGCAATAAAGATAGTGCTAGGGGTCATGCTGTTTGAACCTATCCTTGAATCATCAATCCCTTCATTGCAATAGCATTAACTCTATGTGATCTTCATTGAGTTGGATCCTTAATATCTGCTGGTGATAGCTGAAACTGCTGATAACATTTTCAAAACTAAACATTAAATATAAATATATAAGCACTGCAAGTAAGTCTATCTTCCACCAGAAATTTAGAATGCCTTAGAAAATGTATAAGTTTACTGTGCCTTCCAGAGTATGAATTTCAAATATGAGACTTTAGGCAGAGTTGGAAAAGTGAATGGTGCACTTTTGAAAAATGCTGAATTTTTATCTTAACAGATAGAGCTTTAATATTCTATTCAGTGTTTAAAAGCTAAAGACAATCTTTTAAAATTCAAAATATTTCTAACATACTTAAAAAGCTGCTGTACTTTTATTATAAATACATACTTAAATATGTTTTAAAGAATGTATGAATCACTGTATATAGTCTCCTGCTAAGTGGCTGAATCTCAGAGTATGGGATTGAAAATGGGCTTATTAAGGATTATCTTTTGACTAACTCCCCTAAATACTTATTTGCAAAAATTCTTCTAACTAATGTTCTTATTTATTAATATTTGTTTCAGATAATGCGCCCCAGACCATATTTATCATATATATGTATAAGGACAGCCTCACTAGAGGTCTGCCCGTAACCATCTCTGTGCAGTGTAAGAAAATGTCTACTCTCTCCTGTGAGAACAAAATTGTTTCCTTTAAGGTAAGACTGAGCCTTAATTTGTTTTAGTCATATTTATGTGCAAAATTAGAAAGCCCAAATATCCCCAGTCCCACCTTTTGTCTGGATAAGAATAGCAAGAAGTAGAGAACCATTAAAATCATTACTGAAAATTGTTAAACTCTTTAACCTACTGTAGTAACATCATGGTTTTTTGGAGTTTGCCATAAGGAAAGAGGGTCTTCAACACTTGTTTCATAATCTAAGTCTTCTGAATAATCAACCTATAGATAAACAATAACACAGAATAATTTATGAATTATTTTATTTTAAGAACTGCATGTGATTTTCCAGAATAAGTCCTGCTACAAGGAATGAAGTTTATAGTTCCTCTGTAAACCCTCTACTGTGTAAACTATGATAATATTTTAACCCCTAATCATTTTGCTCCTGCTTCGTAGCCTAAGTCTTGCTATAACCTTGCAACATAACATTCAGTTGATATATATTATTTTTAATGTTAATCTAAGTGAACAAAATTAATAGGATCAGTTGTAAAGCAATGGTATGATGTATCTCAAAGCCAGATATAAATTCTTTTTAGCCAGTGCTTTTTTCTCTATTCTCCATCATTATTTTTCTCTATTTTTTCCATATTATTAGATAAACAGCCAACTATAGATATGGTTTGACTCAGAAAACTTTCCTCCCAATGAGAGCAGCCAGGGGATGCTCACATATTGGCAGTATTGCAAAAGTGAATCTTGTGTCATGAAGACTTTCTGAGTGGAGATTTGCCAATAAAGAACTACAATAAATATCACCCAGTTCCCACTGAAAGTTAGAGTAAGACCTTGACAGACATGCAAAGGAGCAACTTGGGACAGAGGGAAAAGCCACACTAAAATATAATCCAAGTAAGATCAGTGCATCTGTAACAAATAGAGCCTCCAAAAAGAAAAAAAACCCTTAGCCATTCCCTTCCAAACAGAGTACCACCCCTTCAAGTGACAGTTTGGAATCCCTGTTCCCTGATCTGACAGTCAGGAAGCTCAGTCACTGTAATGGCTTTAGAAGCCTGGAGGTAGACAGGCAGGGTGGAGAGGATTAAGCAAGTTGTTACTTAGCAACAAAATCAGAAGGGAAGGAGGGAGATGACCAAGCTCAAGCCATGTGGGATAGAGGAAAACTAATTCAGCTGCGAGACAGAATCAGAAACTGGGAAAAGCCTGATCTATATGTAAGTGGGAGCTTCCCTGGTGGCTCAGATGGTCAAGAATCTGCCTGGAATGCAGGAGACCCAGGTTCAATCCCTGGGTTGGGAAGATCCCCTGGAGAAGGGAATGGCTACCCACTCCAGTATTCTTGCCTGGGAAATACCATGGACAGAGGAGCCTGGTGGGCTATAGACCATGGGATCACAACGAGTTGGACATGACTGAGCAACTAACTCTTCACTTTCACATGTAAGTAGACTCTTACTGAGCGACTGGGGACAGTGTCAGGAAAATGAAAATAGTACTTGGTAAATAGAATGGGAGAACTAGTTTATAGTGTCATTAAATCAGATTCACACTTGTTGATAAAGGACAAAGGTCAAGAGTTATGGCTTTATAAATTCCAGTTGAGAAGTTTGTGGGGAAAATCCAGGTCCTTTCAGGCATCTAAGGAGGATACCGGTATGCTGTTTTGGGTTTGGAGGTCTCTTTGTCAGTCCTTGGTTAGGATCATGAAGATCTTTGCTACCAGAGGGTGAAAATAAAGTTCAAATATTCTACTGGTTCTGGGATTAACATGGAAAGAACCTGAAGAGGTGCTCACATTTTCTAGTCCATCGTGAAAAGTAGGCATGATGCGCTAATGGGAAAGCACAGGCAGTACTGTCAGTTAAGTGACCAGCAGGGTTATAGTTTCAAGGGATCTAGCCATTCTTTGGAAAACCCCATTCTGCCACTGAGATTTAGGAATCAGCATCTGACCTCCCAGGGCAGGGTCCAGCCAAGAGACAGACTACTTTCAGGACAGAAATTCAGGACTGCTATGGAAATGAAATGCTTGGCAGGGAAGCACCAAAAGTTGCTGACCAAGACCTGGAACAAGTAACAGGTCTATTTATAGCCGGTTTCGGTTCTTGTCTCCACTGAAGGAAGCAGCTGAGATTCCTGCTCCTTCCTGTCTCTCTCACAGTTGGTTCACAAACTAGAGCTACCCTAGGCTCATAGCTGAAGGTCATCAATGTCTACAGTTGTGAATGGTTGAAGAAGACAGGAACTGATATTAGCCTAAAAAGGCTGTGGTCTTTACTGGAACTCTACTTCATCTTGAGCAGATAACGCACTCCACTGAATGGGAAAGGAGAGAAGGAAATCATCTGATGGATATGTTGGGAAAAGCAGAGGCCTGGACCTAAATGTGCATTACATAGTGGGGAAAGCCGAAGTGGTCAAGAAGAATGGAAGATTAGAGATTAAGAGGGAGAGGAGATCAGTATTTCTACATTCAGAGATTTTTTTTTCTTAATCCTTGAGAATATAAACTTCTTTAGTTCTGTGCAATATTTCAAAATAAACTGCACATATTCAAATTGGTCATGTCCTAAAAAAATTAAGCAGTTTTTTTCTTTATAGGAAATGAATCCTCCTGATAACATTGATAATGAAGGAAGTGACATCATATTCTTTCAGAGAAGTGTTCCAGGACATGATGATAAGATGCAATTTGAGTCTTCGTTGTACAAAGGGTACTTTCTAGCTTGTAAAAAAGAGAATGACCTTTTCAAACTCATTTTGAAAAAACAGGATGATAATGGAGATAAATCTATAATGTTCACTGTTCAAAACCAGAACTAGAAATTAAAATGGCATCGTTTGAACTGTCTGAGTTTTTACCTTTCAAAAAGATTATGAGTTTGAATGTGTAATTATAATGATAAAATGAATAATGATCTCAAAGATGTCACTGAAAAATTAATAATAAGCTTTTGAAAAATTAAATTGACTTCCTCTCATCCACGTGAATAAAATATCTGTATAGTGTAAAAAGAATTAATAGTTTGAAAACACATTGTACAGTGTTAACTGGAA
Organism: Neotragus pygmaeus; assembly: GCA_006410875.1. Lineage (NCBI taxonomy): Eukaryota > Metazoa > Chordata > Mammalia > Artiodactyla > Bovidae > Neotragus > Neotragus pygmaeus. Next base: position 188,413 of record SJYV01050959.1, read on the forward strand.
AATAGATTATATTCAATAGAAATGTTTTTAAACTTTGGGGTTATTGGTCCTAGTGATGAATAAAACTGATACTTGAATTTTCTAGTTTTCAATAAGTAATTAAAACCTTAAATGTTAATTTTTATATTCTTTTCAAAGTCAGGGTATCTTTAAAAGTCAGATTGATCCTGAATCTGGCAACATATAAAAAGGATTATGCAACTAGTGAAGTACCATTCAATCCAGGAATGCAAAGATGGTTTAATATTTTAAAATCAAGTAATATACCATATTAATAGGATAAAGGATAAAACCCCACAATCATCTGAATAAATGCAGGGAAAGCACTTACAAAATCTAGTTCATAGTAAAAGTTCTCAACAAACTTGAAAGAGAAGAGAACCTCTTCAATGTGATAAATGGCATCTATGAAAAGCTAATGCTAATATCATACTTCAATGGTAAAAAAATGCAAGAATTTCAGCTGTTGCAACTTCTGTTTAACATCATGCTAGAGGTTCAAGCCAATAAAATTACAAGAAAAAGAAATAAAACATATCCAGATTAGAAAGGAAGAAGGAAATGTTATTTGCAGACAATATGATTCTAAATGTAGAAGATCCTAAGGAATATATACCCATGTGTTTACACAAACCCCTATTAAAATTAATAATCAAGTTCAGCGAAGTCACAGAATACAAGATTAGTATACAAAAATGAATTGTATTTTCATATATGAGAATGAACAATCTGAACACAAAAATAAGAAAGCAATTCCATTTACAATGATATTACAAAGAATATGACCAATAAATAAAGTTAGCAAAAGAAGTACAAGTCTTAAACATTGAAAATTTCAAAACAGTGCTGAGAAAACTTAAATACGTTCTAAACGGAGAGATGAGACACTTCACATTCATTGTTTGGAAGACTCAATGTTGTTAAGATGGCAGTTCTCCTCCAAATTGATCATTAGATTCAACTCAATCCCCACCAAAATTCCAGCAGGTTTTTTTTGCAGAAGTTGACAACCTGTGCCTAAAATGTATGTGTGTGCTCTGTGCTCTGTGCTCAGTCACTTCAGTTGTGTCTGACTGTGACCCTATCCCAGAACCCTCTGTCCATGGGAGTCTCCAGGCAAGTATACTGGAGTGGATTGCCTTGTCCTCTTCCAGGAGATTTTCCCAACTCAGGGATCAAACCCGTGTCTCCTGTGTCTCCTGCATTGCAGGCATATTCTTTACCTACTGAGCTACCTGGGAAGCAGGAAATCCAAAAGCATGGAATAGCCAAAATTTTTTGAAAAATAAAAAAGTTGGATAATTTTCATTTCCTAATCTTAAAATTTAATATGAGCTACAGTAATCAGAATAGGTTGGTATTGACACACAGGTAAACATATAGATCAGTGGAACAAATTTGAGAGTCCAGAAATAAACCCCTATATTTATGGCCAATTAATTTTTGACAAAAGCAATTTGATAGGAAAGGAGAGTTTTCAACAAATGATGCTGGAACAACTGAATATCCACATGCAAAATGAACAAACAAAGAGATGAACTAGACCTTTCCCACTATATTCAGAAATTGATTCAAAATCAGAGATTTTAATGTAAAAANCAAATTCAGAGGCTTGGTACTCTCTACTCATAATATTAGAAATCAATAACAAAAAGATAACTTGAAAAACTCTATACCTCCAGATGAAAAACACTTGTAAACGTGTCATTTTTTTCAAAGAAAAAAGAAGCATCAAAGTTTCCAGAGGCTACCAATTAGCTACTATCAACTAGAACTTGAATCCTACAAATGTGAATTTACCAAAGCATCTGCACCTGTCTCCAGAGAGCCCCATAACCTCCCTTAGGAAGAAGAAAGGCCAAAAAGTAAGTGGGGTAAAAGATGTTCAACTTGAGAGTTTGGAGCAAGGATATCCACATACCCGCAGCCCAGACCGCTCGCCAAAAGCAGAAATAAGAACAGGAATGAAGGGAGGAGAAAATAAATAGACACAGGCATCACCAGAGGCAGAAGCTGGTTCTCTGACAGATGACTAAACAGACAAGGCCAGATCAGACAGACAGGTGCCCTGGCTCCCACACCAGCTCTGCACGTGCCCTGTCCCACCGGAAACACTTGTGGGGGCAGAGGGGGGTTCAGGGGGAGACCCGACCAGCAGGACGCTGTGGGCACCGCTCGGCGGGCCTCCCGGGCTGCACACACGGGGCGCTCGGGGGCACCCGCGGGACTGAAAGGCACGCTGCCCCCTCCCCTCGGGCTCCCGGCTCTGCTCTCCATCCGCTCCCATCTCGCACAGCCCCCCAAGGTCACTGGTCAGACCCCGGCCTACTGCAGCGCCCGGGAGACAGNGCATCACGGACTTGATGGACGTGAGTCTGAGTGAACTCCGAGAGATGGTAATGAACAGGGAGGCCTGGCTTGCTGCGATCCATGGGGTCACAAAGAGTCGGACATGACTGAGCGACTGAACTGAACTGAACTGATACCAGTTTTTTCAGATTTCACATGTATGCATTAATATATGATATTTGTGCTCTATTTCTGATTTACTATGCTCTGCATGACAGTCTTTAGGTGTCTCTACAAATGACCCTATTTCATTCCTTTTTATGTCTAAGTAATATTCCATTGTATATATATACCCCATCTTCTTTATCCATTCCACTGTTGATGAACATTTAGGTTGTTTCATGTAATAACAACACTCTAGGTTGTCCTGGCTACTATAAATAGTGCTGCAAGAAGCATTGAGGTACATGTGTCTTTTTTGAATTACGGTTTTCTCTGGGTATATGCCCAGTTGAAGCTAATTAAGTATTTTAGGTTAACTGTATTTAATGGAAGCCTGGCATGCTGCAGTCCATGGGATTGCAAAGCATCAGATACGACTGAATGACTGAACAACAACAAAATACTTAAGTTAGTAAAAAATTAGTAAATAAAAAGACAATAACAAGTGCTGACAAAAAAATCTGAAGAAACAGGAATTCTCGTACACTGCTGGCAGAAATATGAAGTAGTAGAGTCACTTTGGAAAGCAATTTTGCAATTTCTTATAAGGTTAAGTATAAGTTTTTCATATGGCTCAGAAATCCACTGCTACATATCTGCTCAAGAAAATAAAACATATGTTTCCACAGAGTTATACATTAATGTATATATATTAATGCTGTTCACAGCAGCATTATTCATAATAGGCAAAAAGTGGAAAGAGCCCAAATGTCCCTCAACTAGTGAAGAGATAAATAAAATTTGGTAGGGCCATATTGAAATATCAATACTAACCAAAAAAGTATAAAATATGGATAAATACTACAACATGAATGAACTTTAAAAATATTATGTTAAAAAAGTCAAATACAGAAGATTGTATANCAACTAGTGAAGAGATAAATAAAATTTGGTAGGGCCATATTGAAATATCAATACTAACCAAAAAAGTATAAAATATGGATAAATACTACAACATGAATGAACTTTAAAAATATTATGTTAAAAAAGTCAAATACAGAAGATTGTATATTATATGATATTTTATTTATATACAATGTCCAGAAAAGACAAATCTGTCATGACAGAAAAGTAGGTTCATGTTTGCCTAGAGTTGGGGTTGGAATGGGGATTAACTGTAAACAGATATGAAAAATCATACTGGGGAGAAGAAAATGTTCTAAAGCTGGATGTGGTAGCGGTTGCATAACTTGGTAAACTTTCTAAAATTCCTTGAATTGTGTCCTTAAATTTGGTGAATTTATGGTATGTAAATTATGCCTTAATAAAATTACTTTTAAAAATTCCATTTGATTGAATTTTTATGTTAACTTTTATTATTTTTTCCTTATTATAAAATTAAGACATATTTGTTACAGAAATTTTAGAAAATACTGTGTAACAGAAAGAAGAAAATTCAAAGTGCCCATTTCTTCCATCTTCAGACAACCATCTCTGACATTTTGGTCCTTAGTTTTCCTTTCTATAAAAACGTGAGCTGAAAAACTAAAAATTCCCTGCCCCTTGATCTAGACAGAATCTGCTATACTTTTTCAATAATTTTTCAAAGCTCCACTTGAAATCTTGGACATACAAAGGGATAGCTTGAACTGAGTCTTGACATAAGGGATGGTTCTGCATAAGGAAAGAGGAGGCACAATGAGAGTTCTAGCTTGAGTTTCCTGCCTTCCCACAAAAAACAGAGTCTACTACAAGGACTTTTGTGCAAGGAATTTATTTTGGATGTAATCCCAGAGAGCAAGAATGAGAAAACTAGGATGTGAAAGGGAATGTGCAAGCTAATATAAAGTGTATTATCAAAGTTCTCACTATGGGCCTGACTTGTCCAGAACCACCTAAGAAGCATACAAAATGCCTTCCAAAATTATCTCCCTGGAGCGAGGGAGGCAAGGGTATATACCCATAAATTCCAGACACCCATTAATCGAAGGTTACCCCTGGGGATGTTAATCCCCACACTTAGCAGTGCTTGGCCAGGCAGATTTATGTGTGGCAGAAAGTGAAAACACACACAGCACACTCAAGACAATATTGTTAGTATGAGCTAGCATGGCACTGTCCACTGCAATTACTGTGGAAATCAGAAGTGGGCTGAAGCAATGTGACACAGGGCACCAGACTGGATCAAGCAAGAGGGTGAAGCTTAAGTAGAAAGAAATCACCATAGCTGATTCATGTTGTTGTACAGTAAAAACCAATGCAACATTGAAAAGCAATTATCTATCAATTAAAATCTTTTAAAAATCACCAGAGGACCTTTGAGCAGATGTTTTACTTCTTTCTTTCAATCTATTGGGATTATTCTTTTCCTTATTTTACCATATGATTAGAACCTCAGTAAAATGTTGAATAGAAGTGATGAGAAACAGCATATTTGCCTTATTCTCAATCTTAGAAATCAATCAATATTTCATCATTATATATGATATTAAGTTCAGTCGCTCAGTCATGCCCAATTATTTGCAACCCCATGGACTGCAGCGCATGTCAGGCTTCCTTGTCCATCACCAACTCCTGGAGCTTGCTCAAACTCATGTCCATTGAGTCAGTGATGCCATCCTACCATCTCATCCTCTGATGTCCCCTTCTCCTGCCTTCAATCTTTCCCAGCATCAGGGTCTTTTCCAATGAGTCACTTCTTTGTATCAGGTGGCCAAAGTATTGGAGCTTCAGCTTCAGCAGTTCTTCCAATGAATATTCAAGATTGATTTCCTTTAGGATTGACTGGTTTGATCTCCTTGCAGTCTAAGGGACTCTCAAGACTATTCTCCAACACCACAGTTCGAAAGCATCAATTCTTCCATGCTCAGCTTTCTTTGTGGTCCATATCTCACATCCACATATGACTACTGGAAAAACCATAGCTTTGACTATTCAGATCTTTGTCTGCAAAGTGATGCCTCTGCTTTTTAACACATTGTCTAGGTTTGTCATAGCATTCTTCCAAGGAGCAAACCTCTTTTAACTTCCTGGTTGCAGTCACCATCCACATTGATTTTGGAGCCCAAGAAAATGAAATCAGACAGTCTTCACATTTTCCCCATCTATTTGCCATGAAGTGATAGGGCCAGATACCATGATTTTCCTTTTTTCAATTGAATTTTAAGCTAGCTTTTTCACTCTCCTCTTTTATCTTCATCAAGAGGTTCTTTAATTCCTCTTCACTTTCTGCCATAAGGGTGGTGTCATCTACATGTCTGAGGCTGTTGATATTTCTTTTCAGCAAACTTGACAACAAGCTTGTGATTCATCCAGCCTGGCATCTCACATGATGTACTCTGCATATAAGTTAAATAAGCAGGGTGACAATATACACCCTTGACATACTCCTTTTCAATTTTGACCCAGTCCATTGTGCCATGTCCAGTTCTAACTGTTGCTTCTTGTCCTGCATACAGGTTTCTCAAGTTAGGCAGGTTGTGTGATCTTGTATTCCCATCTTATTAACAATATTCCACAATTTGTTGTGATCCACATAGTCAAAGGCTTCAGTATAGTCAATGAAACAGAAGTAGATGTTTTTCTGAAACTCTTGCTTTTCCTAGGATCCAACAAATGTTGGTAATTTGATCTCTGCTTCCTCTCCCTTTTCTAAATCCAGCTTGTACATCTGAAATTTCTTGTTTCACATACTGCTGAAGCCTAGCTTGAAGGATGTTGAGCATAATCTTGCTGGCATGTGAAATGAGTGCAATTGTGCGGTAGTTTGAACATTCTTTGGCATTGCCTTTCTTTGGGATTGGAGTGAAAACTGACCTTTTCCAGTCCTGTGGCCACTGCTGAGTTTTTCAAATTTGCTGGCATAATGAGTGCAGCACTTTAACGACATCATCTTTGAGGATTTGAAATCACTCAGCTGGAATTCCATCACTTCCACTAGCTTTGTTCGAGTAATGCTTCCTAAGGCACACTTGACTTCACACTCCAGGAAGTCTGGCTCTAGGTGAGTGAACACACCACTGTGAGTATCTGGGTCATTAAAAGCTTTTTTGTAGAGCTCTGCTGTGTATTATTGCCACCTTTTCTTAATCTCTTCTGCTTCTGTTAGATCCTTACCGTTTTTATCCTTTATTGTGCCTTTTTTTGCATGAAATGTTCCTTGCTGCTGCTGCTAAAAAACTTCAGTCATGTCCGACTCTGTGTGACCCCATAGACGGCAGCCCACCAGGCTCTGCCATCCCTGGCATTCTCCAGGCAAGAACACTGGAGTGGGTTGCCATTTCCTTCTCCAATGCATGAAAGTGAAAAGTGAAAGGGAAGTCGCTCAGTCGTGTCTGACTCCGTGAGCCCATAAACTGCAGCCCACCAGGCTCCCGCGTCCATGGGATTTTCCAGGCAAGAGTACTGGCGTGGGTTGCTATTGCCTTCTCCCGAACGCTCCTTAGATATCTCCACTTTTCTTAAAGAAATCTGTAGTCTTTCCCATTCTATGGTTTTCCTCTTTTTTTTTGTATTTTTCATCTAAGAAGTCTTTCTTATCTTTCCTTGCTAGTCTCTGGAGCTCTGCATTCATTTGGATATATTTTTCCCTATCTCCTTTGCCTTTCACCTCTCTTCTTTTCTCAGCTATTGTAAGGTCTCTTCAGACAACCACTTTTCCTTCTTGCATTTCTCTTTCTTGGGGATGGTTTTGTTCACCACCTCCTGTACAGTGTTACGAACCTCTGCCCATAATTATTCAGGCACTCTGTCCCTTGAATCTAGTCCCTTGAATCTATTCATCACCTCCGCTATATAATCATAAGGGATTTTATTTAAGTAATACCTGAATGGCTGAGTGGCTTTCCATACTTTCTTCAATTTGAGCCTGACTTTGCAATAAGAAGCTGATAATCTGGGCCACAGTCAGCTCCCGGTGTTATTTTTGCTGTCTGTATAGAGCCTCTCCATCTTCAACTGCAAATATAATCAATCTGATTTTGACACTGACAATCTGGTGATGTTCAAGTGTAGAGTTGTCTCTTGTGTTGTTGGAAGAGAGTGTTTGCCATGACTAGTGTGTTCTTTTGGCAAAATTCTGTTAGTCTTTGCCCTGCTTCATTTTGTACTCCAAGGCCAAACTTGCCTGTTACTCCAGGTATCTCTTGACTTCCTACTTTTGTATTCCAGTTCCCTAGGAAAAGATCTTTTTTTGGTGCTAGTTCCAGGAGNCTGCTTCATTTTGTACTCCAAGGCCAAACTTGCCTGTTACTCCAGGTATCTCTTGACTTCCTACTTTTGTATTCCAGTTCCCTAGGAAAAGATCTTTTTTTGGTGCTAGTTCCAGGAGGTCTTTTAGGTCTTCAGAGAATCATTCGGCTTGTTTCTTCAGCATCAGTGGTTGGGGCATGGACTTGGAATACTGTGGTATTTAATGGTTTGCCGTGGAAACGAACTGAGATCATTCTGTTGTTTTTCAGATTGCACCCAAGTACTGCATTTCGGACTCTTTTGTTGACTACGAGAGATACTCCATTTCTTCTAAGGTATTCTTGCCCACAGTGGTAGATATAATGGTCATCTGAATTAAATTCACCCATACCTATCCATTTTAGTTCATTGATTCCTAAAATGCCGATGTTCACTCTCAGCATCTCCTGTTTGACCACACCAATTTACCTTGATTCATAGACCTAACATTCCAGATTCTTACATAGTATTGTTCTTTACAGCATGGGACTTTACTTTCACCATCAGATACAACCACAACTGGGCATTGTTTCTGCTTTGGCTCAGCCTCTTCGTTCTTTCTGTAGCTATTTCTCTGCTCTTCTGCAGTAATATATTGGACACCTAGTGAACGGGGGGATTCATCTTTCGGTGTCATATCTTTTTGCCTTTTCATACTGTTCACGGGGTTTTCAAGGCAAGAATAATGGCATGGTTTGCCATTCCCTTCTCCAGTGAAACACCTTTTGTCAGGCTCTAACTATCAGAGACATGCCCTTCAGCCGCTCAATGTGGCTGGATGACATGCCGGGCCCCCTGGTTGTCTCACTACTGGTCCTCCTTGCGCATTTGAACCTTCACTGTCCACTGGGTGTCGGTCAACGTGCAGCCAGGGATCGAGGCAAAGGCTCTGCTGAAGTGGCTGGGAAGAGGGTCTGGGGAAGGCTGGAGCTGATGTTGGAGGACACCCAGGATGGATCGGCACCCCGGCCTCTTCACTGCCACTGGCCACCCTGGAACCCATCTGCTGCTCAGGAGTCTCAGAGCCAATCAGCCGCTCAGGAGCAGTTGGTACCCTGACCTCTCTGCTGCCACAGTCACCCTGGGAACTGAGGGTGCTGGTCACTACCCTGCTTCCACCTCCAACTCTGGGTTGATCTTTGCAAAGCCGCTTCCCAGGCCATCAACGCCTCTTCAGGCCACCACAATGTTATCCTGTGGTGATACTTGTTATAGGTTTAGTACCAAATATTTTTCCAGATCACAGTGAACCTGAAAAGCACTTGGGTTAGTTTTCTCTATATTTCGGAGAATTTTTATGAATAATAAATTTATATAAATGCTTACTTATTTAAGCCGATTAAACAGAGATCTTGTAGAGATTAATTTTGGTAATATTATCTGAGTTTTGAAAATACCACAAAGCTACAACACACACTTGTGTACAGACACACATGAATATACAGACAGGCACAAACTGATAGTTTAGTTTTTAAATTTTAACCATAAGACAGGTATGATAATGTAAAATTCACTAGTTACAAAAGAAACAGTTGGAGTAAGTTAAGTTTATATGTTCAGATGGCTAAATCTTTTTCTACTAATATTTGTGGAGAAGACGTAGATTTTTTCATTCACTCAAATTTCAAGTGACCTTTCAGCATTTTGTTCTTCTGATAAGAATTATCTCCCTGAAGTCTGTAGAATATGTACATCTCATTTTTATCTTTGAAAAAGAGTCCTTAAAAGGAAAAAGTTCTTATCAGGCTCCAATATGTTCTTCCAGTATCTTATCAGGTTTCAGGCAGGACAAACAGTAAATATTCCTGGGCATATTAAATAACTTCATGGACCCAAAAGGCATTCATTCTCAAAGAGGGTTCAAAGGTTCCTACATTCCCAAGATTCAGAGTCACTCCCAAAGATAGCCAAAAGAAAGCACTGACACCTACATGTCCCAGGCAGACAGAAAGCCAAGCCAACTTTTGTTTTTAAAAAGATAACCATTTAACAGTCTCTTCACAGTGGAAAGGCAATTTACATGGAAGATCACTAGAACTGATGCTCAAATACTGGAAGCTAGAGTGGAGCAATAGGATTTTATCAGTCCTATAGTCTTTTGTTTTCCTTACCTTTTAAGATATGCACATTTATTAAGACACTGCTCTTTTTTTATCGTTCTTTTGTGTATTTATTTATTTTTTATTGCACTGGGCTTCTTTGTTTCTGCACTGGCTTTTCTCTGGTTGCGGTGAGCAAGGGCTACTCTCTAGTTTTGAAGCAAGGGCTTATCATGGTGGTGACTTTTCTTGCTGAGAAACACACGCTCTAGGCATGCAGTCTTCACTAGTTGCTGCAGGTGGGATCAATAGTTGCAGCTCCCAAGCTCTAGAGGATAGGCGTAGTGTTGTGGCACACGGGTTTCGTGGCTCTGCAGCTTGTGGGATCTTCCCAGACCTGGGATAGAACTCATGTGCCCTGCATTGGCAGGTAGATTTTCATACACTATACCACCAGGGAAGTCCTCAGCGCGTTTAATAATTTTTCATTAGCCTTTTGCAGCAAAATTTTCAAAGAAACTATTTTGGAATTGTGAAGCTTTGTGGAAGCTTCAGCATGTCAATTAAAATAAGTGTCTGGGTTAGGAAGATCTCCTGGAGAAGGAAATGGCAACCCACTTCAATATTCTTGCCTGGGAAATTGCATGGACAGAGGAGCCTGGTGGGCTACAGTCCATGGGGTCACACAAGAGTCAAACATAACTTAGCAACTAAACAACAACACTTCTTCTTTAAATGATCTTAAATTAGAGTCTCCCTCCTAATGATGACTGTAATTCTAGTTTGTGATTTCCAAGTGCTCGCAGCAGTTTAGAAGGACCCTAGTTGTAGGAGTTTAATCCTGTCAGTGAAAAGTTAATCAGCCAATCTAAGAAATAGAAATCTTTATTAGAGCCAAATTTGAGGATTTAACCTGGGAAGAGCACCTCAGAAAGCTCTGAGAACTGTCCCACCTGTTGGAAGTCAAGGCACAGTTATGTAAGTTTTTTAAGACTGTACATCAAGTGATGTATTATTGACACTTTACATACTTCAAATCTAAGCAGCATGTGACCCTGACAACATTGTTGATGTCACCCAAAAAGATGCATAATGTGAGAGTTGTGAGTTAAGTTTTATTTGGGGGCAAATGAGGACTGCAGCCTGGGAGACAGCATCTCAGCTCTGAGAGACTTCTCCAAAGAGGCAAAGGGAGAAGGTCAATGTATAAGATTTTGGTGATGGGGGAGTTCAATGTAAAAAAGCACTCATTTTATGAAAGGTTTTTTGCTAGTCACAAGGAAATGACGTCACTATGAAGGAATTTAGTGCTTTTCTAGATATGAGAAGATGCAAGGATTTGGATCATGAAATTAGTTCCTGAAAATATCTAAGTATTTAAAGACCTGTTCCATCAGTTTCCCTAGAGCACAGAGTGCAACACTCTCCAACCTGAATTCCCTTCAGAGTATTCAAGGTCAGCAGCTGCAGCAGCACAGGCAGATGGCAAATGCCCGTGTTGTTCTTCAGTTGCTGGCAAATGCTCTTGGCAAATGCCAATTTTAGTTGACATTGACTTTAAAAAATGCAAAACATGGTGAGAGTTGAGAGTTAAGTTTTATTGGGGCCAAAATGAGAACTGCAGCCCAGGAGATAGCACCTCAGATAGCTCTGAGATACTGCTCCAAAAATCCACTGGGGGAGATCAGTATATGTGTGATTTTGGTGAAGGGAGAATGCATGCAGTGAAGCACAGTTTTTTCCAAAAACTTTCTGCTAGTTTTGTGAAGTTTTTGCTAGTCACGAGAAACAGTCATCACAATGAAGGATTTTAGTGCTTTTCTACACATGGGGAGAAACAAGAATTAAGCTCATAATATTGGCTCCTAAAAATATCTAACACTCTGAAGACCTGTCTTGCCAGTTTTCCCCCAGCACAGAGTGCCTCATTTCTGCTCTCCACCCTGAACTCCTTTCAGGGGGTGTTGAAAATCAGCAGCTGCAGCAATACATGATTTCATCCTTGTAGAGGTCTATGGAAAGTCCCCATGGCAAGTGCCAATTTGTAGTTGACAAGATCAAGATGGAATGTTATCTTTTAAGGAGTTGTCTTGCTGGTGCTAGGAAACTGTCACACTTCAGGGTGAGCACCTTTTTCTGCCAATAATGGGGTCGATGCATAATGTACAAATACAATGCATGGTGTGGGGACAGAGGAAGCCAAAGGCAGAGAAATTTTTGTTTAAGTTTTTCTTGTCTTGCTGTAAACTATGAATTTTATTTCACAATCCACATTTTTGTCCAGCTTATGTCTAGCCACAAATGGGGTGTAATTCTCATTTCTGTCTGGCCATATTTTGGGGTCCCTACCCTGGAGGTTTCCCTGGTAGCTCAGATGGTAAAGAATCTGCCTGCAGTGCAGGAGACCTGGGTTTGATCCCTGGATTGGGAAGATTTCCTGGAGAAGAGAGTGGTTACCCACTCCAGTGTTCTTGCCTGATAAATTCCATGGACAGAGGAGCCTGGTGGGCTACAGTCCATGGGATCTCAGAGTCATACACGACTGTGCAACTAACATACAAACATACACCCTAGAGGTTACCAAGCCAAGCTCTCAGAACACAAAGCAAGTTTTGTAAGATTTTGCAGATATTCAGTATCTTCCAGAACCACAGTTCTTAGACATAAAATAAGCAGATGTGCTGAAAGATGGCAAAGAGTTAAATAACTCTTTGGATCTTAAGAATCCCACTTTTTACTCAAAACAAAATTTCATTCACCTAAGATCTTGCAGCACTGGACCAGTTCACTCAAATCCAATCCAGTCCAATCCAAGACAAAGTCTGGTTTTTAAATTGGATCCTGTCCAACTCCAGCTGATAACTACCAACAATTCCTGGACTCTGTACTAAGAGGAAAGGTTGAACCAACAGAACTCAGCAATTGAGGACTGCAGGCTGGGTACTCTGTATGGATGAAGAACTGCACACTGCCACCACCTACTGCCACATGGATCTTTGGGCAGAATCAAGGGCTGGGAATTGCAGGCCAAAACGTTAGGGGCTGGTCTGTAGGTAGACCCATCTACTAGCTCAACGGGGCACCAAGCTAACCCGCCCTGTGAAGAAAAGCCTATTAGATTAGGAGTTCAGGGCAAAGAGAGCAGAGCTCAGAACTTACTCATGGCCCTTGAGAATGGCAAAAAAGATAGTGAATTTAAAGAGTAACATGTCTTGTGTTTCTCATTGTCCCCAAATGCTGTCAAGTTCGCTTCTAATCCACTGCTGCTCCAAGTTTGTTATGTTATGCCCAAGGTCTGAATCCCCAAAACTGAGAGAACAAGACATCCACGGCAATGCAAAAGCAAAAAGGGAATTTATTTCTAGCTCAAGCTAGGGCTCCAGCCCCATCCAACACAGTGGGATGGAGCAAGAGCCCCGAGCCCTAGATTACAGCAGTATTTATAAGTTTAGGACAAAGACAGGGAGTTGGCAAGGGCAGATTGGTTGCAGGGGTTTCTTGGCATTTACTAATTGGCTAGATTCCCCCCCCCACCCCCCGGGCTTTCTTAGAGGATTTCCATCCTCGTCCTGATTGGCTCAAACCAGGCTACGGGGAGTATGCTGATTGGCTGAGTCCTCACGTCACTGGTGGGATGATCTCAGTTCTGCCTGGGCAGTACTCAGCTGTTTCCTGGATAGTAGCTCCGGCCTTTTTAGTCATGGCTTCTATCAGGCCTCAACAGTTAAATAAAAATTCATCAGAATAAATTTGAAGATTTTTGTGCTGAAAGTTTTCACTTTCATCTCAGATTCAAAGGATTTGTTAACAAAATAATCACTAGTTCTATACAAATAAATAATAGCAATATTTATTAAAGAATTATCTAGCTTACTTTCAATATACTAACATTAAAAGAAAAGAGAAAGAGAAACAGCAGAAGATACATCACCAAATTGGGTTTTGACCAACATCCAGACTCAAACAGCGCTGGGCAGTCCCGTGACACAGCACATGTGGAGTCCCAATTAGGAAAAGGTCCCAGGTGGTGGATCTACTCTGGGGGTGAGACTTCAAAGATTGCAGGATATTGCAGTTCGGGGCTCCTGCTTATAATCGCAGGATGCAAAGTGATATCATCAACAATCTGTGAGCAAATAGCAGCTCTGGTTTCATGTTAATACTATTTGTTTAGTCTTGTACAACTTGGAATGTTGTTAAGCCTGAGCCTTGGTTGGCCAGGGACCCTTCAAGGGCTCAACAATTTCAAATTTTGTCCCCAGTCTTATCTATGGTGCTGCAAGTCTTGAATTCACAGCAGGTAGTCAGAGCAGCGTCTAGGCACGTTAGAAGCAAGGTCAGAGGCCTGCTCTGCTTTTGCCTCTGAAGCCTAAACAAGACTATTTATTTAATTTTCCTAACAAAGATCTAATTGACTTTATTAATTTATTCATGAATTGGACAGCATCCCACCTTAGAAAATAGAAAGAGCCTCTATCAAGCTGCAGAAAAGGAAAGGGAGCAGAAGAAAAATAAATTATTAGCAAATTATAAAGCAAAATAGTTAGCATTGTTTTAGGCACAGTTCTCCTAAAGATAAGAGAAGGGGCGCTTTAGGGATGGGTGGAATATCTCATTAGTGCTGACTAGGTAATTGCATATTGACTGGTTAAAGGTTACTTCCTGGGAGAGGCTGTCACTGCAGTTAGTTTAGGTATTAAGTTTGTTTTGCTGACACAGGGCCTTAAAGCAGTGACTGTATCTGGGGCCTGTTATTTCTACTTAATAAAATGTATGACATAATGATTTGATATCTGTTTATATTGTGAAACAATCACCACAATAAGTCTAGTTAGCATCTGTCACCACACATAGTTACAAAACATTTTTTTCTTGTGACGTTAACTTTTAAGATCTAGTCTCTTACCAACTTTCAAATGCACTCTTTAGTTTTCTAAATTCTTTTGGTATAACTTCCTTATATTTGACTCCTGAAAATGTGGATATTTAAAGAGGCAGTATGCAGAGATGATATGAGGAGACTGACTTTTGGAGACATGCAATCTTGTTTTGAATCTTGTCCCGTGACCAAAGTACATGGAAGACGTGTACTTTGGACACATCTCTCTAAGGCTCAGTTTCCTCACATATAAAATGGGAACGGAGAGAAACACCCACTTCACAGGGTAGTTGACAGAATAAATGAGATAATATGAAGCTCTCTCTAGTATCTGGCACTGGACCATGACAGCTAATAAATTTTATTTCCCTTCTTACATTTCTCCATATACTCACCATCCACTTCCACCTGAGCTCATACACACCACACACACACACACACCTGTCAGAAACAGGGCCTTTTCTTCCTATAAGAAATAAACCTGTAATTTCCTTGATGGTCCAGTGGCTAAGATTCCACACACCCAATGCAGGGGGCTTGGGTTCAATCCCTGGTCAGGGAACTAGATCCCACATTCCACAATTAAAATATCCCACCTGTCGCAATTAAAAAAAAAAGATTCCACATGCCTCAATGAAGACCTGGTGCAACCAAATGGATAAATAAATATTTGAAAAAGAAATAAACCCATCTTGCTTTAGGTTACTTCTTTTCCTACAGCATATAAACTCATTGCTCACTCCAAAGGAATAAAAACATCACAGCTTTCCCACCATTCTTTCTGGCTCTTAGACATATGTTGCATATTCCCTATCTTCTTTCAACACATGTACTTTATAACTGAAAGATAAAATGCCAGGACATAGAAGGCTACTTTGTTTTGCTTGCTTATCTTCCAATTTTTAAACTCTTGATTTTGTTGCACAAAAGAAATCGCACTTAAACTAGACTACAGAAAATGGCAAGTCATGGCTTGGAATTTTGCTAACTCTACATATGATTGTCTCTGGAACCGCAAAACCCATATAGCAGAACAAAACTTTATATTCACATCTGTAGTTATGATCAAAATTTGGCCTTTGATTTTTCCTAAAATGGTAATGACCTTACTCATGAATGGCTCCTCACCCCCATGAATGGTACACATTTTGTCTAGGACTTAATTATACATCACAGAGCTCAGTTCAGGAAATGAGTGTAAAAGCAGTCAAAGGTGTATTCTTAGTTGCTCAGTCGTGTCGGCTTCTTTGCAGCCCCGTGGACTATAAGCCACCAGGTTCCTCCGGCCATTCTTCAGGCAAAATACTGGAGTGGGCTGCTGTTTCCTTCTCCAAGGGATCCTCCTGACCCAGGGATCGAACCCGGGTCTTCTGTGTCTCCTGCATTCCAGGCAGATTTTTAATCTGCTGAGTCATCAGAGGAAGAATGTCAATGGTATAGGCATGAAAATCATAACCTTTGGGGCGAGATGTCATGAAATTCCACCTACCCCCAAAAGGCTCCTCAATTGAGGTCTTTTGGGGGACACCAAAAGAGAGATATCTTCTTTTTCTGGCTCCAAGACTGCAAGATGTGTCTATAAGGTATTTTTAGAGTCATTAACTCACTTTTTATAGCCATTTTATAAAAAATAAAAATGACAGGTGGAGATATTTCCAGAAAGCTCTCAGATACCATATTCTGAACACAATGCCTTCTAAGGCCAGAGGCCCACATCAGGCAAAGCCTCTGGGCCTTCCGAAGATGCCTGCAACAGAAGGGATTAAAATGAAGGCAGGGAAGGACTTCTGATTGGCTGGGTGGGCAGCCTTCACAGAAAAGGTTTCATTTAAGCTAAGCCTTGATGGGCAAGCAGCATCTCAACAGACTATGGGAGGAAGGAGTCTTTTATCCCTGAGCACATGGACTTGGATTTGTTAGACGTTGTCTCTGAAGGNGGATTTGTTAACAAAATAATCACTAGTTCTATACAAATAAATAATAGCAATATTTATTAAAGAATTATCTAGCTTACTTTCAATATACTAACATTAAAAGAAAAGAGAAAGAGAAACAGCAGAAGATACATCACCAAATTGGGTTTTGACCAACATCCAGACTCAAACAGCGCTGGGCAGTCCCGTGACACAGCACATGTGGAGTCCCAATTAGGAAAAGGTCCCAGGTGGTGGATCTACTCTGGGGGTGAGACTTCAAAGATTGCAGGATATTGCAGTTCGGGGCTCCTGCTTATAATCGCAGGATGCAAAGTGATATCATCAACAATCTGTGAGCAAATAGCAGCTCTGGTTTCATGTTAATACTATTTGTTTAGTCTTGTACAACTTGGAATGTTGTTAAGCCTGAGCCTTGGTTGGCCAGGGACCCTTCAAGGGCTCAACAATTTCAAATTTTGTCCCCAGTCTTATCTATGGTGCTGCAAGTCTTGAATTCACAGCAGGTAGTCAGAGCAGCGTCTAGGCACGTTAGAAGCAAGGTCAGAGGCCTGCTCTGCTTTTGCCTCTGAAGCCTAAACAAGACTATTTATTTAATTTTCCTAACAAAGATCTAATTGACTTTATTAATTTATTCATGAATTGGACAGCATCCCACCTTAGAAAATAGAAAGAGCCTCTATCAAGCTGCAGAAAAGGAAAGGGAGCAGAAGAAAAATAAATTATTAGCAAATTATAAAGCAAAATAGTTAGCATTGTTTTAGGCACAGTTCTCCTAAAGATAAGAGAAGGGGCGCTTTAGGGATGGGTGGAATATCTCATTAGTGCTGACTAGGTAATTGCATATTGACTGGTTAAAGGTTACTTCCTGGGAGAGGCTGTCACTGCAGTTAGTTTAGGTATTAAGTTTGTTTTGCTGACACAGGGCCTTAAAGCAGTGACTGTATCTGGGGCCTGTTATTTCTACTTAATAAAATGTATGACATAATGATTTGATATCTGTTTATATTGTGAAACAATCACCACAATAAGTCTAGTTAGCATCTGTCACCACACATAGTTACAAAACATTTTTTTCTTGTGACGTTAACTTTTAAGATCTAGTCTCTTACCAACTTTCAAATGCACTCTTTAGTTTTCTAAATTCTTTTGGTATAACTTCCTTATATTTGACTCCTGAAAATGTGGATATTTAAAGAGGCAGTATGCAGAGATGATATGAGGAGACTGACTTTTGGAGACATGCAATCTTGTTTTGAATCTTGTCCCGTGACCAAAGTACATGGAAGACGTGTACTTTGGACACATCTCTCTAAGGCTCAGTTTCCTCACATATAAAATGGGAACGGAGAGAAACACCCACTTCACAGGGTAGTTGACAGAATAAATGAGATAATATGAAGCTCTCTCTAGTATCTGGCACTGGACCATGACAGCTAATAAATTTTATTTCCCTTCTTACATTTCTCCATATACTCACCATCCACTTCCACCTGAGCTCATACACACCACACACACACACACACCTGTCAGAAACAGGGCCTTTTCTTCCTATAAGAAATAAACCTGTAATTTCCTTGATGGTCCAGTGGCTAAGATTCCACACACCCAATGCAGGGGGCTTGGGTTCAATCCCTGGTCAGGGAACTAGATCCCACATTCCACAATTAAAATATCCCACCTGTCGCAATTAAAAAAAAAAGATTCCACATGCCTCAATGAAGACCTGGTGCAACCAAATGGATAAATAAATATTTGAAAAAGAAATAAACCCATCTTGCTTTAGGTTACTTCTTTTCCTACAGCATATAAACTCATTGCTCACTCCAAAGGAATAAAAACATCACAGCTTTCCCACCATTCTTTCTGGCTCTTAGACATATGTTGCATATTCCCTATCTTCTTTCAACACATGTACTTTATAACTGAAAGATAAAATGCCAGGACATAGAAGGCTACTTTGTTTTGCTTGCTTATCTTCCAATTTTTAAACTCTTGATTTTGTTGCACAAAAGAAATCGCACTTAAACTAGACTACAGAAAATGGCAAGTCATGGCTTGGAATTTTGCTAACTCTACATATGATTGTCTCTGGAACCGCAAAACCCATATAGCAGAACAAAACTTTATATTCACATCTGTAGTTATGATCAAAATTTGGCCTTTGATTTTTCCTAAAATGGTAATGACCTTACTCATGAATGGCTCCTCACCCCCATGAATGGTACACATTTTGTCTAGGACTTAATTATACATCACAGAGCTCAGTTCAGGAAATGAGTGTAAAAGCAGTCAAAGGTGTATTCTTAGTTGCTCAGTCGTGTCGGCTTCTTTGCAGCCCCGTGGACTATAAGCCACCAGGTTCCTCCGGCCATTCTTCAGGCAAAATACTGGAGTGGGCTGCTGTTTCCTTCTCCAAGGGATCCTCCTGACCCAGGGATCGAACCCGGGTCTTCTGTGTCTCCTGCATTCCAGGCAGATTTTTAATCTGCTGAGTCATCAGAGGAAGAATGTCAATGGTATAGGCATGAAAATCATAACCTTTGGGGCGAGATGTCATGAAATTCCACCTACCCCCAAAAGGCTCCTCAATTGAGGTCTTTTGGGGGACACCAAAAGAGAGATATCTTCTTTTTCTGGCTCCAAGACTGCAAGATGTGTCTATAAGGTATTTTTAGAGTCATTAACTCACTTTTTATAGCCATTTTATAAAAAATAAAAATGACAGGTGGAGATATTTCCAGAAAGCTCTCAGATACCATATTCTGAACACAATGCCTTCTAAGGCCAGAGGCCCACATCAGGCAAAGCCTCTGGGCCTTCCGAAGATGCCTGCAACAGAAGGGATTAAAATGAAGGCAGGGAAGGACTTCTGATTGGCTGGGTGGGCAGCCTTCACAGAAAAGGTTTCATTTAAGCTAAGCCTTGATGGGCAAGCAGCATCTCAACAGACTATGGGAGGAAGGAGTCTTTTATCCCTGAGCACATGGACTTGGATTTGTTAGACGTTGTCTCTGAAGGTCAGAGTGCTAATTGTCATAGCAGATAGGAATCTCAGTCCTTAAGCTCTGATGAGTAAGAAATGAAACCTTACTTTCCACTCTTTTTTTTTTTTTTTTGGCCATGCCACACGTTTACAGGATCTTAGTTCCCCGATCAGGAATTGAACCCCGGCCCTGGCAGTGAAAGTGCCAAATCCTAACCACTGGACTCCAGGGGATTCCGGGAACCTTACCTTCTGTATATATTTTTTAACATTTTTGTATTTTGGAGTATAGCGGGTTAACAATGCTGTGACAGTTTTAGGTGAACAGCAAGGGGACTCAGCCAGACATATACATGTGTCCATTCTCCCCCAAACTCCCCTCCCATCCAGGCTGCCACATAACATCGAGCAGTTTCCCATGATATACAGTAGGTCCTTGCTGGTTATCATTTTAAACATAGTGTGTACATGCCCATCCCAAACTCCTTAACTATCCCTTCCCCTCATTCTTCCCCAAACAACCATAAGTTCATTTTCTAAGTCTTTTTCTATATTTTAATTTTTACTCCAAGTTATCACTATGCTGAGGTAGTAAAAACTTAATTTCAGTAATTGCTAACAGCCCCTCTGTCCCCACAGAGGGGAGACAGATGTAGAACTATACAAATATAGAATTTGTATCTAAGTTCTGTAACGTAAATAATACCACGACATGAGGGATAGGATAGATAGGAAGCAAAGAGGAATCAAAGTTTTATCTATTGCCAGAAAGTTATTAACAATAAGGAAAGAAAGAACAGGTCGTAAAAAGTTGTACATGACTGAGCAGCCGAGCACACACAAAGAAATAACAGAGAGAACACCTCAAGAGAGAGTGGGCCACAATGAGAGAGGCAAAGGGCCCTGGAGGGCTGGATACAGAGTTTTTAAGGCAGGATCATTTGCATAATCCAGGGATGTCATCAACTGACAACCTTGACTGACAACTGCAGGTTATATAACAAGATGCTCTACCGCTCATGTGCTTCCCATAATTTCAGTCTGTTATAATTAGATAATTATAATCAATAATTACGGGATTGATTATATTCTTTGCAGCCAAAGATGGAGAAGCTCTATACAGTCAGCAAAAACAAGACCAGGAGCTGACTGTGGCTCAGATCATGAACTCCTTATTGCCAAATTCAGACTGAAATTGTGGGGAAAACCACTAGACCATTCAGGTATAATCTAAATCAAATCCCTTATGATTATACAATGGAAGTGAGAAATAGATGTAAGTGACTAGATCTGATACACAGAATGCCTGATGAACTATGGACAGAGGTTTGTGACATTGTACAGGAGACAGGGATCAAGACCATCCCCAAGGGAAAAACACACACACACACACACACACAAAAGCAAAATGCCTGTCTGAGGAGGCCTTACAAATAGCTGTGAAAAGAAGAGAAGTGAAAAGCAAAGTAGAAAAAGAAAGATTTGAATGCAGAGTTCCAAAAAACAGCAAGGAGAGATAGGGAAAATGTCCTCAGTGATCAGTGCAAAGAAATAGAGGAAAACGATAGAAAGGGAAAGACTAGAGATCTCTTCAAGAAAATTAGAGATACCAAGGGAACATTTCACGCAAAGATGGACTCAATAAAGGACAGAAATGGTATGGACCTGACAGAAGCAGAAGAAATTAAGAAGAGGTGGCAAGAATACACAGAAGAACTGTACAAAAAAGATCTTCACAACCCAGATAATCAAGATGATGTGATTACTCACCCAGAGCCAGACATCCTGGAATGTGAAGTCAAGTGGGCCTTAGGAAACATCACTACAAACAAAGCTAGTAGAAGTGATGGAATTCGAGTTGAGCTATTTAAAATCATAAAAGATGATGCTGTGAGTGCTGCACTCTATATGTAAGCAAATTTGGAAAACTCAACGCTGGCCACAGGACTGAAAAAGGTCAGTTTTCATTCCAATCCCAGAGAAAGGCAATGCCAAAGAATGTTCAAACTACTGCACAATTGCACTCATCTCACACACTAGCAAAGTAATCCTCAAAATTCTCCAAGCCAGGCTTCAGCAATATATGAACCATGTACTTCCAGATGTTCAAGCTGGTTTTAGAGAAGGCAGAAGAACCAGAGATCAAGCTGCCAACATCCACTGGATCATCAAAAAAGCAAGAGAGTTCCAGAAAAAAAACATCTATCTCTGCTTTATTGACTATGCCAAAGCCCTTGACTGTGTGGATCACAACAAACTGTGGAAAATTCTGAAAGAGATGAGAATACCAGACCATCTGACCTGCCTCTTGAGAAACCTGTATGCAGGTCAGGAAGCAGCAGTTAGAACTGGACATGGAACAGTAGACTGGTTCCAAATAGGAAAAGGAGTTTCTCAAGACTGCATATTGTCACCCTGCTTATTTAACTTATATGCAGAGTACATCACGAGAAACGTTGGACTGGAAGAAGCACAAGCTGGAATCAAGATTGCTGGGAGAAATATCAATAACCTCAGATATGCAGATGACACTAGCCTTATGGCAGAAAGTGAAGAGGAGCTAAAGAGCCTTTTGATGAATGTGAAAGAGGAGAGTGAAAAAGCTGACTTAAGGCTCAACATTCAGAAAACTAAGATCATCCAGTCCCGTTACTTCATGGCAAATAGATGGGGAAACAGTGGCTGACTTTATTTTGGGGGGCTCCAAAATCACTGCAGATGGTGATTACAGCCATGAAATTAAAAGATGCTTACTCCTTGGAAGAAAAGTTATGACCAACCTAGATAGCATATTAAAAAGCAAAGACATTACTTTGTCAACAAAGGTCCATCTAGTCAAGGCTATGGTTTTTCCAGTGATCATGTATGGATGTGAGAGTTAGACTATAAAGAAAGCTGAGCGCCAAAGAATTGATGCTTTTGAACTGTGGTGTTAGAGAAGATTCTTGAGAGTCCCTTGGATTGCAAGGAGATCCAACCAGTCCATTCTAAAGGAGATCAGTCCTGGGTGTTCATCGGAAGGACTGATGTTGAAGCTGAAACTCCAATATTTTGGCCACCTGATGTGAAGAGCTGACTCATTTGAAAAGACCTTGATGCTGGGAAAGATTGAGGGCAGGAGGAGAAGGGTATGACAAAAGATGAGATGGTTGGATGGCATCACTGACTCAATGGACATGAATTTGGGTAAACTCTGGGAGTTGGTGATGAACAGGGAGGGAGGCCTGGTGTGCAGCGGATCATGGGGTCGCAAAGAGTCAGACAGGACTGAGCGACTGAATTGAACTGAACTGATAATTAGATTTATGTGTTCATGGAATATTTATGAGCAATTAATGAGCCCAATGGTCACCAAAGGTTACTTCAGTACAGGATATTGTGAGTACAGGATAATGGATCACCAACAAGGACCTACTATATAGAACAGGGATGCTCCTCAATGTTATGTGGCAGCCTGGATGGCAGGGGAGTTTGGGGGAGAATCAGTTCAGTTCAGTTCAGATGCCATCCAACCATCTCATCCTCCGTCGTCCCCTTCTCCTCCTGCCCTCAATCTTTCCCAGCATCAGGGTCTTTTCAAATGAGTCAGCTCTTCATATCAGGTGGCCAAAGTATTGGAGTTTCAGCTTCAACATCAGTCCTGCCAATGAACACCCTGGACTTATCTCCTTTAGAATGGACTGGTTGGATCTCCTTGCAGTCCAAAGGACTCTCAAGAGTCTTCTTCAGCACCACAGATAATAGATACATGTATATGTCTGGCTGAGTCCTCTTGCTGTTCACCTGAAACTATCACCCGCTATACTCCAGTACAAAATGCTAGAGTAGGGCAAGTCCCAACAGTCAGTGGTGGAGTGAGGGGAGGTTTCTGGCTTCCTGACCGTTTTTGGAGTACTAGTGGGGTTCTATTAGCTTTGCTTTAGGAGCAAAGCTAATAAATTGCTTGGTGGGATTAGGCGGCTACTGTACTGTTTAGCTGAAGGGGCTACCTCCCCTTGCTCTCAGCTAACCTCCTGCCTATCAATTGCTACTGAGCAGGCCCTTACTCCTGCCCATAAAGCCCTTTTAGGAGGAAAGCTCACTTGATCTCCATGGTGGGGGCGTGGGGGCCATGCATTGTTGGTTGCTGCTCTAGGATCCATGTGATCTCTCTCCATTATGCAGCAGCCAGGTGAGTGGGATGGGACTGACACAAGCCACCACTCCTCCCAGCCATCTCCACTGGCTGATCCTGACTGGCTCAACCGTGATCCCATCCTTCTTGCTTTGACGGCAGTTGTTATCCTCAGTGATTATTTTTGTTTCTTTGCCTGTGTCCCACAGCTTGTGGGATCTTAGTTCCCCAAACAAATTGAACCCAGGCCTTTGACAGTGAAAGCTCCAAGTTCTAACCACTGGTCCACTGTGGGGGATTTCTCCACAGCTGTTCTTTTAGGGATAAGTACCTCACTGAAGCTGGTCCAACTGAAACCCCAGGATTATTTTCCCATAGTTGGGAAAAGAGAAGTTCTCCTTCTGGACAGACAGATATGTAAAGCCTGGAACTGATACAAGCATTTTGCTGTTAGGAGGGAAGTCAGCCTGAGAACAGAGCCAAGAGCCGTAAGAGAACAGAAGTGGAGGCAGAGCCTGATCAAATCACCAGAGCCTGATCAAATGATCCTGTCCCTGCGCTCTATTACTGAGCCAATAAAATCCAGTTATTATTTAAATCACTTTGAATTGGATTTTTTCTTTTTTTATCACTTCCATAAAAAAGCATTCTAACCAGTCTACTTTAGGGCACTCCTGAGCACACTGAAAGCATTCTGTTTTTTCTGGACCCATCTAGGCTTGGAGAACTCTGAGAGGATGTTCAGATATTATCATTATGTATTCCACATAACAATTTATTTTATACTATCTTGCTGTCTCCGAAAGCTCTGCCCAGAATAGGGGGCATAGTTTTCCCCTTTTCTTGTATCTCACAAACCTATTTGTCGGGACGGTCGGTTGTCAATTTATACCCCATCCTATAGAACAGTTAATCACAACCGAATTCCCTTACACTTCTTCTTCAACTCTAACCTCTGATTTGCTTGTCTTTCACATAGTTTTACCTTTTCCAGAGTTTCAAACAAATCATACACTATGTAAATTTTGGACTGATTTTTTTTTTCCATTCAACAAAATGCCTTGGTAATTCACCCAAGTTGTTGTGTATATACAACAACTATATGTATGCTGTCTCTTATACACATCTCTTCACAGAAAAGGTTTCATTTAAGCTAAGCCTTGATGGGCAAGCAGCATCTCAACAGACTATGGGAGGAAGGAGTCTTTTATCCCTGAGCACATGGACTTGGATTTGTTAGACGTTGTCTCTGAAGGTCAGAGTGCTAATTGTCATAGCAGATAGGAATCTCAGTCCTTAAGCTCTGATGAGTAAGAAATGAAACCTTACTTTCCACTCTTTTTTTTTTNATATATATATATATATATATATATATATAGTTCAGTACTTTTTGCTGTTGAATTTCACCCCCACCCAAAGCCTGTTATTCCCATCTTTGTTGATGGCAACTTTGTCCTTCTAGTTGTTCAAGCCAAAATCTTGATTCCTCTTTTTCTTTCAACCCTACATCCAATCCAGACTTCTCTGGCAGGCCAGTGGTTAAGACTCTGTGCTTCCATTGCAGGGGGCACGGGTTCCATCCCTGCTCAGGGAACTAAAATCCCACATGCTATGTGACACAGTGAAAGAAACAAAGAAAAAAAAATGTTTTTAATAAAGAAAATCAGGTTAGTTCTACCTTTATTTTTTATTTATTTTTATTTTTTTGCTTCACCATGTGACTTGCAAGGTGTTAGTTTCCAACCAGGAATTGAACACTGGCCCTGGCAGTGAAAACACAGTCATAACCACTGGAGAATCAGAGCGTTCCCTAGCTCTACCCTTAAAGTATATTGAGAATTCAATCACTCCTCAGCACCTCCACTGCTACCACCCTGGTCAGATCCATATCATTTCTCACTTGGGATACTACAACAACCTCCAGTCTGGTCCCTGGGCTCCTGCCTTTGTCTTCCCTATTATCTATTTTCAATATAGCAGCAGCAGTGGTCCTTTTGGAAACATAAGTCAAATCATGAGACATTTCTGCTCAGAATTCTACACACGCTCTCTGTTCCATCAGAGTCAAAGCCAAGGTCCCTCTAATGGCTTACAAAGGCCCTGCATCACCTGTCCCCTCCTCCCTCTCAGCTCTGCCTCCTTCTTTTCTCCTCATTCATTCCGCTCCAGCCACGTTGGCCTTCTGCTTCTCAAACATACCAAGCATGATTCCACAGGTAGAATCTACCTGTTTTCTCTGCTTGAAATTCTTTCCATGCCCCCAGATGTCCATTATCTAGTTCCCCACCTCCTTTAAGGATTTGATGAAATCTTCCTTTTTTGATGAGCCTAACACTGATTACTCAATTTAATAGCCAGCTTACCTCCAGGCACTATTGATCCCTCTAACACTGCATTAATTTTCATCATAGGCCCATTACCTTCTAATATACTATGTAACTAACTTACCCACTATGCTATTATTTACTGTGAGATTCCTCAATATATTACTGGCTCCATGAAGGCAGGGATCTTTGTTCATTCTATTCATGAATGTATCCCAAGCACCTAGTGCAGAACCTGAAACACAGGAAGCACTCCATATGTGAGTTAAAAATAAAGGGATTTCCATGGCAATCCTGTGGCTGGGACTTCACCTTCCAATGTAGGAAGCTTAGATTCAGCCCCTGGTCAGGGAGATGGCCACATGCCTCATGGCCAAAAAAATCAAAGCATGGAACAGAAGCAATATTGTGACAAGTTCAATAAAGACTTTAAAAATGATCCACATCAAAAAATATTTTTTAAAAAGAAGGGAAAATATAAATACTGAGGTTGATAGTTTCTTACAGACAGAGCAAGTCAGTCAATTAAATGCACAAACTTCTAAGTTCTCTGAAGTCTCGAGGACCCCAGTTAGCTCCCCCTTATTGAATGCCTATTATATGCTAAGTATTATTTCACTTAACTCTACAGATATCCATGAACGAAGTTCCTAATGCAGAGGTTCCAAAGGCTAATGTAGTCTATGACAAATGCTCACAAATTATTTAAGGAAGCAATAACAACATGAAGTATCGGAGGGTAGGGCAGAGTATCCCTACTCCTTTACAAAATGATCAAGCATGGGCTGCCTGGCACAAAGCTTCATCAGTTGATGGTTCCACAAAGATGTACTCCTGATTTCCTGGTCCATTACCATCTTCTATCAGTCTTTCCTCTGCTACCTTACCTCCTTGCCTCAATGCTCTTCAGCCAACTGATCAAGGTTGGAAGCTATGCATGTTAGTTAGTTGCTCACTTGTGTCTGATTCTTTGAGATCCCATGGACAGAGGAGCCTTGCAGGCTATAGTCCATGGGATTTCCCAGGCAAGAATACTGGAATGGGTTGCCATTCCCTTCTCCAGGAATCTTCCCGAACCAGGGATCCAACCCAAGACTTCCAGTTAACAGGCAGATTCTTTACTGTCCAAGCCACCAGGGAAGTACCTGGAAGCTATGTATTGCATCCCCAAATCTCACATGTTAGTTTCACCCACCTATCAAGGAAGACCAACTTAAAAATTATTTGAGTAAATTCCATGCATCTGACAAATACTTATTGAACCCTCACTATAAGCCAAGCTCTTTTATAGGTATTAATGACTCAGCAAATAAGAGACACAGATCCCTGTTCCCAAGGAAATTACATTCTAGTAAAAGGGAAATGAGACTAGACAATTTGTTTAAAAATCAAAAATATCAGATAGTGAAAAATGCAATGTGAACAATTAAGAACATCTATGAAGCAGTGACCATTAAAGTAAGATCCGTAGACCAAGACCGAAGTTCCCATGCCAAGATTATGAGGAAGTACATTCTAGGCAAAGGAAACAGCTAGTACAAAAGTCTTGAGGTTGGAACAGCTTGGGGAGTGTGAGGCAGGGAAAGAGATTACTGTGGCTGAGGGACAGTTGGCAGAAAGAAGAATGGCCATGGATGGGGTGGGAGAGGTGATTGGGGCTTGGGCAGAGGTTTTGTGGACTAAAGTAAAGAGTGTGGATGTTATCTAAGTGCTAATGAAACTGAATAGGTCTCAAACCTTCCCAGGGAGAAATCTCCTCTGCCCTCTACCTCTTATTTGTAGAAAAATTTTAGCCTACTATTCCTTCTAGGTTCCAAAGAGCAAATTTCACCAGAGAAGAAAATACAGAAAGAAAGGAAAAGAGTCAAGCAAAACAAAATAATAACAGTTTAGCCATAAAATAGTCAAAGACCTTTACTTCCTCCTCAAGGTCTATAGATTATATCCTGAGCCATATCCTTGAGTTGTGCTGCAGATATGAAAATCTCCCGCAGGTGAAGGAGGTTAACTGCATGCTGACCACCAGCAGAACCCAGACCAATTGGAACCGGAACGTTGATGAATGAGACTCCTAAAACTTCACCCTTTGACCTCACCATCAACCAATCAGAGAATTATGCACAAGCTGAAAAGGCACTCTGCAACTGACATCCCCAACATTGCCTTTAAAAACCTTTCCTTAAAAGTCACCAGAGAGTTTAGGTCTCCTGAGTGTGAATTTCTCATTCTTATTGCTTGGCACCCTGCAATAAATGCTGTACTTTCCTTCACCACAACCCAGTGTCAGTAGATTGCTGTGCATTAGGGAAAGACCCAAGTTCAGTTAAGTAACAATTTTGGCAACCAAGAAGGGACTCCCATCCCAGGTAGGTGTCTGGACAGTGGCAGCTCTCAGATCCTGTCCAGCAGCTCCCTGAGTACCTTTGTCTCATGGATAGCCCTGAGTGCTTGCTTCTAACCAGGCATTGCTGGCCCATATCACTTTCAATTTTGGGTTGAAGGAAGCAAAGCTCTGTTCCTGGTTTGTAAGATGTCTCTGCTAAGTGATGGAACCTCACACGTGATGACATTAGAGTATTCTTCCCTACTGGGTTGACTTGATTGGAACTTTTCCTTTTGAGGAAGAAAAATCATAAGACTTAGTCATCTGGCCCTGATCTCCAAGTGGAGCATCATTTTAACTTTTCCCTCTGTGCCAAGGAGCTTCTTGGTCACCCATTACCACCTGAGAAGTAATTGTGAAAGTCTCTGTTAGATCTAAACTCGTCTGCACCCCCATCTGAAATAGTAGGTAGGAAATCCTCCATTCTCATGCTAGGGAACTTTTAGAGGCTACTGTGCATTGGGTTGCCTCATTCAGGTCTATTTCTGGTAATACAAGCCATTTGAAAGAAAAAATGGGAAATTAGATCTCTATTCCATCTTGTAGGCCCCTAGATTGTATTTAACAAAATCAGGAAATTTTCAGCTACACTCATATGAAAAGAAAGATGATTTCCTTTTAACACCATGTGGCTATAGCATTCTTAAGATTTCAGAGAAAAATGGCTTGATAAAATATATTTTCAAAACTCTGACCCCAAGAGAACAAACGTATTCCTAGAAGAAATCTTGAAGTTAAAAATCTTAACATTTTCTTGGAATGCAAACACAACCCACATTGCCTGAGGCCTTGGGGAGCTCAGATGATAAAGAATCCACCTATAATGCAGGAGACCTGGGTTCAGTCCCTGAGTTGGGAAGATCCCCTGGAGAAGGATATGGCCACCCACTCAATATTCTTGCCTGGAGAATTCCATGGTTTCTGGCAGGCTACAGTCCAGGGGTCACAAAGAGTCAGACATGACTGAGCACTTTCACACAAAGCTGAATGAAAAGAGAAATAGGGTAAAGAAGCCTTTTAAACTCAAGTGAGTAAATTTAACTTATTCCAACTGTTATTCATAAAATAATAAGTCTTGTGTTGAAATTCCCGATTCATGACTAAGTTTCAAAAATGAACCTATGAGGAAGTTCCCTGGA
The DNA here is from genome assembly GCA_006410875.1 of Neotragus pygmaeus. Lineage (NCBI taxonomy): Eukaryota > Metazoa > Chordata > Mammalia > Artiodactyla > Bovidae > Neotragus > Neotragus pygmaeus. The sequence goes on from SJYV01050959.1 coordinate 217,891, forward strand.
GGCATAGTGGTTAGGATTCCAGGCTTTCACTGCCATGGTCTGGGTTCACCCCTTGGTCAAGAAACTGAGATCCTGCAAGCCTCGCATTGTGGGGGGGAAAAAGAAAGCTATGAGATCTCTAGTTGTGTCTTTCTTTAAAAATTTGTTTATAAATGAGCTTTATTCAATTGGCTTAAAGGAAATCAAGCACTTACATAAATTCTAAGAAATATAAAAGAAACTAAGCCAAATGAGTTTCAGACTCATATGATCTGGGGAATATTCTGCATTAAATGAATGCCTGATACTAAAGTTAGTTTAAGCTTGCTGGCTTAATTAACATAGACATGTCTTTAGAGTCATCAACAGTATATATAATATTTCTAATGTACCTAAAGTTACTAGAAGTCAAATAAAATCTTATTATATCTGTCACAAATTTTTCAGCAAGAAAAATTACTCAAATGACACAAAATTAAATAAACAAGAGAAAAGCTTTTTGATGAACTTTAGAAATAATTATGGCTTAGTTTTTCCAGTTTTTTGGTAACTTGAAACTTTACAGTTTTGCTAAATTAAGTTAAATGATGAAAATTCATTGACAGTATATATAATTTTAAATTAAGATAAAATGCTATAACACTGATTGCTAGGCAAGCCAAAGTTTACATTCTTTTGTATTGTTATTAAAATACTAAAGATGTTTGGATTTATTAGACACATGTTTTGTACTACACTGAGGGGGAAAATGTATATTTTTAGAGGTTATAGAATATGTCCATAAACTTGCCAATCAGGTAATGCTGGTATTTACCTTTAAAATCTTTTGCTGTCACTTTATGGTTAAGTGACTAAGTACTGTTTCACTGTGATCTATATTCGGATTTGACCAGTTTTGGGGGTTTGCTTTTTTGGGTTGTTTTGTGTTTTTTTTTGCAAACTTCCTCAAACCAAATTCTTAAGTTATTTTGACCTCTAGTTAACTCTGGGTTGCTTCACAGGGCCATTAAAGTATCACAGAGAGAGAAATATTAAATTAATTGGGATTATTTAGTACATTAAATTCCATGGGAAGCAATGTCAAATGTGTGGTGACAAACATTCTTAGGTTTTGCTGTATGAATAAATGTCAGTAATATAGAAGTTCTAGAAATTATATAAAATTTCTAAAATTTTAATATGTCCTGGAATAATCTTATCAGTCATAAATTTATTTATCTCAAAATGTTGCATGTCACATCAACTTGGTTAAAATTTATCAATTGAACTGTAATTCAATCTTTAAACATGTCTTTTAAGTCTTTTTATCATTCATAACTAGTTATTGCTTCACTCCAATGCCTTTGCAAAAGAAAATGCTTCATCTTCAAGATTCCTAGAAAGGGCTTTTTGACATATACAGATTTCTGATAACTTTCAGATCTGGGTGTAAATTAAATAATTCTAATGGAAACAATAATGGTTTTGTGTCACTATTAAAAAAAAATTAAGATCAAGAATTAGTTACATAGAACTGAGTAAACTGATGAATATAGTTATAATTTTTATGATTTTTATCTGAAATATTATGAGTTTTTATTGTATTATCAGATATGAATAAGCCTTTCCCTTCAAGCTAATTATGGTTTATAGAAACTTGATAAATTATACTTCTGTAAATAGAATTGAAATATTTATCTTTTCTCTCTACTTGATCCCTCCAGAAATTGGAAACTCTTTTTTAAGTTACCAGCAGCCTTATTAGGCCAACTTTATTGCAACCAGAGTTATTTTGTGAACAAATAAGTCTTAATTTGGCTAGACTTGTTAAAAATGAGGATAACTCAAACAGAAAAGTTATGTTTCAATAATATACTTTTGTTGATGTTGAAGTTTCATATATATTAAGGGTTTTTTTAATCTGTTGTCTATGTCCAAGATGATTTTTTGTTGCTATACCACATCACTGTAAAGTTTAACTGAATTATTAATATTAAAGTGATGTTCTAAGCATATCTCTGAAGCTGATCACAGTAATCTTTGGATAAAGGTCAGATGCCCCATGACTTGCAACGAGGGGATCATGCATACTAGAAAACAAACATAATTTAAAAGACTCTTTCTTCAAGCTAAATGAAAAGACTCTTGCCAGGTATTCTTAACTAACTCATACACAATGAAACTGAAGAGAACTGACTCTTAACTCATATTTCCCACTTCAGTTCAGTTCAGTTCAGTCGTTCAGTCTTGTCCGACTCTTTGCGACCCCATGAATTGCAGCACACCAGGCCTCCCTGTTCATTACCATCTCTCGGAGTTCACTCAGTCTCATGTCCATCAAGTCCATGATGCTATCCAGCCATCTCACCCTCAGTTGTCCCCTTCTCCTCCTGCTCCCAATCCCTCCCAGCATCAGANCTGGGGCAAAGTTTGGACTCTTGGTGCTTATCCTGAGTTCCACGCATAAATTTTCCACCCCCCACCCCCCAGAACCAGGCACACTAAGGAAATTGGAAGAGGGGAGGGAAGATATTGTTACACTCTCTCTCTTGAGCAATGGAGAAAGAAATCACAATTCCATAGTCAGGGAAGGCCAGTCAAGTGATTTCTTTGGGTAATTTCTGCTGTAAGTGATTTACTGCCTCCATTAGAGTCAGGAAGCTGCAGAAAATCTCGAAGTTCTGCCCTTAGAACTTGAGAAATAACATTTCTGTGTCCCCAGTGCAAAAATTCAGGTTTGAAATTAACGTTTACTTTTCCTTTGCAATGAAGAAAAGAAATAAGGTAGCGTTTAACTTTTCTGAGATCTCGAGATAGGTAATCATATTCCAAACTAGTCCTACTGACATTCAAAGCAGTCACGCCGAATCCTACCAGATCCTCATATTTTTTCTGAGAGCACAGGACTGCTTCATTCCAAAGCACTCCCAAATTAGAACGAAACAGCATTCAGTTTTTGCTATGGCTCTGAGTTCTTTTCTTAATCATCTCTCCTTATAATTGGATGCTCTCTGCTCAGTCACTCAGCCGTGTCCAACTCTTTGCAGCCCCAGGGACTGTAGCCTGCCAGGCTCCTCACGAAATTCTCCAGGCAAGAATACTGGAATGGGTTGCCATGCCCTCCTCCAGGGGCTCTTCCTGACCCAGGGATCAAACCTGCTTCTCTTAAACATTTCCTGCATTGGCAAGAAGGGTTTTGTTGTTTTTTTTTTTTTTAACCACTAGCACTACCTGGTAAGCCCATGATTGGATATTACAATATTCCTAAGAATTCATAATTTTAAAAGCTTATAAAGAAAAAGTTCAAATTAAAATGGATTAACTACTGAATATCCAAATAGCTACAGCTATCACTGCGGTATTTTCAGAGTACTACTGCGTTAGCTCTCCCTTGCAGCTGCTGAATTGAGCAAGAGGTGTGGGGACTTCCATCCAGTTTCAAGGGGATCTGCAGAGAAAGTTATATTCAGATGAAGCAGCTCCACTGCCCTTGTGACTAATTCTCGTTCATCAGTTTCATGGGCTCTGCTGACTCACTTCTCTATTCAAGATGTTTATTACCCAGGAAATAACACTTACGCCATCAGAATACATTTCCACTTTGAATGATGCCAATGTTACAAAGCAGCACGGGAAAAGGCTCAACTCCTTATGTGTGGGTTACAACACAAGTGCCAGCAAAGAAGAAGAAAGTTTTACCTTTTACAGGAATCCTTTGTTTATTGGCATTATTGGCCAATGTTGAAAAGTAAAGCAGGAACAGGGGACTGACCAGACTGGACTCCCCTGTCTGTGTAAGCCTTGATAGATCACCAAGGGTCACAGATTATAGGCTTCGAATTCAAGGATCAGGTCCTTATAGTTGTCCAGTTATCCAGTAGAGGTTAAGTTTTGGCCATGTTTCTAAGAGACTAATTTATAAGCTAAAATGCCAATTTATTCAGTTGTCATGCACACACATACACACGATAAAACTGTCGAATGGGAAAAGCGCCAAGTGTCCATTAGTCAATATATTCACTTCTCAGTTTTAAAAAGATCTATTTAAAAACCAAACCATGTAAAGTAAAATAAAGTAAAAATAAAATTTTTTTAATAAAATAAAAAAATAAAAACCAAACCATTATCAGAAGTTTACTTTTGACTGTAGTATCCTGTCTATTGTCTTACGTGTCTCCCAGTTTAGCCTGTGAGCTGCTGGAGATCAGGAGCTGTGTCTCTTTGGTCTTTATAATCTCTGGGCCCAGCACAGTGTCTGGTACATGGTAGACATTGGCATATTGTTTTTACATATGAACAAGTGATTTGTGTGAAATCTCTCTGCAAATTGTAAGGCACTATCTAAACAACGGTGACTATGAATAAGGATTTACAATCATTAAGCTACAATAGACTAATGTGCCCATCTTCACAGTAGGAGCAATGAAGTGTGAAAGCAAGCACTGGAAAGCAAGTGAAGATGTACATAAATAAAAACAAAATTAATGCAATAATGCAATTAATGTTTTTAGATAACATTTAAGAGATATGAAGTACAGTACACTAAGTTTTAAAAGCTTTTTTTTCTTGACTGCACTGGGTCTTTGTTGTGGTATGCAGGCTCTCTAGTTGTGGGTTGCAGGCTTCAGAGCATGGGGCCTCAGGAGTTGCAGTGAGAGGGCTTGTCTGGTTGCAACACTCCAGCTCTCAAGCTGTGGTGCATGGGCTTTAGTTCCTCCACGGCATGTGGGATCTTAGTTTCCCCTCCAGGGATCAAACCCATGCCCTCTGCATTGGAAGGTGAATTCTTAACCACAGGACCCCCAGGGAAGTCCCTAAAAGCAATTTAATGACAAAAATATAAAAATGATCCAACCCTGACTATTCATTGGAAGGACTGGTGCTGAGGCTCCAAAACTCTGGCCACCTGATGCAAAGAGCTGAATCGCTGGAAAAGACCCTGATGCTGGGAAAGATTGAAGGCAGGAGGAGAAGGGGACGACAGAAGACAAGACGGTTGGATGGCATCACCGACTCAGTGGACATGAATTTGAGCAAATTCCAACAGACAGTAAAGGACGGAGGAGCCTGGCATGCTGCTGTTGATAGGGTCACAAAGAGTCGGACATGCCTTAGTGACTGAACAATAATAAATAAGAATGAACTGATGTTAAGAGAGAGAAGGGAAACCCTAAAACTAGAACTTCAAACCTCCACATCATGGGTCTTTCAAGTCAGGAAACTTGTTCTGTACCTAATAGGAAACTGTTCAAAATTTTCTGTTTGCATTTCTTTTACATTGAAGGCTATGAATAAGGAAAAACAAAAATGTGGGTCAGTCAATGGGTGACAGATTTTAAGAGAATATTGTCAGGATCAATTTACCTTAGGAAAAGATAGAGGTCAGACTGACTGTGTTTAAAGTGAGATGTTGAGCATAGTTGGGTTAAAATGTACACTGAGTCAGAGATAATCAGTAGTGGTTAGCCCCTGATCTGGCCAAAAGAATATTTTGAATTATTAAATGTATTAGGCAAGACAAAGAAGATAAATAAAAAGTTACTGAATTCCCTAAGCTTCTAAGTCATAGGGAAAAAAATAAATAAATCAATGACAAGCCTCTAATTTTGTTGTAACAGCCTTGAGGGAGAATGAGTAATGGTCATAGTTTGGGAATGAGAAGGAGGTGCCCTGGTCATAAACTTGGCAGAGCCACCGCACGGTTGAGTCATTGTTCAGGAGACACCATTCATTCAGTATCAGCCATCGGCCACATCCACCTGCTTAGTGGAAGACTATGTAGACCACATGCAGGAGAGCTGGTGGACAAAGGACAATGCCGCTTCCTTCTCTATTTATAATATCCTAGTTTTTTTATTTTAAGTGCAGGGCTGCTTTTTTTTTTCTTTAAATCTGTATATCTGGAAGATATTGAGATAGGTCAGGAAAGATTTAGATAAGCTAATCTTAAGTCCCTTAGCAAAAAATATCCCTATCTTTCCATTAGAAGGAGCAGTCTTCTTATTTCTTGTGCACAGATTCTCAAAGATCCAGCAGCAAAGGAGACACAAAGAACAGACTTTCGGAGCCGGAGCCGGCCGCGGTGCGAGAGCCCTGGCGGCCTCTGGGGCGGCGGCGGAACCCACGGCTCTCGCCTCGGGCGCCCCGGCAGTCCCGGCGGCCGCGAGGGGAGCCGCCGCCGCCGCCGCCGCTTCCGGCCCGTGGGGTTCCCCCGGGCGGCTGAGAGGCAGCCGGCCGCGACCCACGGCGGCGAGGCAGCAGCCCGCGGGGTCGGTGCCGCCCGCCGGGAGCTCATCCAGCCGTCGGTGGGGAGCCGTCCGGGCAGAGCGGACCAACCCCCGGTGCACGGTGCGCGGCTGCGGCAAGACCCTGCCCAACAGCCCCGCGCTCCACATGCACCCGGTCAAGAGCCACCGCCTGCAGCTCATATGTAACAGCCGTCACCCACCATCGGGTCATCCCCTCACTGATTACTAAGGCAGACATTACATCTCTAAGCACAAAGGAAGCGGCCAGTCTGACGAGGGCTCTCTTAACGTTGTTGGCCTGAACCATTCTCGCAAGCCCTTTTTAACATTTTATATTGTTGTTTTTTTGTGGAACTCCTATCAGGAGCTATATTTCTCCAAACCTTGTGAAGCATCCGTTAAGCAAAAGATACCATTTATCAATACTTCTCGGGACTGGTTTGATAGCATACAATCGTTGTTCAGTCGCTTTGTCGTCTCTGACTTTTTGCAACCTCAAGAACTGCCGCGCTCCAGGCCTCACTGCCCTTCGCTATCTCCCTGAGTTTGCTCAAACTCATGTCCATTGAATCAGTGATGCCATTCAACCATCTTATCCTATGTCACCCCCTCCTCCTCTAGCCCTCAGTCTTTCCCAGCATCAAGGTCTTTTCCAATTAGTTGGCTTTTCGCATCAGATGGCTGAAGTACTGGAACTTCAGCTTCAGCACCAGCCCTTCCAATGAATATTCAGGATTGATTTCCTTTTGGATTGATTGGTTTGAGATCCTTGTGTGCAAGAGACTCTCAAGAGTCTTCTCCAACACCTCAGTTCAAAAGCATCAATTCTTCAGTGCTCAGCCTTCTTTATGGACCAACTCTCACATCCATGCATGACTGCTCGAAAAACTAGTCAATAGCTTTGACTAGATGGACCTTTGTCAGCAAAGTGATGCCTCTGCTTTTCAATACACTATCTAGGTTTGTCCTAGTTATTCTTCCAAGGAGCAAATGTCTTTTAATTTTGTGGCTGCTGTCACCATCTGCAGTGATTCTGGAGCCCAAGAAAATGAAATCTGACACTGTTTCCATTGTTTCCCATCTATTTGCCATGAAGTGATGGGATTGGATGCCACAATCTTCATTTTTTGAATGTTGAGTTTTAAGCCAGCTTTTTCACTCTCCTCTTTCACCTTCATCAAGAGACTCTTAAGTTCCTCTTAACTTTCTGCCACTAAAGTAGTATCATCTGCATATCTAGGGTTGTTGATATTTCTCCCAGGAATCTTGATTCCAACTTGTGATTCATCCAGCCCAGCATTTCTCGTGATGTAGTCTGCATGATGGCACAGTAAATCCAACAATAAGAAAAGATTTGAAAACTGTACCAAAATTCTACTGTTGTCCAATTGAAGGATGCCCTAGAGGCCCTGACAGACCATTTTCTCAATTTTCTCTTGCAAAACAGCACTGTATGAAAGTGCATGCTGAAAAGAAGCATAAATGTAGTAAGTGAAGCAATTCATATGGCACCAAGTGGGACTTCAAAAGACATGCAGAGGACTGTGGCAAGACCTTCCAGCGCACATGTGGCTGTCCCTATGCCAGCTACCAAACTGGCCATGAGATCCCTGCAGAACACAGGGATCCACCTAGTAAGAAAAGGAAAATGGAAAACTGCCTGCGCAGCCGGAAGCTGTCCGGTAAGACCGTTGAATCACTGAGCAACCAACCAATTCCACAACCAGATGTTCCAGAACTAGAAACTTTAGAAATAAAGCTGGTGGCTTCCCCTGAAGACTCTTGCAGCTCTAATGACAAACAACGGACTCTTCCAGCAGCTCCAAGGTACCCTCAGAAGTTGCTTTTACCAAAGCCCAAAGTGGCTTTGGTTAAACTCGGCATCATGCAGTTTTCTCCTGTGCCTGTCTTTATACCTACAGCCGACTCTTCGGCCCAGCCTGTGGTGTTGGTTGTCGACCATCAGGGCTCCGCCCCTGGTGCCGTACACTTTCTGCCCTTGTCCATTGGAACCCTGACTCTCAGCCTAGATTTGGAGGCTCTTTCAAAAGTTGTAAATCCTGTTGCTTTTGAGCCAATTAGCAAAGGTGTTCAAGTAAACTTGGGTAAAAGTCCATTTAACCCATTACTGAAGAAGGAAGTGGCAACCCAATCCAGTATTCTTGCCTGGGGAATCCCATGGACAGGGGAGCCTGGTGGGCTGCTGTCCATGGGGTCGCACAGAATCGGACACAACTGAGGCGATGCATGCATGCGTAGCTCATTACAAGAACTTGGGAACACATGTCAGAAGAACAGCATTTCTTTGACCAATATACAGACAGACCTGTCCTACACCACACCACAAGTCATACTGTCTGCATAGTGGGCCAGCCCTGACTCCTCTGTGTCGTCCTGTTCACAAACTGATTTGACATTTGATTCCCAGGTTTCCCTTCCCATTAGTGTTCAAAGTCAAACTTTTTTGGCCAGTTCTAAGGTAACCTCCCCTTGCCCACCTTGAGAATAAATCTCTTTCCTTTGCATCTTCCAGTTTAACTAATACGTGCCTATCTAAAATGTATGCCGACACAGACGTTTCTTTTTCTGCTTTACAGGTGTAGACATGACTCTGTTTCGTTCCAGTAAGCCACAGTGTGTAGATATTATCACCAATATTTTAATGAAAAATTTAAACCTTAGAATGCTGAAAGTGTATTATGCCTGTTTGGCAGTGCGTGTTGGAATACGGACATTTACTATAGCTTGAAAACAGCGTAATTGAATTAACAAATTACAGGCTGGCTAAGTTAAGATTTTTGGGCAAAATGTTAAGCCTTGAGGAGTTGAAGACTTTGGAAGAGTGAGGGTCAGGGGGCTTCGTCTGGAACTGCTGACTTGGCCCACGTGAGATCAGCCTCTCTGAAGATTCCAAAAGACGCAGCCTTAGAGGAGCACCTGGTGCTCATGCTTTTGGTCCTGTGTCAGTTATTAAGAAGTTCCTACCCCTGGGAGCCAGAAGGAAGTGCACTAAAACCCACGTCTTTGCAGCCCCATGGACTATACAGTCCATGGAATTCTCCAGGACAGAATACTGGAGTGGGTAGCAGTTACTTTCTCCAGGGGATCTTCCCAAGCCAGGGATTGAACCCAGGTCCCCCTCATTATAGGCAAATTCTTTACCAGCTGAGTCACCAGGGAAGCCCAAGAATACTGGAGTGGGCTTCCCCTTCTCCAGGGGATCTTCCCAACCCAGAAATTGAACCGGGGTCTCCTGTACTGCAGGCAGATTCTTTACCAGCTGAGCTACCAGGGAAGCCCAGGTCTTTATTAGCTAACATTAGCGTTGACTTTGGGAGCAGTACTGCCTTTCTAAACACAGGCTTCTCCCTCTATCAAGGCTGATCACATTTTAGTTGATTACATTCAGGTTGAATTGTTACTGGCTTAACAACGAAAAAAAAGAAATCTTTCTCAGTCTAACTGCTAAACTTTTTATCTGAAGGATCTTTGCAAAGCTTGTATCTGATAAGAATATCTGCCACGGTTCTTCTCATTTTTTTTTTTCCCCCTCGGCTGGTATCCTGCCTCTGAAGAGTTCAGTTTTTGCTACTGAGAGATGTATGTCAGATGTGGTATGTATTTGGCTGTTTGTTGATTATCAGCCTGGGATAAGCCGAGCCCTGCAGAGGTTACTACACACCATCAGCTTTTGAATAGAAGAGGACCTTGCTTCTTGCAGAAACACTAAAATAACGAAAGCCTCAAAGATAGGGAGGGAAAAAACAATTCAGTCCTAAATTACTGCTCAAATGGTTTTATCTCTGAGGTTTGAATAGAGATTAGCTCAAATGACACTGAATTTCACTTTTCCTTGTGCATATCTTATGCGCATCATTGTGAAGAGACCTTTTTTTTAGTTTTGTTAATAATCACATGAATGTTAGTTGCTGTTTGTTTTCCTTTTCCTGAAGCAAATCTCTCCATCTCTGGGCCAAGTTGGCAAGAAGAATACCCGGTTTAGGTTACAGAACAGTATAAACCTAGTCCTTTGCTTATGGGCTAAAAACAGCCTATACTACAAGGTATTACAAATAAAATAAGATCGCAGATATAAGTGTTCTTGACAAGGAAGTATTTCATATATGTGGCTTTTATTAGAACAGCCATGGTTTAGTGATGGGCATTATGTTTCTGGCTACTATTACTACTAATCACATTTGTAAATCCCTCACACATTTGAGACTATTGAAAAATTCTGTGCTGAAAGGATTAATTCAGGATGTAGTCAACCATCTCTAAGGTGAAACTGAAGAATAAGGTGGCAGTAAGATTAAGATCAGAGAAGGCAATGGCACCCCACTCCAGTACTCCTGCCTGGAAAATCCCACGGATGGAGGAGCCTGGAAGGCTGCAGTCCATGGGGTCACTAAGAGTCGGACATGACTGAGCAACTTCACTTTCACTTTTCACTTTTATGCATTGGAGAAGAAAATGGCAACCCATTCCAGTGTTCTTGCCTGGAGAATCCCAGGGATGGGGGAGCCTGGTGGGCTGTCGTCTATGGGGTCACAGAGTCGGACACGACTGAAGTGACTTAACAGCAGCAGCAGCAAGTTAACATCATCTATTGCTGCTCAGACTGATGCATTTATAGATGCCAGTGTCCAGCCAGGTGGGATCTCCTGAGAAACTCAGAGCAGTAGAATGCAAAGTCCAGCAGGTGACTGAGTACAGATGGACCACGCTGTAATGTGTGGAGACATTTTTGAGAGTGTCCATTCATCATATGGTGTGTCTACAGACAATATTATAAGCAGTGGCTTAGTAGCAGAGACTATAACTCATGAATTGTTACCTCAGAACCACCCTAAAACTTTAACTCAAGATATTGAGAAATCCACACCAAATTTCAGTGCATGAAATAGTATGCTTTTGTCAGAAAACATGACAGATAATCAAACCCAAACCATGGATTTATTAAGTGATCTAGAAAACATCTTGTCAAGTAACCTACCTGGTCAGACGCTGGACAATCATAGTCTTCTGTCTGACACAAATACTGAACCTGACACCCAGCTCCCATCTGGCCCAATCCAGAATCCTGCAGCTGATTTTGATACTGAAGAGTTCTTTTCAGCCTCGAATACATGGACGCAAACCGAGGAGAGTGAGCTTAGCACCATGACCACTGAGCCAGCCTTGGAATCGCTGGACATAGGAACCCAAACTAATCTCTTCCTTGCAGACCCTTTTGCCTAGGCCTACAGCTGTAGGGGAAATTCTAGCTTCTTAGGCCTTGAAATGTTTGACATGCAGACACACACAGACCTGAACTTCTTTTTAGACAGTAAAAGTTCTGCCACTGGGAAGTATCTTGAAACAGTCCAGCTTTTCCATGAGTACTGATTCATTTGACACAGAGACCCAGACTGACAGAATCTCCACTGCTAAAAACCTGCCTGCCCTGGAAAGCAAAGTTCAGTTGAACAGTGCCAAAACACAGACAATGAATTATGGCTTCAAAACTTTGGGGAGCTTATTCTTCACCAGCAATGAAACTTAGACAGCAATGGATGACTCTCCTCTGGCTGATCTGGCCTGGAACAAGATGGAGTCTCAATTCAGCTCTGTTGAGTCCCAGACGTGTGCAGAACTACACCCAGTCTCCAGCTTCTGAAAGCGGAGTCCACATGGGGGGTGGATTCACAAATACTGGGCCTGATACCCAGCTCCCATCTGGCCTGACGCAGAATCTGGATTTAGAAGAAGAATGGGGACAACAACACTAACTCTATTGCATGTAGTCAATGATACAGTTACTTCGATTCTTTGAGGTTCTTTGCCTTTTTGTACTTGTAAACATGATATTTGTGTAAAAATTTGTGAGTGTATTATAAAGTGTAAGATGTTGATCTGGGGAAAAAAAAAAAGAAGAACAGACTTTTGGATTCTGTGGGAGAAGGCGAGGGTGGGATAATTTGAGAGAATAGCATTGAAACATGTATATTACCATATGTAAAATAGATGACCAGTGCAAGTTCCATGCATGAAGCAGGGCACCCAAAGCAGGTGCTCTGGGANTAAGATGTTGATCTGGGGAAAAAAAAAAAGAAGAACAGACTTTTGGATTCTGTGGGAGAAGGCGAGGGTGGGATAATTTGAGAGAATAGCATTGAAACATGTATATTACCATATGTAAAATAGATGACCAGTGCAAGTTCCATGCATGAAGCAGGGCACCCAAAGCAGGTGCTCTGGGACAAGCCAGAGGGATGAGGTGGGGAGGGAGGTGGGTGGGGTTTCAGAATGGGGTCATCATGTACCTGTGGCCAATTCATGTTGAAGTATGGCAAAAACCTTAACAATATTGTAAAGTAATTATTATCCAACTAACATAAATACATTTTTTTAAAAGATCACCATTCTCCACACCACCACCAACCTCCCCCACAAAAAAAATCAGGGTTTTCCCTGTGGTCCAGTGGTTAAGAATCCACCTGTCAAGGCAGGGGAATTGGTTTGAGCCCTTGTCTAGGAAGGTCCCACATGCCGCAAAGCAACTGAAGCACCTAGAGCGCGTGCTCCACACCAAGAGAAGCCACTGCAATGAGAAGCTGGTGCACTGCGACAAAAAAAAATGTTCATGCAGCAACGAAGTCCCAGTGCAGCCAATAATAAATAAATAATTCCAAAAAGAAAAAGAAAAAATAATCATACCTATAGGTGGGGCTTTTTGTTTTGTTGTGCGTGATTGAGAGTTAGAAGAGGAAACAGGGAAATACCTTACTATGGCAGCAGTTTTTATTTTATTTTTTTTATAGGGAACCCACAGTTCAATTTTAATCAGAGCAAAGAAAAGAAACTCAATCATACTAGAAGACACTGGGCCTTAAGTTTGGGAACTGTACTGAAACTACACATGCAATGAGGACACCATTCTGCTAATACAATCGACTTGCTCCTGCATTTGTTGACTGTTTTTCTAATATTAACAATTATAAACAAAGCAGTGCAACTAGTATTTGGAATAATCCTTACAGTGTTACAGCGTTAGACATGAACTTCACTTCTCACACCACTGGTTCTCTTTGTGTACCTGGGCTTCCTCTTCTTCATTAAAATCATTTTTGATATTGAATGTCTTTCAAATCTCCTCAGGAGTTTTGCCCTTGATCATATTAGCAACAGTCTTCAGGTAACATCAAGCAAACCTTTGATGTCTAAGTAGTTTGCTGCCAATATAAGCTCAAAGAGTGTCCCTTGGTCAACTTTCAGGAATTCTTGATCCCAAACAGGTATATCATCTGTTCATTTTTCTTTGTTCTCATCATCCTCAGGAGGAGGAGGATCATCCTTGTGGTGGGTGCACCACTGAATGACCTTTTTTAATATTGCTGCATTAACATTTGGCAAGGGGACTGGATCATCATCTCCTTCATCATCCATTCCCAAATCTTCCAACATAGTCTTGATGGTCACAGACTGTTTTGCAATTTCAACATCAACTTCAAATATCTCTCCATCAGAACTCTGCAAGGTGTTAGGTCTCAAGGAGATGGCGAGCCAGAGGCTGAAGTGAGCAGGGTGACATCGTCAATCAGCAAAACTGAAAAGCAGAGAACAAGGCCACTACCTGGCAGCAGTTTTTAAAAACCACAATTCCTCATGTGCTAGTGACTCATAGAACAGCAGACAAAAGGAGTAAGGGAGAGAGGCAACTTCAACAGAGCAGAAGTATACTAAGTGAGAAGTTGCTGGAAACTGAGAAAAGAGGCTGCCATATCAATCTGCCCTCTAAATACAGATGTTAAAGGAAGATTCCATTACTACGCCATTGGACAGAAATCAGAACAAAAGGAAGTCCTCACTCACACTGGTTGGTTTGGTTTAGTTGCTAAGCCGTGTCCGACTCTTGCAACTCCATGGACTATAGCCCACCAGGCTCTTTCATCCATGGGATTCTCCAGGCAAGAATACTGGTGTGGGCTGCCATTTGTTTCTCCAGTTTTAGGATTATCTCCCTTCTTTTGTTGACTCTAAATCTAAATAGATACCACTATGTTCAAAGTTGGGAACGGAGACAAAAAGTCCGCATGGAAAGTGTTAAAAAAAAAAAAAAAGCAGCACAATAAAACATGAGAAAGGAAAAAAGTACTCCAGAGATTCAGAAACTTTCCATACATGTGAATAACTTTGCTGGAGCCAGAAAAAAATTTCAGGAAATTATCGGGCATCTTAAGTGGAACTGAAGGACCTGAATGTATGGGAGAGGGGAAACAGAAGAAATAAGGTAAAATTTCAGTAACTGTTGAGCCTGGGTGATGGGTACTTACATAAATTTTCAAGTTTTTATAGCAAAAATATTTTTAAACTAAAGATCTATTAAAGATAATATTGGGGTGGCCTAAAGTTTCATTTAGGTTTTTGATATCTTAGAGAAAAACTGAATGAACATTTGGACCATAAATTAACTCTGCAAATTTGCAATATATTACAATACATACAGCCACAAAAAATAATTTCACTTTAATATATGAGTGACATAAGTAAGAAAATTTTTTTCTTCTTTTTTAATACCATTTATAATAGAAGGAAGGAATATAGTGGGAATAATATAACTTTAGATAATAAAAGCTACTCAGAGAGAATTTATAAAATTATTAAAAGAAATAAAGGAATTCTGAAACAGAAATACTCATGGACAACAAGAGTAACTGTAGTGAAGATGGCACCACTTTTCAAATTAATGTACAGATTTAACGCAACACCTAAAGCAGTATCACATTAACGGGTATAGGTAAAAATTTNAAAGCTACTCAGAGAGAATTTATAAAATTATTAAAAGAAATAAAGGAATTCTGAAACAGAAATACTCATGGACAACAAGAGTAACTGTAGTGAAGATGGCACCACTTTTCAAATTAATGTACAGATTTAACGCAACACCTAAAGCAGTATCACATTAACGGGTATAGGTAAAAATTTCTCATCCATATACTTCTTGTCATAACATTTCTTTTAAGCTCTTAGATTTTATACATTAATTATACTTATGTTCTATATCTTATGAGGTTTTGACATCTTTGGGGGCTTTGCTGGCTGGGGAAGGGACTGCCCTTTACGCTGGCTAATCCCTGAGACAGAAAACAGTATGTTGGTTGGTGAGCCCAGCTTTCCTATACAAACCAACCAATTCCAACTGCACACCACAAACCACCTCCTTTGGCTAGCAGTCACATACATGGCCAGTATTTCCCCTGTCCTAAATCATCCCGAGATCAGACAACAGCGACAGCCCTGTCCCCCAAAGTTCGCTGGAATTACTCAGACATCCTGATCTGTTTGCCTTTCTCTGCCTTGCTTTTTCCACAGAAAACAACAAAGACTATGACCTGTGCTTTTCCTCCCCTTCTCTCTTCCTTCAGGCTTCTCTGATGGCTCAGATGGTAAAGAATCTGCCTGCAATGCAAAAGACTTGGGTTCACTTATCTGGGTCGAGGAAGATCCCCTGAGAAGGGAATGGCTGGCTGCCCTCACCAGTATTCTTGCCTGGAGAATTCCATGGACAGAGAGGAGCCTGGCAGGTTACAGTCCATGGGGTCACAAAGAATCAAACACAACTGAGCAAAGAACTCTTTTCTCTTCCTTCAGACTGACTCTGGTGCACCCCTTGTGGCCACGCGTGGCATGACATGCCTTACATTTCTAAGACAGCTTTTTTTCACAATGGCATTGACCTGGTGTTTTCACTCAGTCATATTTATAAATTAACTGCTAGGCACAATTTATCTTATTTTCCTGCATTCTTTGGCCATCACATCTAGCTTTTTTTTTTTAATGTCTAGGGGTTTTTTTTTTGGTCAGAAGCAGCTGCCACTGCAAAAAATATTTATTTACAATGTCGCAGTATTGTTGAGCATCTGTGGATCATTCAGTAGCTGCACAATGCATGAGTTCTGCTTAAAAACTCCTTCCACACAGGCGTGTACTGCTCATTTGCTGATAAAAGAAAAGAGAGAGAAGCTATAGAAGCCAGCTTGTTCATTCATTCCACAGCTTTTCTCTGACTCCTTAGCATATGCTGGGCAGTGTGCTGAGTGAGGAATGGGAATACAAAAGTATCTGACATGTGATCCCAGCCCTAAAAGTGTCAAAATCCAGCTGGGTAAGTGAAACACGAACAGAAAATTCCTAAATTATCATAAAATGTAAATTTAACTTAGAGACAGCTCTTTTGCTTTCACATCCTTTTTAAGTTTCTCCCAGAGAGCTGTTTCACAGACATAATGCTGATACTAAAGTCCAACTTACAAAAGTGCTTCCTTATTTTTGCAGAAGAGGGAAAACTGATTAGTAGGTATTTTCTGGGAGTTAAAAAAAAAANAAACTTCTGGATGACTTTGCCTTTGGGGCTAAAATAACACTGCTCTGAACATTATGCTACAAGGTTTTGTGTGGATGGGGACATATGCTCTCACTTTCAGTAGGTATATACCTACAAGTTAAATTGTTGCATCAGATGGCAACTCTCTGTTGTTAACTCATATTATAACTTGGTTGTAAAAACTTGTTAGATCTGCCAAACTATTTTCCAAAGTAGCTGCAATGTTTTACATTTCCAGCAGAGATATGAGGATTCTAACTTCGAGACCCTTGTAACAGTCCATCTTTTTGATTATAGCCATCTGAGTAGGTGTATGGTGGCATCTCAAGGTGGTTCTGATTCACATTTCTCTAATAACAAACACATTTTTTCATGCACCTTTTGCCATTTCTGTATCTTCTTTAGATAAATGTTAATTTTACTCTATAAAAAGGTCACTTTGGCTATATGTGGTGAATGGACCGTGCAGGCAGAAGGGCAGCAAGAACAAAAACAGAGAACTAGTTAGGAAGCAACTGAAGTAGCTGAGGCAAGGCTGCTGGCTTAACTTGCCTTAAGCTACGGTGGTAACAGTAAGGATATCATGAAGTTGACGATTCAGGCTATGTTTTGAGGAGAGAACTAAAAGAAAGAGCTGATGGACTGGTGGTGGGGGGTTAAGACAAAAAGTAGCATTTAGAATGACTCCCAGGATTTTTGGTTTGAGCAACAAGACTTAATTGAATTATTGAAGAACAGGAGAGAGGAAGCTTTTGAGGAGAAATTGAGAGATTTGAGGGGAAGAGTGATTTGGGGCAATATTACATTGGGGATGCCTACTAGATATCCAAGTGGACAACTGCAAATACTAAGTATGCAGTTCAGGAAAAGAGGGCCATCTGGAAAAAAAAAAAGAGAGGTCTATCTGAACTCACCTGGGGGAAGTATGTAGGCAGAGAAATTTAAGAAAGCTAAGAATGAGCCTAGGGTTCAGATCGTCATTATTCAGAGGTCAGACAAGAGGAGGTGCTAAGGAGACAGAGAAGGTATACAGAGCTGGTGGGATGGAGGAAAACAAGGTACTGATGGTGTCTAGGAAGCCAAAGAAAAATTACTTAAGGAGAGATCACTCAATTAAGTTGAATACTGCCAAGATCAAGTGGAGAACAAAGAATGGACAACTGGGTTTGGAAAAATGAAGTTCTTTAGTNTGGAGGAAAACAAGGTACTGATGGTGTCTAGGAAGCCAAAGAAAAATTACTTAAGGAGAGATCACTCAATTAAGTTGAATACTGCCAAGATCAAGTGGAGAACAAAGAATGGACAACTGGGTTTGGAAAAATGAAGTTCTTTAGTGATTTTTGTTGAGAATGACTTCAGTTAAATAGCTGGGATAAAAGCCCAATCAATGCAGGTTTAAAAAAACGGGATGCTAAAGAACTAGTGCACAACTACAGACAACTCTTTCAAGTCTTTTTTGTGTATGTGTAAAAAAGGAGAGAATTAATAAGGTTACTGGAGAAGTCAATTGCAATTTTTAACAAGTATGACTTTAGGACTTCCCTGGTGGTACAATGGTTAAGACTCCATACTTCCACTACAGGGCACACGGGCTTGATCCCTGGTTAGGGAATTAAGATAAGATTCCACATGCCACACAGCTTGGTCAAAAAAAAAAAAAAAAAAAAAAAAACCATGACTTTAGATTTATCTTTTATTCTGATTTTTCATCAATTTAGATTCATCTTCTTTCAAGATACACACATCAAAGAAATCCTACTGTACTCATGATCTAGTATTTCAAGAGCAACTGGGATCATTTACTGTGAAAGGTCTATCTGGTTGAAGGGTAATTCTAACCAATGCTTACTAAGTAAGAAAACTAGGTAAGCAAACAACCCCTTTAATACTATCAAGAAAATGATTGTTCTGACAAATTATTTAACGTCCCTGGGATTTAGTTTCCACAGAGGTTAAATAACAGGGTTGGCTAAGATACTCCCTCAAGTCCTTTCAGTTTTAACAATCCAAAAAACACCTCCCCACCCATGACAGCATATTGTCCTTGCCAAATCACATAAAATGGGCAACTCTCAAAAGCAATGCTAAGTTCAAAAGCCTCTCAGATATGAAAAGGAAGACATCTTATAGGCACGTGGATACACAAATTTGGGCATATAAATAGTTTACATATGTTTTATTGTTCTCTTCAGATCTTCAGTATTTTGAGCAACTTCTCCCTCATATGCAACTGTGAGATAAGCTCACAGAAAACAAACCGCACAGACAAGGTAGTACTGAAAGGCCTGCTGTACTTGCCAGTGACTGTGAAGAGTGAGGGCTGCGGCCAGAGAGTAGTCCATCGCAGAACAAGGATTCAAATAAGCGGCTGGAATTAGGCCCAGGAGCAAAACACTGACAACCCTCTCACCAGTCCAGTGGAGAGATGCCGCCTTGGAACCAGCTATAGAAAGGAAGGACGAGATTCCTAAGTTTCAGGGGAAATACACATCTCAGTATTTGCCATAAACTAACCCAGACTAACAGAATGGCAAACAGCACGCATTTAAGATTTAACTCTGAGCATAATGTGGGTAAGAGAAAGGAGGTAAATGAGAAAGATGCAATCTCCCTTCTCTGAAGTGTTTCAGCATAGGATTTCTCAAAGCCTACATATATTAATTAAAAGAGAGATCCACTCTGCTTAGAGGCAAGAAGATGGATGAAATATCGTTGCAGAATTACCAACCTTGGACTTCATTATAATAGACAGATACCTTATAAATGTAAGCTGGTGATACCTGAGGAATTCCTTTAAAACATCAATTTTATTTTATACCTAATCTTTCTAAGTAATATTAAAAATCCTCCCAAAAGAAAATTAAGCCTGCCAATTAAAAGAGAAGCACAGTTCTAATGTCAACTTTTAGGATCATGGTTCTTCTGTTCTGTTACTTATAAATAGCCCAATATAGAGAAGAACATGACACTTTCTTTTAAACAAGTAAAAACAAAATGTGCTTTAAACATCTCTTTGAAAGCCTCTTTTTTGCGGGGGGGAGTTACATACCCCTTTGGCAATGTTTTATTAACGATGGAGTTACCTCCTGGAAAAATGCACATAGATACATATGTTACAATCTATGTACACAACCTTGGGGACTTTCCTTCAGTCCCATGCACTCCAAGTTAAAATCGCTCTGCTAAATCTAACTGAACAAAGTTCATCAACAAAAACTTTATAAAGATAAAATAATTCTAAAGCAGGAAAACTATACTTGCTTAATTATTCATAACTCAGAAGCGGCTTTCAAGTGACAGGCTTAAGAATCAAAACTCTTTATCTCTATAAAATACTGATGTTTCTACACTTTAAAAATGAAAACAGTTACCTCATTATTCACCTATGGATTTTCTAAGACTTAACAATACCAAATAGTATTCATCCAAGAAATAACATGATTTTAATAGCAACCTAAATAAAAATAAGCATATCATTATAGCTATGTATATGCAAGTTTTTTAAAATTGTCTGCTATTCTAAATTATTCCGATCTGGCTCCTCTCCAATAAATAAAGGTAACTAAACTACATTGAACAGATTCTCCCTACAGAGCTATTTTCTTTTAAGAAACTTAAACATTTTAAAAAGACTTACACCAAAAGGTTCTGTATAAGTGGAAATGGCATCATTCAACCATGCTAGCATTGTGTGCCCACAAGTGTAGACTAGGTCTTCACTTGACAGAGCTGGACCCAAGAGTTCCCCTCAGAGAGAGCAAGTCCTGCCAAAGGCATGATAATCAGCCCAGACAAAGATGTACATACAATGGTGGCTGGGTGACAGGTGAATATGCTGTGTTCCACACCATCCTTGAGCAGGTCGGTCCTGGAGAAATGCTGAGACAAGAGCTGGTCTGACCACTGGGATTCGGAGGAACAGAGCTGAGGAAAGAGACATCAAGGGAATCATAAGCACCTTTCCTGTAACAGGACTGAGACTTTCTAAATGACCATAGATAAGCTGCTGCTGCTGCTTAGCTGCTTCTGTCCTAGGTCTAACTCTGTGTGACACTAGGGACTACAGCCCACCAGACTCCTCTGTCCATGGGATTCTCATTGCCATGCCCTCCTCCAGGGGATCTTGCCAACCTAGAAATCGAACCTGGGTCTCCTGCACTGCAGGCTGATTCTTTACCACTGAGCCACCCAGGAAGACCCATAGGTAAGCTGCTGCTGCTGCTAAGTCACTTCAGTCGTGTCTGACTCTGTGCGACCCCACAGACGGCAGCCCACCAGGCTCCCCCGTCCCTGGGAGTCTCCAGGCAAGAACACTGGTGTGGGTTGCCATTTCCTTCTCCAATACATCAAAGTGAAAAGTGAAAGTGAAGTCGCTCAGTCATATCCGACTCTTAGCAACCCCATGGACAGCAGCCTACCAGGCTCCTCCATCCATGGGATTTTCCAGGCAAGAGTACTGGAGTGGGGTGCCACAGGTAAGCTACTTAACCCCAAATAGGGAATAACCATCTAATCTGGAAAATGTGGATAGCATCTATTTCACTGGGTTGCTGTGAGACTAGACTAAGCAGCCATAGAAAGACTGATAAATCAATGAATACGTCTGCAAAAAGGGCTTCACTTTGACCAATTCTTAAAAATTAATTATGGCTCTTTTATCCTTTCATTCATCTACTCATCCAACAAACTTTTACTACATACAAAATTATGCTCTGCACAACAGCAAGAGAGAGAAAGACAAAGTCTTTGTCTTCAAGTAATTCAGCCTAGTTTGGGAGATACCATTTTCTTTTTCAAGATCAATTTCTGTGCTTGCACGCTTGAACTCATCCCTTTCTGTCCTCTTATAGATCTTAGTTAAAAAATAGGCAAGAACACCCAAGCCTATCAATATCGGCTATGAGATAATGGACAATTAAGTTAAATAGGCTCTCCAAGCCTCAGTGTCCTCATTTGTAATATGAAAACACTGGCACTTACTTCATAATACTCTGCTGAAAATTAAATAATATATGTAAGATGTTCAGCCTAAGTCCCACAGTGTTACAAGCACTCAATAAGCACTCAACAAAAGATAATTTCTCTCCTGTATCTTTAACCCCTCCTTTCCTCCTACGGACCATTTTCCCTCAATTGATGTAATATACTTAACCCCTCCCTTCATCCTATGTCCTATACTGCCCATGCACTCTTCCCCTCCTTTCTTCTCTTTCTAAACATGCTTCTTTAAAGTGTTGTCTAAATCACCTTGACTTCCTCACTTCCCTAAAATTCTTCATGGCCTGCAACTTGTCCTTATCCACACCAAAGCTGCATTCATGAATCACCAATGTTCTCATGTGGCCACATCCAACAGTCTTCATCTTATTGGGCCTTTCTGCATGAGGCACTGGTGGTCACTTCTCCCTTCTTTTCTCTGACAGAACTCTCTTCAGCTTCTCCCTTTAATTCTCTGATCATTACATATCAGTCTCCTCCTGCATCTGCTCTTAAATGCTCACCCAGGAGTCCATCATCTGCCCTTTGCTGTCCTTGCTGCCTAAGCCAACCCCTAGACATTTTGTCCACTCAACTTCTAGAGCCTTTAGGTTGGTGACACTCAACTCTGTATCCCCAGGCTTGATCTCTCTCCAGAGTTTCAGAAATTTGAGTACCTGCAAGCTCTCTCCCCTTAGGTACCCCCACCTGGTCCTCAAACTCACTATGGCAAAAACTAAAATCACCCTTCAGCTCATTTTCTCATTCAAAGTTGCCTCTCATTTGCATGTTCCTCGTTTTATTTAATGACATCCCAGTCATTCGTCAACCTAAACCAAAAATCTGGAAATCATGTAAGACTTCCCTTCTAAATTCAGTCAAATACAAAATCATACTGATATAACTCCTTAGCATTTCTTGAGACTCTTATATACTACTTTCCAATTTTAGGACCTCACCATAGAGGTGAGACTACAATAAGTGTCTCAATTCATCTCCTAACTTATGTCTTAACTTGCCGCATCTCCCATGATGGCCATCTATAATATAACACAGTTACCAAGGTGATCAATCTAACTGCAAATCACCGGCTCCCCTTCACACAAAGAAAAATGCATACTCCACATCAAGACAAATTTTTCTAAGATTTAATTTCAGGTACTTTTCCAGAACCATCTCTTTCCTCACCTTGAGCTTCATGTTCTAATAGCCGGTTTGTTTTCTCTCACAACAACAAGCAGTTTCTAAGCCTTTCATCATTACTTCTGCTCATCCCACTAGCTCTTAACTGTAATGCCCTTGTTCCTGTGGCCTTCCCTACCCTCAAGACTCAAATCAGGCACAGCTCCTTCAAGAAGTGAGACAGGATAATCCTTCCAAAACACAGAGCTAGTATAGTCTTCTGGATTGGCATACAACTTAGATACTGTGCTGTAGTTTTTGCTTTCTATCATATTGTGCTTATGTTTTTCCTATAAAAACGGAAACTCTTTAAGGGTTGAAACTACTACGCTTTCTCACATTTTTAACCCAATCATACTACCGTACCTTGTATAACACAAACGCCCCCTCAATGAGTATCGAACTGAACTCCAAGGAAAACGACCAATATGTAAACTGGGACTTAGACACTGACACTCTTTTCTGATTCAGGGTGGCAACATTCCAAAGACAGGGAATGCGGAGAAAAAGAGAACTCGTGAATTCAGCCGCAGCAGGACTATAACTTTCAGGCTATCCCATCACCACGTCAGCCCAGAGCAGGGGAGATATGCACATCTGGATCCGAAGACAACGCTGGTCATGCTATCCCAAAGGAAAGGAGGGACCCTCCCTGTTCAAAAGGTCTCACCGCCCAGCAGACGAATCCTAACCGCATCCCTTTCCCCAGCTGGAGGCTGTGCTAAGAACCTCCGGCTGCCCTCACCTCGCCCTTCTCTGGCGCCGCAGAGGACACCTAGCCTCCAGAGAGTCGCCATGTCGCTCCGGAAGGTTCAAGGTCAACCGGCAACCCGGAAGCAGTCATACGACAACATCCGCCCCCGACGAGGAGGAAAACATGGAAAAGGAAAACGCCTCGTAAACCGGAAGTTGCGATTGGCGCGGGCCCGCCGCACATGCGCAAATAACTCCTCGGAAGGTCAGTAAGTGGACACAGAAGATGGCGGAGCTGGGTGAGGCGGATGAAGCGGAATTGCAACGCCTGGTGGCGGCCGAACAGCAGAAAGCGCAGTTCACTGCACAGGTGCGGGGACAGGGACTAGTGTGAAGAGAATGGAGGGTGAAATACAAGTCCCAGGCACTCGCGGAGCTCTGAACGCTGGCGGCGTGGGGCTGCCGCCCGCCGCTCCGTGCTTGCTGCGCGTAGATATGCTCATGAAGAAACGAGTCACTTCTGCTCCTGGTTACCTGCAGTGCTCAGGTGCCCTGTGAGCCTAGTGTAGGGGAGAGAGAAGTTGTAAAGCGAAGCAAAAAGGTTGGGGCGACGCAAGTGCACGGAAGCTTAGTTTGGTGGCGAGCTCTCTAGGCTGGCATTGGGAGGACCCAGCTTTTCATACTGCTCTGTTCCTTACAGGCCACGTGCCCCTAAACAAAATACGCATCCACCGTAGGTCTTGGTTTCACAGTCGCCAGCTCCCTCACAGGATGTCGAGGATCATATGCAATAATGTATTTGAAAACGATAGAGTAGAGCATTATTGGATAAAAGTGGGCTGAAGTAGTCAGTCTAGACTGTTAGCTTAGAACAAGAGCTTCGTGCCTCTTAAATAGAGGTGACAGTCATCCTTTAGGACCGCGAAAAGAATTGACTTACTTAGTACCCCAGCCTCCCGAAATAGCTAAGCCCTTGGTAAATGGTTATTCCTCGCTTTAGCGGGGAGTGGAGGTGGGAAGGGGAGGACTCGTGGAAGGTAAGTGACAAGAAGCCTGGTTGGAAATCTTCGGGTCCTGAACCTTTTTAAAGCGCACACATTTTCTGTGCTTCTGTGTGCATTCTTCTGTAGATTGGGTCCATAACCTTCATTGATTCTCACATGTCCCTTTGACCCCCAAAAGGTCAACGACTTAAGAACTGCTAAAGAATAGGCTTAGAATGAAATGAGTGCAGTGGTTTGGGGGAAATAATTGGTACCATAGCTTTCGCAGCTTACACTGGTGTCAGTTTGGAAATAAAGAAGTTATCAATCCTGCCTCCAGTTTTCCAGTCTGATTAAGGAAGTGACACAGAAAATAGTGGCACTCTCAAGGAGGTGATAATAAACTGGAAAAACCATTAGGGAGTATTGAGGGCCAAATTAAGTATGCTATGTGTGGACCTACCTCATTGAAACACAATGGTTGGATGTTAAATAAGGGAGTGCCTTGAGTGGCTGACAAAGAAACTGATGCATTAGGCCAGCACTGGGGTGACTTGATCAAAAGTACCTATTTTTCACTTACTAAGGAAAAAATAGACAAGGAGAGGATGAAAGTATTGTTGCAGGGCAGGAATGAGGAGTTGGACTGTATTGTGACAAATTAGGAAGTGAGGAAGGAGTCAAAGAATGGTTTAGTCAGGTAACAAAAAATGAGAAAAAGTGAAAGTGAAGTCGCTCAGTCCTGTTGGACTCTTTGCAACCCGGTGGACTGTAGCCCACCAGGCTCCTCCGTCCATGGGATTCTCCAGGCAAGAATACTGGAGTGGGTTGCCATTTCCTTCTCCAGGGGATCTTCCCGACCCTGGGATCGAACCCAGGTCTCCCACATTGCAGGCAAATGCTTTAACCTCTGAGCCACCAGGGAAGCCTGAAAATGAGAAAAATGGGAAGGAAATTCATAAATAAGGCCTGTCAGCAGACCCCAAATAGTTACTATTTTTCTTTCCTCTTAGGTGCATCACTTCATGGAGCTATGTTGGGATAAATGTGTGGAGAAGCCAGGGAATCGCTTAGACTCTCGCACTGAAAATTGTCTCTCTAGCTGTGTGGACCGCTTCATTGACACTACTCTTGCTATCACCAGTCGGTTTGCCCAGATTGTACAGAAAGGAGGGCAGTAAGCCACCCCTGGAAGAACAGCAGCAGCAGCCAAGGACTGATTAAGCAGACTGAAGGGCCAGCGGGGGAAGGCAGCCAGTCCTCTGTCGGATTAGATTAAGGCAGCTACCAAGCCTGTTGGTGCTAAAAAGGAACAGATCAGATGTTCAAAAAGTGAAATTTATTTATTGGGAATTCAGAAATTCCATCTTGTATCATAACAATTTATTCAATAAATGTGAATTCTCCAACTCTTTTTTAAATCCCATTTTAGGACTTAATATATAGATCTCTGATTGATAGGAACATTAGAAATAAGTATGTTCCAAGGCCATTAGTAGTGCAAATGAGAGATCTTAGGTTTTGAAGAGCCATCCTAAGCCATATTTAAGGGGCTGGGAAGAACCATCAAAAGCCTTAGCCTAAGGCATCAGAATTTGGGGTTGAGAAAGGTGAAGAACAGAAAACAGATTTATTGCTTATACATGACCAAGGAAAGGTAAACATGGCAAAAAGCAAAACAGGCAAGATGTGTGTTCACTGGGAAGGAGCCCTGCTAGTATGAGACGAAGAGAAAGTCAAGACCCAAACAGAATTAACTTCCTGGAGAAGCCTGGTTCCACTTGCCCATCTTCCTGAGTCTGTGCTTAGAATCAAAACTTTTAAAGCACAGAAACGATGCTTAAAAAAAAAAAAAAAAAAAAACCAGCTGAAAACTCCTTCCCACAAAGATTTCACTTGCTCCAAGAAGAAAACAATTGCTTTAGGTTAAGAGGTAGTAATTATAGACTGTTCTTCCCTACTTGGGCCCTTAATCTCAATGTTAAAAATATGCACCATGGAACATCACATCAGCAATTGAGTACCAAAGTACTAATATTTCAAATAAATATCCCAAAAGGTAGCACCTGCTTAGAGTCAAGGGCTAGGGAACCTCTGGCCAACTGTTTATGACTAAGCATTTTATTAGAAATCTGTTCTGTAAAGAGAACAATAGTTCAGAGCTACAAAATATTACCACCTCATGGAATGTTACAGTCTATTGCTGGTGTCATACACTGTCAGGCTACCATGAAGTATTTCTGTATTACACATGGGGAAACTAAGGCCAGGGAGGTTGACTTACCTGCTCCAAACCTCATAACCAACTAATGGCAGAACCAAGACCAAAAGTCTGAGCTTTCAAGATTTTTACTCAGCCCATGAAGTGACAGCCAGGAAAAAACAATGTCGCTTGTTCTGCCATAGTAAGTAAAATTCATTTGTGTTCTGCCAGCCTTCTTCCAGTGAGTTTGGTTTCTTAAGAATTAACATAGTAGGATCACTGTATATAGCACAGGGCAATAAGAAGATCTTTGCTTGGTGCTTTAATCCAAAGGCAGACTAGGAAGAAATGGATATGTCCCTGAGAAGCCTATTTCATTTTGGAATCGATTCAACCTAGTTTCAAGGGAAATCTACAAGTTCATTAACTAAGAAATGAACAAGGAAGACAAGTTTAAATGGCTGTTGCTGCCCTAAACCCTTTCCAGTGCACGATGAGATAGCATGACTGATGCCTAATTCTTCATTTGGTTGAGGACTTAGCCAAGACAACTGAGGAAATAATTTTGAATACAAGTGCATTTAGGCAATAAACAGTGGAACTGGAAAACCTTTTACTATCCAATCACCCATGTTTAGGGGTATACTGAGTATAGCCACAGACCCTGTCCAGCAGGGAAATTTGACAAAAACCCCTAGTGTCTACCAATAACAGCTGTCTAAGGATGTTACCATGAATTGAAATTGTTCTTATGCTCATTTCCTTATTAAGTAAACTGGACCACATCTGTGGGGCCAAAATACAGAAAAGATCAAAGCACCAAGGCTAAAGACAAAGTCAAGTTGTGGCACCTATTATATAATAGACAAGAGCAACACGATATTGCCTCCTCATACCATTCTATATAGCACTAGCTCAGTCCATCTCTTGACCCCAGCCCTTGCTTTCCCCAAATTCAACACTGACTGGTATACCCAGGTCTTTACTGGATTCAGCTTTCTGGGTCCTTTAATTTGCTGCATATGCACTCTACCCTAAATGTGATTAATCACAAAAAATAATCTCTTCAAGAAACCTTCATAACAAAATAACGGATTCCCTATTAACAATAAGAGGATCAAGTTTTAACAGGCCAAACTAGACAAGATGTCTGTCAGAACATATATAGATGGCACAGGACAGCTCTAACCTCAGGCCCTGTGCTCAGCAGTAGCATCACTGGCAAACCCCAAGGTGTAAGAACTGTAAATATCCAGTCATGCAGAAAACAAGAATGCTTCTTTCTCGTTTAGTCATCCTCTGAACTCTCGGCAGACCTTTCATCTGTAGCCACTTTCCAATTTGTGCGTTTGTTTGTCCTCTCCTGTATTTCATTGTTAACTACAGGGATGTGGACTTTTTTCTCTCTCTTTTTCCTTTTGGTTTTCTTAGTGTCTCTTTCCTCACTTTCTTCAGAACTGCTGGATGCAGAATCATCTAATGCGGAACTGTCACTCTCTGCCTCTAAGAATAAAGGAGATTTCTTGAGAGACTTTTTCCTGGATTTTTTCTTGCGTTTGTGTGGTTGCTTCCTTTTCCTGGTACTAGAAGCCCCAGTTTCTTCTGAGAACTCGCTTGAGGAATCTGCTGTTATATCTGTGGCTTCCTTTTTGCTCTTCTTCTGTTTTTTGTGTGACCTTTTTTTCTGCTTTTTTTTGTGGGACTTCTTTGACTTTTTGTGTTTGTGAGATTCATGGGTAGATGATTTCACCTGGGGAGATGTTTTTTTCCCATTGGTAATATCTTGCTGATCACTACTAATAAAAAAGAAAAACTGATTTACTGTAGAAAATATAAAGTGTATTTATATAATTTTTATATTCTGCTTTCTAAATGGGAAGTTAGGGTTAACCTCTGAATTTTAAATCAAAGCTTTGATACAAACTTACCATCAGACTTTATCACTGAGTTTTGTTTCCTCATTTTTAAAATGAAGATAAAAATTCTTATCTGCCATACTGAGTTACTGTATGGAATACTGTATATAAAACTGACATGCTACAGATATGCCAAATGTCAGGGAAAAGCAAAATATCAGTCCTCTCCCAACTAAACTGCCTATTATTTCTCTGGTTACATTTTTAATGGCAAATGTCATATACTTGGTAAAAAATAGGAACGTCATTTATAATTCAAACTTCATACTAATCTTAGTTTCTAACTTTTTTCCAGTACGCTTACTTGCCTTACCTGTCTGTCTCAAATTCTTCAGGGTATAACTCTTTATATCCACTGTGGCCCCATCTGTAAGATAACATTTTATTACACATATTACTAAAGCAATGCATACATTTCTTAAAACTAAGACAAATTAGACTTAGGAGTGTATACATACACAGACACACAGAGAACAAAAAAAAGATATGGAAGAGTCAACACATTTATAGATCAGTAACTTGGTTACATTTTCCATACTATACACTCTCATTCCAGAAACAAAGGATTCCTTTATCCATTTGTAAGAAAACTTGCCATTCTCTTTCTTGAAACACTGAGGTACTCTTAATATGCTGCTCTTCAGCTGTGAAATACTTCTCCAAAAGCACTTAATAACATTATGCTGTCTACCTTGGGACAACTTTTTTGAATAAGTTAATTGAGGTATAATTCATATACCATAAAATTCACCCATTTAAAGAGTACAATTCAGTGGCTTTTAGCATGGAGAAGGAAATGGCAACCCACTCCAATGTTCTTGCCTGGAGAATCCCAGGGACGGGGAAGCCTGGTGGGCTGCAGTCTATGGGGTCGCACAGAGTCGAACATGACTGAAGCGACTTAGTAGTAGTAGTAATAGAGTTGTGCAACCATTACCACTATGATTTTATAATATTTTCATCACCCCCCCCCAAAAAACAATCCATCAGCAGTTATTCCACTCCTCCATCTCCTACAGCCCATGGCAACCACTAATCTACTTTCTATAGAATCATATAAGAGGCCTTTTGTGTCTGACTTTTCTCGCCTAGCATAACGTTTTCAAGGTTCATCCATGTTCTAGCATGTAACGGTACTTTATTCCTTTTACTGCCAAATAACATTCCATTACCATTCCATACACCACATTTTGTTTGTCCATTTATTAACTGACACAGACATTTGGGTTTCCACTTTTTTGGCTATTAGGAGTATGCTATGAACATTTCTGTAATAAGCTTTTCTGGGAATAATTTTTAAAAGTACACATTCTCAGGCCAAATATCACTAATGGTCACAAGAATTTAGTCACAGACCTGTCTGGCATGTTAGCTTCATAATCATATAACTTCTTGTTCCAGGATTTAGCCTTAAGAAAACCATCATCCAGTGCTCCACAAATTTCATTCTTTGGCCTCCAGTAGTCTCTCTGACTTTCTTCATCAAAACCATCACTGCGCATCCGGCTATATGAGAAAAGAGAAGAACTTTTAGATACAGAAGCAATCTGTAAGGTTACTTCATGGAATATCATTCACAAAACTCACTGAACAAGCTAAAAGGAGACCAAAACAACCTAATACTTTTTTTACAACCTAATACTTTTTTTATAACCTGATACTTAAAAAATATATATCTTTTTAACAGTATGTCCTCTCTTAATTTGTACAGTTATTCAATGAAAATATGATCATCACTACCCCTCCTACTGCAGAGTACAAACAAAATAACTTTTGGACTGGGGCATATTATACCTCACTCACTAATTCTGAAGGAAGCAGACTGATAATCACAGCTGGGGACATCTCAGACTGCCCCAGCAGTTTTGAGATACACTCCCTTCCCTAACACCAGCTTCTACTGTAATTAGATCACAGTAACAGTGGCAGCAAGGTGTAACCCATGAATATGTTGAACTAGAAAAACAGTTAAGAACTACTAATCTAGCCTGTGCCTACAAAATCCCACTAACAAGTCACTAACCCAGCTAAGAGGCTATCAAAAATGTTTAAGGGCCTCCTACAGTGCCTGTGAGGCACTGTTACAGCTGCAGGACTATAATGGGAAATGAGCCAAACAAAAAACTGCCCCCAAAGAAATTATGTTTTGAAGACTTATGACAGGCATTAATAGTCCACTCCAAAAGAACAATATTTTGTTCTGGAATGTTACTTGGAATTGAATAACCAACACAAAACAAATCATCATCTGCACTAAGTACTTCCAAATTCTCAAAGAACCATCCTCAGAGAGAAAACAGACTGAAAAGGTATTTATTTTTATGATGAGACCCTGCCATGTTCACCATGGATACCCTGAATACTTTCTTGTGGAAAGCTATTCACACAGTCAGTCACTCCAAAGTCCACACACTCAGCAGGCACACTCCTTAAATATCTCACGATTATTAACTATGTCCCTGGATGGCTTTAGAAATCAGCATTGCTAACTTTATAGTCATTTTTCATACAACAGCTCTACACCAATAGGCAAATGAGGCCCAGGAGATGTTCCATCACTCTGACATTCTTATACTCCACAGGTAAGACAACTAAGCCTACATAATCCTTCATACTCACACTCAAATTATTAAGAAGGTAACGTGAAAGGTTGTGTGACTAAGACAGTGAGTAGATTAAAAAAAGGCAGAGAGAGGATGAAAGGCTAAAAAGGGAAAGGTGTGAATGATTAGCTACGTGACCATAACATACCTATAGGAAATCTTAAGTCAAAAGCCACCAGGTAAGGTCAGAATCCATAGAATCCTTAACGTTTACAATTGTTCAAGGCAGAATTTTTAAGTTCTCCATTCCAAATAAGTAAAAAGAGTGTGGCTATACGCATCATAGCCATTACCTGTATGCTTGAGTCAAGATTTGTAAAAAGGAAAGTCTTAAAAGACTCACAGAAGAACTGAATTCATCTATCTTTAGCACACCATTATGTTTTTAAACAAAAGTTGATGATTCTGAATGAGATGAGAATATTTTGGTTCTCAGAGTTGCAACTTCACCTTGAACTGCTGGGTAACATTTTCCTTTTGGTTCCCCGGTAAGCATCATCCATCTGTTTCTCCAGTTCTCTTATTTTCCACATATCTGATTCCTCCTGTATCTGGATTTAAAAAAAAAGAAAGAAAAAAAGAAAGCTAAGTTACTAGAACTTCCCTGGTGGCACTGTGGATAAGAATCCACATGCCAATGAAGAGGATACAGGTTCGATCCCTTGTCTGGGAAGATTTCACATGCCGCAAAGCAACTGAGCCCTTGTGCCCCAACTGCTGAGCCTGCACTCTGGAGCCTGAAGCCCCAACTGCTGAGCCCGTGTGCTGTGTAGCCAGACCCTGTGCTCTCCAACGAGAGAGGCCACCAAAATGAGAAGTCCACACAATGAGCAGTCCCTGTGCAAGGCAATGAATACCTAGTTCACCCAATAAATAAACTTATTTTTAAAAAATAACTTAATAAAAATACATTTCACATCACAGAAAAGTAACTGAAAATAAAGTCTGCACTAGTTATTGGATTACAAACTGTGTTTTGATCAGAAACCTGAGAAACAAATTCTGGTTTCTCTAGAGTGCTTAAACAATCCAACTCAGTAAATCTCAATTACGTAGAATTCTGCAGCAACAAAAGAGCTTTGTAACCCCTGCATAGATATACTCATCACCTTATTAACCAAGTATGCTGCAGTTAGCAAATGATAATCCCTTATGTTTCTAGAATGCTTTGTGATGTTAATTGTATCATCTCTATTGAATGTTACGCAATCTTACAAGGAAAGCCAAAAAAAAAGGTACTATTACTACATTTTACTGAGAAGAAACAAAAGCTCATATATTTTTACCAAAGTCAAAAAGCTAATAAAGACTGGTCTTTCAACTTTCTAGGCTACGTCTCTTCACATCATAGTAATTTTTGTTAAAAACAAAGCAAAACAAAACAAATAGCATGAGAACTGTTAGATACTTTCCTGAAAAGTAGAGTACAGCTGCACAATCAGCTATTTCTAAGCCCTCCTATAATATTGTGTTAAATTTGCCCTCAATTTACCTTTTTTAATCACTGCTTTCAAATATAAGCTTACCATCCAACTAGGGGAGATTTAAAGCAATTGCAGAAGCTGCTTATGTAACAGCTACACGCTCACTCACAATCAAAATATCAGGGGATAGGACAGTAATAACATCTGTGATCTAACTAGGAGTTGCATTTTTTCATACTGTTTAAGAGAACACACTGGTCACAGCAAACATCCTCTTCCAACAACACAAAAGACGACTCTACACATGGACATCACCAAATGGTCAATACCAAAATCAGACTGATTATATTCTTTGCAGTCAAAGATGGAAAAGCTCTATACAGTCAGAAAAAAACAAGACCAGAAGCTGACTGTGGATCAGATCATGAACTCCTTACTGCAAAATTCAGACTTAAAGTAGGGAAAACCACTAAGCCATTCAGGTATGACCTAAATCAAATCCCTTACGATTAAATAGATAGAATGCCTTAAGAACTATGGATGGAGGTTCCTAACACTGTACAGGAGGCGATGATCAAAACCAACCCCAAGAAAAAGAAATGCAAAAAGGTAAAATGGTTGTCTGAGGAGGCCTTACAAATAGCTGAGAAAAGAAGAGAAACAAAAGGCAAAGGAGAAAAGGAGAGATATATCCATCTGAATGCAGACTTTCAAAGAATATCAAGGAGAGTTAAGGAAGCTTTCCCTCAGTGATCAATGCAAAGAAATAAGAGTAAAACAATGGAATCGGAAAGACTAGAGATCTCTTCAAGAAAATTTAGGGATACCAAGGGAACATTTTATGCAAAGATGAATGCAATAAAGGACAGAAACAGTATGGACCTAATAGAAGCAGAAGATATTAAGAAGAGGTGGCAAGAATAAACAGAAGAACTGTACAAAAAAGATCTTAATGATCCAGATAACCACGATGGTGTGATCACTCACCTAGCCAGACATCTTGGGATGTGAAGTCAAGTAGGACTTAGGATGCATCACTATGAACAAAGCTAGTGAAGGTGACAGAATTCCAGCTAAGCTATTTCAAGTCCTAAAAGATGATGTTGTTAAAGTGCTGCACTCAACATGCCAGCAAATTTGGAAAACTCAGCAGTAGCCACAGGACTGGAAAAGGTCACTTTCATTCCAATTCATAAGTAAGGAAATGCCAAAGAAAGCTCAAACTACCGCACAATTGTACTCATCTCACAGGCTAGCAAAGGTAATGCTCAAAATTCTCCAAGTTAGACTTCAACAGTGTGTGAACCAAAACTTTCAGATATTCAAACTGGATTTAGACAAGGCAGAAGAACCAGAGATCAAATTGCCAACATCTTCTGGATCACAGAAAAAGCAAGAGAATTCCAGAAGAACATCTATTTCTGCTTCATTACTACTCTAAAGCCTTTGACTGTGTGGATCATAACAAACTGTGGAAAATTCTTCAAGAGTTGGGAATACCAGACCACCTTACCGGCCTCCTGAGAAATCTGTATGCTGGTCAAGAACCAACAGTTAGAACCAGACATGGAACAACATACTGGTTCCAAATTGGGAAAGGAGTACTTCAAAGTTATGTATTATCACCCTGCTTATTATTTTTTTGCAGAGTACATCATATGAAATGCCAAGCTGGACAAAGCACAAGCAGGAATCAAGACTTCAGGGAGAAATATCAAGTTAAGATATGCAGATGACACCACCCTTATGGAAGAAAGTGAAGAGGAACTAAAGAGCCTCTTGATGAAAGTCAAAGAGGAGAGTGAAAACCTGGCTTAAAACTTAACATTCAAAAAACGAAGATCACAGTATCTGGTTCCATCACTTCATGGCAAATAGATAGGGAAATAGTGGAAAGAGTGGCTGACTTTATTTCTGGGGGCTCCAAAATCACTGCAGATCGTGACTGCACCCATGAAATTCAAAGATGCTTGCTCCTTGGAAGAAAAGTTATGACAAACCTAGACAGCATATTAAAAAGTACAGACATTACTGACAAAGGTCTATCTAGTCAAAGCTATGGTTTTTCCAATAGTCATGTATGGATGTGAGAGTTGGACCATAAAGAAACCTGAGCACCAAAGAACTGATGTTTTTGAACTGCGGTGCTGGAGAAGACTCTTGTGTGTCCCTGGGATTGCAAGGAGATCAAACCAGTCAATCCTAAAGGAAATCAGTCCTGAACATTCATTGGGAGGACTGATGCTGAAGCTCCAAAACTCTGGGCACCTGATGCAAAGAGCTAACTCATTGGAAAGACCCTGATGCTGGGAAAAACTGAAGGTAGGAAGAGAAGGAGATGACAGAGGATGAGATGACTGGATGGCATCACCGACTCAATGGACATGAGTTTCAGCAAGCTCCAGGAGTTGGTGACAGACAGGGAAACCTGGCGTGATGCCATCCATGGGGTCACAGAGTTGGACACCACTGAGAAACTGAACTGAAAAATAGGAGTTGCACAGAGCTCATCAAAGACAACTAAAGTTTTGACCTCATCTGCTCTCATGACCTCTAGCACTTCCTGCATCAGTAACCCTCAAACCTTTATAAATTCAGCCTCAATTTTTCTCCTTTCCTCAAAGTCTAAGTTGCCAACTGTCTGGATATCCGATAAGCACCATACCATCAACATGTTAAAAACCAAATTAATTACCTTTCCCATCATATCTGTCTCTTATTTTGTTCCCTATCTCAATTAATTGCATCATCATCATCATCATCATTTACTCAGTCACACAAGGTGGTTCTATTTGATTCCAAAATTATCACTATCATCCAATCAATCATCAAGTTCCTTGAACTCCAGTCCCTAAATTCTTCATCTTCATCCCTACTATCACTGTTTTCATGTGAATCCCTCATCATCTCTCACCTGAAATACTACAACTGTCTCCTAACTGGCCTCTCTACTATTTCAACCCATCTGATCTATCCCCTCCCCAGCTAACAAATCATCTTTCTAAAATATAAATACAGTGAAACTGGCTGACTTTATTTTTCTGGGCTCCAAAATCACTGCAGATGGTGAATGCAGTCATGAAATTAAAAGATGCTTACTCCTTGGAAGGAAAGTTATGACCAACCTAGATAGCATAGACAACCTAGAAGCAGAGACATTATACTTTTCCAACAAAGGTCCATCTAGTCAAGGCTATGGTTTTTCCAGTGGTCATGTATGGATGTGAGAGTTGAACTATAAAGAAAGCTGAGCGCCAAAGAACTGATGCTTTTGAGCTGTGGTGTTGGGAGAAGACTCTTGGAGAGTCCCTTGGACTGCAAGGAGATCCAACCAGTCCATCCTAAAGGAGATCGGTCCCGGATGTTCATTGGAAGGACTGATGCTGAAGCTGAAACTCCAATACTTTGG
The DNA here is from genome assembly GCA_006410875.1 of Neotragus pygmaeus. NCBI lineage: Eukaryota > Metazoa > Chordata > Mammalia > Artiodactyla > Bovidae > Neotragus > Neotragus pygmaeus. The sequence goes on from SJYV01050959.1 coordinate 253,853, forward strand.
CCACCTGATGCGAAAAGCTGACTCATTGGAAAAGACCCTGATGCTGGGAAAGATTGAGGGCACGAGGAGAAAGGGACGACAGAGGATGAGAAGGTTGGATGGCATCGTTGACTCAATGGACATGGGTTTGGGTGGACTCCGGGAGTTGGTGACGGACAGGGAGGCCTGGCGTGCTGCGGTTCATGGAGTCACAAAGAGTAAGACACGACTGAGCAACTGAACTGAACTGAACATCTCTAACCTTGCTTAAAAATAATTAATGGTTTCTTTATTGCCTACAGGAAAAAGTCTGATCTCCAAGCATCACAATCCAACTCTAACTCACCACTCAAATCTCATCTTCTGCCATTACCTCCCAAATTCTCTACTTTATGGATGCATACAATTTCTTGCCCTAAGTGCTTCATGCTCCTTACCATATGCTACTACATGATATTACCTCTGTGCTGAATGATCTTTGACATCTGATAAACTTGAACCTGTTCATCAAGAACTAGTTCAAATATCTGCAGTTCAAATACCACCCATTCTGTGAAGCCTTTCCCAATTTCCCAAAGCAGATTTCATTATTCCTTCCTCAGTGGATGAAAGCACTCTGTGTATGTCTACATTATAATACTTACCAAATTATATTCTAACAATGTATTTTATTTATCTTTGTCTCTTTGAACTGTACCAAAATCACTCCAAGCACACTGTTTACCCTCCTTAACCACAAGGAATAACTAAGGTGTATCTCTAACCTTATTGTGAGCATCTGTGTGCCGGATGACATTTCTCAGGAGGACTTTCCCCAAAGGAACTCGGGACATTCTTCAACCTGAAATGAATCAATAAGTAACATTTAATAATTTAATGTTATCTTTTATCACTATGCTTTAATGAAACATAAGATAAAGAAAAGATCACTGAACTAGAAGTCAGTGGTCCTGAGGAATAGTTTTTCCTTCACCATTAAAAGGGGAAAACACCTATCTATACTAATGTGAGGATGAAAGGAAATAATGTACATTGGAGTTCTTTGAAACTGCACCAAATTAAGTGCTTTCAAGAGAACCATTTTATTTAATCCTTAAAATAACTGTTTTATGTTCCCTGGTGGCTCAGATGGTAAAGCATCTGCCTGCAATGAGGAAGAACCGGGTTCAATCCCTGGCTCAAGAAGATCCCCTGGAGAAGGCAATGGCAACACACTCCAGTACTCTTGCCTGGAAAATTCCATGGACAGAGGAGCCTTGTAGGCTACAGTTCATGGGATCGCAAAGAGTCGGACATGACTGAGTCACTTCACTTCACTTCACCTCACCTTCATTCCTTTTCTGTAGATGACATTCCCTTGAAGCCATACCCTGCCCCAGGGCACACAGTCAAGGGCAAACAAAGTTCAGATTAGAAATCAATTCCTAAATCTCCAAATTAGTTTGCAGTTAAACACCTAGATTTAAGAGCTTCAGGGACACAAATGTCAACAGTAACAAAAACTGACGCCTAAAAACATCAACTGCAGAGATGCCCTACACTACTTCATTCAAGGGAATTTTGAATGAAAAATTCAAAAATTTATTTTGTCTTATTTTGTCCAGAAGCCTCCAAAAAATAAATGACAGAGATATTCACATGTGTAGCTATCAGGGGCTTTGGGCAACCACCCCACCGCTCACTCACCCCTCGATCCTGAGGAAATCAGGCATCTTGTTAGTGTGAGACGAAGAACCATTCCATTACAAGATCTCCTCCGACCCAGGAAGCCAAGGAGTCAGGGCTCAAAGGCAACTCTGCAGCTTCACCCGAGTCCTTCGTGAAAACGCAGCCTTCCCACTGGTTATTCCGCCCTCACCCGTAGCCCAGGTCACGGCCGCCGTCCCCTCAGCCCAGGCCGACAGGCAGATTTCTCTCCGGACTGAGGCCGGGGGCTGCTCCGGCGCGGAATTCGGGCGGCCGGGTTGGCTGGGGCATTCCCCGCTCACGTTCCTCTGGGACGATCCCAGGGGTTGGGTTTCACTCCCCAAAAAGGGATAAGGACGCTTTGGACGGGTACGACTCTCGACTGGGCCCCAAGATGTATCTAGAGTGGTTGAAGAGGGGGTGGGGCGGGGGGAGGCTTCCAAGTGGAAGACAGAGAAACTACCCCTATCTTCGTCACCGGGACCCTTGCTCCCCAGCGGCCACGGGGCTCCTGGTAACCTTCCTTCCAAACACCCTCCCCACACAAACACACACAAACACACCCATACCGTGCGCCGCAGCCTCGCGTGGCGGGGTTGGGGGGGAGGAAGCTCTCTCTGGGAGAAGAGGGAGCTAACTTCCCTTCCAGGCCGGAAGTGGTGCTCATGGGAAATTCTTCCCACCAACAGAAGTCCCAAAGATTCCCACAGAAGGGTTTCCAGGACACTCTAGAAGTCCTCAGAGGTAGAACGGGAGGCAGGGTCCGTCCTGGAAAAGAAGTGGGTCAGGCTCAGCCGAAAAGCAAGCCCAGCACCAGAAGGAGAAGACTCGGGAACTGGATGTAGAAAGATAAGACCTTTTTGTCTGGAGCTTTCCGGACTCAATTAGATGTTGTCCCAGTGTGGTTACCCTGGTAACAGGCGTCGCGTTCTGTCAAGAAACCAAAGGAAGAGGTAGGTTCGCCGACCTTTGGAAAAATTAAATTTCCCATTTAGTCTAATCTTAATGTAATATTTGGAGAATCCTCCTCATTCTGTGGGTGCTGTGAGATACGTCTCCATTGACGGAGGGGGCTTAGAGGGAGGTTATCTCAAGTGGTAGAATATTATTATTCTTGGCAGGTGTTCCAGCCTCTCCGTATTAGCTTACTTAATCCTCACGATAGCCCTATGAGATAGGTGTTATCGCCTCCATTTCGAGGAGAATAAACTGAGGCACATGTGTAAATTAATCTCTCAAGATCACACAGCTAGTAAATGATAGAGCTAAGAGTGAAATCTCGGCATTCTGGCTGCAGAGTCCATGCTTTTAACTCCTAAACTATGCTGAGGATTGAGGAAGCCTCATGTGGCCATCAACCTACAGCACACTTCTAGCAAATTCAGACCCCAGTTAGCATATGGGTGTTGAAACAAGAAAATCCCAAGAAATCCAAACTTTAAATGATCTCTCAAGTGGAGAAGGCACTGGCGACCCACTCCAGTACTCTTGCCTGGAAATCCCATGGACGGAGGAGCCTGGTAGGCTGCAGTCCATGGGGTCACTAAGAGTTGGACACGACTGAGCGACTTCACTTTCACTTTTCAGTTGCATGCATTGGAGAAGGAAATGGCAACCCACTCCAGTGTTCTTGCCTGGAGGATCCCAGGGACAGGGGAGCCTGGTTGGCTGCCGTCTATGGGGTCGCAGAGTCGGACACGACTGAAGCGACTTAGCAGCTGCAGCAAGGCTTGTGAGGGTCTATGCAGAGGTAAGGACTTACCATCTGAGAGAGCATCTTGAGAATGTAAGAAAGGGTACTAAATAGAATATAAGGAAAAGATAAAACAGTGCTGATCCATATTTTAGGCACTGGTGTTAAGAATAGCTGTCAACTTCAGCAAAACAACCCCTGAACTGTTCCTCCTCCCCCAAAAGAATAGATTTGAGGGGAGATTTTTTTTCTTCCTTAACTCATGTCTTTCCACAGGCTTAAGAGGCCTGTTCATCTCAATCATGGAGTCGTCCTCAAAGGGTCTGCTTACCCAGGTTACTCAGTTCTGGAACCTCTTAGATGATCTGGCTGAAAGTAACCCTGAGAGCTATCAGAAGTTCATTCAACAGCAGCTCCAAGAGGGGAAAGAGCTCTGTGCTGCCCCAGAACCACAGCTCTGTCTACAAACCAGGATCCTGGTATGTAGAGTTGGTGCCCAGAGAAAGGGAAGTCCTGATTAAAATGGTCCTGGAATAACCAGACAATGGCTTACCCTTAGCTATTACTACTTCAGCATAAGAACATTGAGGGAAACTGCCACTCTGAATAATGGAAAATTGAATGTAATGTGAAAGATAGTGTTAATGGAATAAGAATGGGAATTTCATATTTGACACATTTTGGAGATCCCCAAATCAGTCATTTTTCTGCTAGAATAAAAATAAAAGGTAATGTAATTATTTAATAGAGAATAATATAGTTGGAGATTTTTCAAATAAAGAGAAGTTACTTGGTTGGGGAGGTAACTGTGATGAGTTACATTTAGGCTATTTTTTTTAATATAAAAACTGGATTTTGAGACATGCAATCTTTTTGCTTTCTAGAAACCAAAAGAAAAATTACTTTTTATCAACCTATGTCACTGGAAAAGGATCCCAGCTCCAGAATCAGCCACTCATCCAATACCTCTAAGTATCGGCAGACCAGAAGATATATCTGAGACATCAGGTACATAGAATTATGGGAGAGAAAGCATATTTAAAAAATTGGGATGTGGGAATAAGCATGGGCCAGATTTTACTTGGTAAAAAGCATTACATATTTGGTCATGGTATAGTCAATGAATAATAAGGGTCCATGGGGTTGCAAAGAGTTGGACACAACTGAGCGACTGAACTGAATAAGAGTATTTTGTGAAAATTGAATACTATTTAATTTCCTAATAATAGGAGCTATTTTAATTCATATAAAATGCCAAGAAATGCTCTAATTGGAATTATATATATAGCACCATTGTGATTATCTTTGAAAATACAGAAATAGAATTTATACTTTTCCATCTTTATCAGGCTATGACTTAAAATATCTGACGATATCATTAGTAAAACAAATTGTCTTCATTGTACTCCCTCTGAATTACACACACAGATGTTTACACAGTCATCAATGTTGTCTATCATCCTGATGTTCTCCAGGCAGCAGAGAAAGACCAAGTGAAAAAAGATCAACTGATACGGATGGCCATGAAATGCATTGAGGAACAACTCCAATTTACTCTCTCAAACTGTTACTCTATTACCAAATTTAGAATAAAAGGAAGCATTCAAAGAATGAAACAAAATCTGATGGGAATCCAAACCAATCCCGCAGACTTAAGAGAGAAAATGAGAAACGGTAAATTAATGAAATGTAATGGAAAGTGATCTGATTTAAAATGTTTTTTGCTTCTGGTGCACATTTTGCAAACTAGAAGTCTCAATTGTAAAAGATGAGAAATTTAAGATAGAAAAATATAAAGATTAGATATTAGAAATATTAGCATATCCCAACATAGATGGCGGATAAGGCAATGGCACCCCACTCCAGTACTCTTGCCTGGAAAATCCCATGGATGGAGGAGCCTGGTAGGCTGCAGTCCATGGGGTCGCTAAGAGTTGGACATGGCTGAGCAACTTCACTTTCACTTTTCAGTTGCATGCATTGGAGAAGGAAATGGCAACCCACTCCAGTGTTCTTGCCTGGAGAATCCCAGGGATGAGGGAGCCTGGTGGGCTGCCATCTATGGAGTCTCACAGAGCCAGACACAACTGAAGCGACTTAGCAGCAGCAGCAACAACATAGATAGAGGCTTCCCTGATGATTCAATAGTAAAGGACTCGCCTGCCAATTCAGGAGGCGTGGGTTGGATCCACAGGTCAGGTAGATCCCCTGGAGAAGAAAATGACAACCCACTCCAGTATTCCTGCCTGGGAAATCCCATAGACAGAGGAGCCTGGCAGGCTACAGTCCATAGGGTCTCAAAAGAGTCGGATACAATTTCGTGACTAAACAACAACAACATAGATGGGCCTAGAGATTATCATACTAAGCAAAGTAAATCAGGAGGAAGACAAATACCGTATGATATCACTTAGTGGAATCTAAAAAATGACACGAACCTATCTAAGAAACAGACTCATAAAGAAAAGACTTGTGGTTGCAAGGGAAAGTGAGAAATGGGCTGGGAGTTTGGGATTAGCAGATGCAAACTATTATATATAGGATGCATAAACAAGGTCCTATTGTATGGCACAGGAAAGTATATTCAATATCCTGTGATAAACCATAATGGAAAAGAATATGAAAAATACATAACTGGGTCTTTTTGCTATTCCACAGATATTAAACACAACCCTGTACATCAACTATACTTCAATAAAAATTTTAAAAACTATTAGCATGTCCCTAAAGATAAATCCTGCAAACTTTTAAACCAGATTCTCTGGTTTAAGACTCTTTTAAGATTCCCAAACCAATTTACCTGTAGCTTTGTCTGCCATCTTGGCTAACACTACCACTGTTATAGCTCATTGCCTGATAGTATTTCATGTTGATTAATTTTGTGATTTCATCTTCCTTTTTTAAAATAAAGAACTAACTCTTGAAAAGATAAGAAGCAGTACTGTGAACAATTCAGATCAGTTTCCTCAACTTTTACTGCCGAAAGACCAAGTTTCAAGTAAAACAGCATGTCTGATAGAAGAGATTTCTAGTACAGAGATTGAAGTGGAGATGAAGAGACCAGCCTATGAATTAAAACTTGTGGCAGATCAGAATGAGAAACCTCTGAAAATTGAATTGAAAGTTGAATTACCTGGTATTAATTCAGTATCTCTCTGTGACCTTAGTGTTTCTGAGGTAAGCTGAATAGGTAATACTGTAAATTTGCATCAGTCAATAATCACTGTTATGCTGCAGTAAAAAATAACTCCACAATCTCAGTGGCTTACAATAATTTGCTCAGGTTACATGTCAGCTCATCCTGCTTTGCTCTGTGTGTTGTACATTTCTAAGATACAAGGTGAAAGCACAATTTTCACTTTAGACAAGTCATTCTGATAGAAGAGGGAAAATAGAAATGGTGAAACCATGCCAGAGATCCTAAAACTTCCTCTCAGATATAGAATGCATTACTTATGCTCACATTTTATTGATCAAAAAGTCAGAAGGCCAAGTCCTACATCAGTACGGCTGGAAAGAACATTATTCTCACAAGCAGTCACTGGAAGTTACATGACAAGGATGCATAAATCCTCTTAGAAAAGCAACAATCTACAGTCCACCCTCTTGGTCATAAGTATTTGCTTCTTTTCCCAAGAAACATATCTCCAATCCCAGTAACAGACTCCAAAGTGCAGGATTTTGCCATCATAATCTGCATTAGACAAAATTTGCATGAACTGCAATGACAAGTTATCTATTTCTGTAACCCCATGCATCATACAATGTGGAACAGAGAGAGAGTAACCACAATCAACAGTCTCAATTCAGAAACTGGAAAACTGTAAGGCACACAGTAGTTATTGGTACTCGGCAATTCTAAAACCCTGGTAGGCAGACAGTGCAAAGGTCCCTTTCCTGGAGGTAGAGGATGTTCTTGCTGAGGTCCCTTGACAAGCTTCCTTGATTACCTAGCCTCCTAGTTCCATTATTTTCCATGACTTTTAGCTCCATTCTTTGGGAGTTTTTCTCTTTCATAATCTACCTTAGCCATGCCTGAAAAGAGCGTTGAAGACTATGCTGTCATTAGGTGCTGAGGAGCTTACTCAACCTGTTTGCTGCCCATGGAATGTTGAGGCTGAAAGGTTATTTCTCAATTTTATTACTGGTTGAAAATAACAATTGGTTCCATTTTTCATTCAAGTCTTAGAATTTATGTGCTCTGTATATTCCCTTTCAATTCTTTACATTCCCTTGCAAATTGAGAACTTTTCCAACTTCATCTTTTTGTAGTACCTTGTTAAATGTAGCCAACAGAACCAACGCATGCAAATAACATCCTATGTTTCCATTTCTGTACCTAAAAACACAAGTTAATGAGGTAGACTGTCTTCCAAATTATTGTGATAAGAGCTTTGTCACCATAAAACATAGATCACCATCTTTCCAGTCTCCAGCAAGTTTTCTTGCTGTTTGCTGGTCAGCCCTGAAGTCAATGCCACTTAATTTATAATGGCAGCATCCATCTTCTGGTAATTCACTTTTAATGCACTGAACAATAACCACCTCAGAATCTCAGGGATTTACAATACCTTTACTGCTCATAGTGGACCCACTTCTTATGGGAAAGGAGTGAATAACTGGGAACAATAAACCTGTAACAAATTCTAACCAGGAAATACTTTTCTACTTTCATCTTTTAAAATCTCTCTTGGTTTATTTTTTTTTTTAGGATGATATATTGATCGAGGTCTCTGAAAAGTACAGATTATATCTAAATCTTCCAGAATCTGTGGATACTGAAATGACTACAGCAAAATTTATCAAAGAGAAAGCCATTTTAATTGTCACAATGCCATTGGTGTAAGTTAAAAGCATAGAGTATTTGGAGTTTTCTGTGAAAGTCATGGGAAGTAGAGGGCCTCCATTATCTGTGAAGAGGTTTATCTTAAAAACTTTTAAGTTTCATTTTCTAGGAATTTCTTTTGATGGAATGAGATTTTCTCATCAGTTGCTTTTTAAAATTCTTTCTCCTCAAGTAAACTTGGCATTAAGCAGAAACTATCAAAAACAGTATTGCCATGATATACTTGTTTTGAAGATATTTGTAATGGCCTCAAGTAACTTAAATACCATTTGGGAAAAGTAGGTATTATAATATGTAATAATTCTTTGTTTACTAGTTGAAAACATTTTTGTCTCTAGTAAATTTTTGCATCAAGAATAAATTCCAGGCTGTGCAAGAAGTTTTTTACTACCAAGATGTGCCTTAGCAGTCAAAGTTTCCTCCAGCAATAAAGATGTAGGACCAGTGTAATAATGTGTAAACCTTTGCTTCTGTGAACCTCTGTGCTTCTATAAAGCAAGCTCTGGCAGGAGTCCAAGTCACCCTCCCTTTAAGGCCTACCTCCCTTTAATATCAGGTATGGACTTGTCTGTGGATTAGATAAAATGATGTAGTGACAGTTATCGGGTGTTATTACATGTAAGACATAAAATACACTCAACTCTAATTTAAGGCAAAGGAGCTGACTTTGGGACAAGTGCCTTTCTCTTAATAAAATAACTTTTAAAATACAGAAGTGATGTACTTTTAAACTCCCATTCATCTGTCAGTTCTTTGTTCAATACAAAAGTATCAGTTTTCCAATTTATATCCTAGTAAGCAACATTCACACCAAACTTCAAACATCCCTGTCTTTTCTAAATACAGAACACTCTCCTTGTAATTATTAATTTCTAATTCAATATAAGGTCTTTAAATAAAGTTCTCATTAATTTTAAAACTTTTAACTTTAAAAACTAATGTGTGGATAGCAGCAACTGACCTGTGATAATTAAAGAGTAATTTTCTTAAACCTGGTATGGACTTGAATTTTTCTAGCAATAGGGTAATTTATTGTTGGAAAGTTTTCTAGAACTGTGATTCCTATACTCATCCTTCAAAAGACTCGGACTGCTTTGACCTTATCTTTTCTTCAACAAAATCACTGTCAAACTTAATTTCTATAAATTCCCATACCTACTTACACAGAAATAGCTGAATCTCTCCTCTTGCACTCTCACACTTAGGTGTTACTTATGTCAGGAGTTATGTAATTGTGTACTTATTAATGAGTACAAGATCTAGCATGCTTAACATTAAAATGGTAAACTTACATCCTAGTTTTCCAAAATACCTTCACTTATAACATCTCCAACTCCCCCTCCCTACAAAAAGCAAAACTCTGGTCAGGAAGAGCATCAACTAATAATGAACAGTTGAGCAGTTTAATCTGAATCTTATCAAGATATTTCTTCTTCAAAACTGAAAACTTTGAGATGGACATGAATTATCCTTGATTAAGATAGCAGATTTTTCTACAAACTTGGCTTTAAGGATTAGGAATCAGTAGTGATTATTTTCTCATGTCCTCTAGAGTTTATGCATTACTGAGTGATGAGAATTCCTTACATCACAATCCTGGGACCACTCGCACTGGTCAACTTCTGCAATCCAGGCCTTGGGATCCTACTGCATTCACAAACCTCAGGAATGGAGTTTATAGCTAGCAGAGCCAGACCACACTTCCTTCTTGCTATGTGCCACCTCCTAACAAGAGGGCTCCTTGAGCCTGAAGGTTAGATTATATGCTCCCAAACTCAACTTATTTTACCAATTCTATAAACTCAAAATGTATCTGTATTAAGAGCTTACCATGTACATAGCTGTTCCTGGTCTTAAAAAATCTAATATGAAAAATAATTTACAACAGATAAAAAATATTAGACAAGACACATTGAAAACATATAGTTTAATTTTCAAACAATCTAATTTGAACCAAAACACTATTTCTAACACTTGTTCATTCCATCTGGTAAGGGAAAGAAACTGAATCCAAAATTAGATTATAGCTCAGGTTAATTTTTAACTCAGAACAATTTTTATTAGAATGCAACTTTAAAATTTTTCTCTCAAGGGAACAACAGAGCCATAAACACTATCAAATAATGAATTATCTTTGAAGTTTCATGTATTTGAACCAGATGTGGCTCATACTACGATGGTCCCTTGTCATAAGTTTGTTCCTTCTCCATAATCTTCAATTCAAGCTAAAATCACTACTGAAAAGTCAGATTAATGTATTATTTTCATAATAATACATCAAGGAAAATATTTCTGGAATATATCGAGTGTCACTTGTGCACCATGTAATAATGAACATTTAGAAACAGATTCAACATTGAAAGACCTAAATTGCAGGGAATAGTTCTGCATATTACATTTTACAAGGAGGATCAGATTTGCTAATAGTCATAATTCCAAATTTATTTATTAAATCACATCAATTCCATAGAAAGTCTAGAACTGTAATAATGTTTGTAATTCATTTTTATTATCCTGAATATCACCACCCCCCAACCCCCTACAGAAAGGCAAATTGTAATAAAATGGAAAATAAATATTTAGGCTGATAAGGTAGCAAACAACCTAAATAATCTTTTTCTCTCTGACAGGATTTTACGGTTTTCTTATTTTACATGAGACAACATTGGGGTGGAAAAACATAGAACACTTCTTTTTGTACACATTTAACATTTTCCACTTTATCCAAGTAGAAATGACTAGTTTGTTCCGGTCACCATCTTTTAACACTCCAAACTATCCACTAGTGTATCTCTCCCCTTTTTCTTTTCAGACACAACTTGATGATATATGGACTTTGGCACGTATCTCATTAGGAACCATATTTACATATATACACTTATTCCATTCCACAGTTACTTGATACAAGTTTTTCAAGTATTTAAGTAATAAATCCTAGTAATTAAGTTCATTTGCAAGTAACCACTAGTTAATTTTACAGGAAAAATTCTACTTTCACAAGTTCACTCTGTTAAATTCTATAAGCATATTCTTTTATTTGAGGCAATTATAGAATTCTGCTCTCACAATGACACATTTAAATTATTTAAATAGATACACACACAAATTCTCACTTATACGAAGGAGCTGGTTCATATTTATATCTTCATCTCAAGAGGAGAAAACAACCATTTCTGAATTCATAGAAAAATAAACAAAGAACAGCTGGTTGAACAGTCCTATGAAAATGTAGACTTTTAAAGTCTTCTCATATTTTCCTTCAAGTTCTCCATGCTTCCCATCCATGATAAACCAAGATTTATGTAACAGAAAATTTTTAACTAGGTTTAAATTCCAAAATCGTTTCAGTTCAAATCCTTTCTCCAAAAGAACTAGTTTTTCTGACTTCTCTTTTCTCAAATCTAATCAAAACATTTGAGGTAATTAAATTTCAAAACCTCAAGGTCTCATCAAGGTTACTTTTATGTGCCTGTCTCAATAGGGAACCACAATTCTACCTCTGCATTTCCAGTGGAAGGACATACTACCAAAGGGCTATACCATAGGCCCCCTGACCTGGAGTACACAGCTTAAAATCTGGTGTTTATTAAATGTGCACAATATTGGGATGTAATTGGCATTTTAAAAAATTCATTACAAATAACTTATCTGGACAGACTCAAAAATAACTGGTTAACCTTAAAATAAAAAGAGAACCACCGTTTAATGACATATTAATACCTTCGTAAGAATGAGACACTGTGACCTAGGAGAGCCTAGAAATTCTTGAATTATAACAACATGGTGATGGGCTTCTCAAGATACTTTCTAAACTCAGCGAGCCACTGGGCTCCAACTGCTCCATCGACAACCCGATGATCACAGCTGAGCGTAACAGACATCATGCTGGCCACATCAAATCTAGAAAGAGATTGAAACCATTATTAGGTATTCTGAAAGCGATCACTAGATGTCAGCTAGTAACCAGCCCGAATGCCAGCTCCTAACTTACAATCCCAACCAGGTATCATTCTTTTTCTCCTGCTCTTCACAGGTTGTACACCTCTAGCTCAAATCAATAGTTTGAAGAAACAGACCAAACAACCATCTGAACAATACAGGTCAGGAAACAACAGCCCACAGGCCAAATCCCACCAAACACAGATTTACTGGAATACATTTTTGTATTGGCTATGCCTGCTTTCATACCACAGTAGCCAAGTATTTGCAATAGCAACTGTATGACCCAGAAAAAATAAAACATTTACTAACTGGCTCTTTAAGAAAAATTATGCTAACCCTGACCTAGAGTAAATAAGACTTCCCATCTCAAATAGCAAAATAAGAAGTTAGTGCCCTGAGAAACTTCACTCTGTGATTACATCTAGCTCTGTGTGAAGCTCCAGTATGCCATGCCAATAATTATAAAACTTAAGACTCAAAGCCAGGTATACTGTAATGAACCTAAGTTTACAATTCCCTCTCCACTTTGGCACTTACCCTTTTTCATTATCTGCTGGAACCAGTCTATCCTCTGAAGCACCAATTGCCAAAATACATGCTTGAGGGGGGTTTATAATAGCAGAGAAGTTCTTAATCCCGAACATTCCTAAATTTGAGATGGTAAAAGTGCCACCCTAAAGGAAAAAAAAGATTTAAAAACAGATCATCGTAACTGCTTGTCAATAAAAATCGGAAAAAAAATGGCAAATGTTTTGTGAAAAGACCTTAAGATGTTTTACTTTAAGAAGGGATTCTTAGCAACATGGATGAATAGTGATTATCATACTAAGCAAGTCAGAAAGAGAAAGACAAACACCATCTGATATCATTTATATGTGCAACATAAAATATGACACAAATGAACTTATCTATGAAACACAAATAGACTNGACACATTTAAATTATTTAAATAGATACACACACAAATTCTCACTTATACGAAGGAGCTGGTTCATATTTATATCTTCATCTCAAGAGGAGAAAACAACCATTTCTGAATTCATAGAAAAATAAACAAAGAACAGCTGGTTGAACAGTCCTATGAAAATGTAGACTTTTAAAGTCTTCTCATATTTTCCTTCAAGTTCTCCATGCTTCCCATCCATGATAAACCAAGATTTATGTAACAGAAAATTTTTAACTAGGTTTAAATTCCAAAATCGTTTCAGTTCAAATCCTTTCTCCAAAAGAACTAGTTTTTCTGACTTCTCTTTTCTCAAATCTAATCAAAACATTTGAGGTAATTAAATTTCAAAACCTCAAGGTCTCATCAAGGTTACTTTTATGTGCCTGTCTCAATAGGGAACCACAATTCTACCTCTGCATTTCCAGTGGAAGGACATACTACCAAAGGGCTATACCATAGGCCCCCTGACCTGGAGTACACAGCTTAAAATCTGGTGTTTATTAAATGTGCACAATATTGGGATGTAATTGGCATTTTAAAAAATTCATTACAAATAACTTATCTGGACAGACTCAAAAATAACTGGTTAACCTTAAAATAAAAAGAGAACCACCGTTTAATGACATATTAATACCTTCGTAAGAATGAGACACTGTGACCTAGGAGAGCCTAGAAATTCTTGAATTATAACAACATGGTGATGGGCTTCTCAAGATACTTTCTAAACTCAGCGAGCCACTGGGCTCCAACTGCTCCATCGACAACCCGATGATCACAGCTGAGCGTAACAGACATCATGCTGGCCACATCAAATCTAGAAAGAGATTGAAACCATTATTAGGTATTCTGAAAGCGATCACTAGATGTCAGCTAGTAACCAGCCCGAATGCCAGCTCCTAACTTACAATCCCAACCAGGTATCATTCTTTTTCTCCTGCTCTTCACAGGTTGTACACCTCTAGCTCAAATCAATAGTTTGAAGAAACAGACCAAACAACCATCTGAACAATACAGGTCAGGAAACAACAGCCCACAGGCCAAATCCCACCAAACACAGATTTACTGGAATACATTTTTGTATTGGCTATGCCTGCTTTCATACCACAGTAGCCAAGTATTTGCAATAGCAACTGTATGACCCAGAAAAAATAAAACATTTACTAACTGGCTCTTTAAGAAAAATTATGCTAACCCTGACCTAGAGTAAATAAGACTTCCCATCTCAAATAGCAAAATAAGAAGTTAGTGCCCTGAGAAACTTCACTCTGTGATTACATCTAGCTCTGTGTGAAGCTCCAGTATGCCATGCCAATAATTATAAAACTTAAGACTCAAAGCCAGGTATACTGTAATGAACCTAAGTTTACAATTCCCTCTCCACTTTGGCACTTACCCTTTTTCATTATCTGCTGGAACCAGTCTATCCTCTGAAGCACCAATTGCCAAAATACATGCTTGAGGGGGGTTTATAATAGCAGAGAAGTTCTTAATCCCGAACATTCCTAAATTTGAGATGGTAAAAGTGCCACCCTAAAGGAAAAAAAAGATTTAAAAACAGATCATCGTAACTGCTTGTCAATAAAAATCGGAAAAAAAATGGCAAATGTTTTGTGAAAAGACCTTAAGATGTTTTACTTTAAGAAGGGATTCTTAGCAACATGGATGAATAGTGATTATCATACTAAGCAAGTCAGAAAGAGAAAGACAAACACCATCTGATATCATTTATATGTGCAACATAAAATATGACACAAATGAACTTATCTATGAAACACAAATAGACTCACAGACATAGAGAAGAGACTCATGGTTGCTAAGGGGTGGGGGGTGTTCAACTGGGAGTTTGGGATTAACAGATACAAACTATTAGATATAGGATGGACATACAACAAGGTCCTACTGTATAGCACAGGGAACTATATTCCATATCCTGTGATAAACCATAATGGAAAAGAACATGAAAAAGAATGTATAGACATGTATAACTGAGACACTCTGCTGTACAATAGAAATTAACACACTGTTGTGGAGATTCCTTAAAAAATTGCAAATAGAACTGCCTTATGACCCAGCAATCCCACTGCTGGGCATACACATCGTGGAAACCAGAATTGAAAGAGACACATGTACCCCAATGTTCATTGCAGCACTGTTTATAATAGCCAGGACATGGAAACAACCTAGCTGTCCANGGATTCATGTCAATGTATGGCAAAGCCAATAGAGTATTGTAAAGTAAAATAAAGTAAAAAAAAAATTAACACACTGTAAATCGACTATACTTCAATAATATATTTTCTTAAAAAAGGACTCAACTACCATTAAAAAAAAGGAAAATGCTAAGTATATGAGGTGACAGATACGTTAATTATCTTGTCACAATCACAGAGTATACATATATCAAAACATCAAGTTGTACACCTTAAATACATACAATTCCTATTTACTAACTACACATAAAGGTGAAAGAGAAAAAAAAGAAATAGACTGAATGGGGTACACTTTGGTGAAAACACACAACCATAGCAACATGAACACAAGTCAGTTGTGTGGCTTTTGCACACTACTTGAAAAATTTTGTTTTCAGCTTTTGATAGGTTACTCAATTTTTCTTTATTTTCAAGACCTTCTGTCAGTGAGAACACAAGGCAGAATCAAAAAGTGGAAAATGTAATAAAAGCATAAGGCCAACTTTAAAAACAATACAATTCACTAAAATAGCATAGTAACATCCATAAAGTAAATACATAATATCTTACCTGGAACTCATGTGGTTGTAGTTTACCCTCTCGTGCTTTGGTTGCTAAAGAAACAACATCATTAGCAATGGTTTCCAGTCCTTTTATATGTGCATTAAATACAATAGGTGTGATGAGTCCTGCAGGAGTACTAACTGCAACACTGATATCAACAACATGATTTCTATTTAAAAAGAAAAAAAGAAAAGTAAAGCTCAATAATCATCAACTGTTTAGAGTCTGTGTCAGGTTAAGCAAGAATAGCGGTATTCAGTCTGTGTTACTTTGCAGCCAGAGAGATCTTGCTTGGTTTTTCAATTTTGCTATGCCCTCTCTTATACCTGCACTTTTATTTTTTTAGACTTGCACATTTTAAAAATGAATGAGCAATGTGTCCATAGGTTGGCTTCACATGTACTCACTAATTACCCCTTATCGGCACTGACCAACATCATGAACATAATTGGGGAAAAAACGTTCAGCATCCAGTGAGAACTGAAAAGAACTCCTTAGATATACGAGATGAAGAGGACTGGCTGGAGCTTCGTCTGCAAGCAGAGCTTGAGCAGATAAAAGGAAGACTGAAGGAAAAGAACTGCACTGGAGGGAAACAGGAGTGCTCCCATGGTAGGGAGGTAGTGCTGTCTCAGAACATAAAAGCAGGATTCCTGATCTTTTCTATGCTATAGACACCATTGCATTTGGGTCCCTTCTCAGAATTTTTAAACACTTAAATAAAAACAAAGCCTCCCCCCCCAAAAAATATACTGAAATTCAGTTACTGAACTATTCAAAAAAACAAAACTGTGATATATGTGCTTCAAAAGTCTTACAGCAGATCTAATTATGGCTATGCTTTTGAAGAAGTGATATATTTTAAGACATCCATAACAACTACAACGCATATAAAAACAACCTGATTTTATTTGGTTATCAGCACAAGTGTTAAAACACCTCTTTGATTTGTTCTCTATA
The DNA here is from genome assembly GCA_006410875.1 of Neotragus pygmaeus. Taxonomy (NCBI): domain Eukaryota; kingdom Metazoa; phylum Chordata; class Mammalia; order Artiodactyla; family Bovidae; genus Neotragus; species Neotragus pygmaeus. The sequence goes on from SJYV01050959.1 coordinate 270,658, forward strand.
ATAGGAGAAAATGCTAAATTTCACACTGAGAGTGAAAGTCACTTAGTCATGTCCAACTCTTTGTGACCCCNGCATATAAAAACAACCTGATTTTATTTGGTTATCAGCACAAGTGTTAAAACACCTCTTTGATTTGTTCTCTATAATAGGAGAAAATGCTAAATTTCACACTGAGAGTGAAAGTCACTTAGTCATGTCCAACTCTTTGTGACCCCATGAACTATACAGTCCATGGAATTCTCTAGGCCAGAATACTAGAGTGGGTAGCCTTTCCCTTCTCCAGGGGATCTTCCCAACCCAGGGATCAAACCTAGGTCTCCCACAATGCAGGCAGATTCTTTACCAGCTGAGCTACAAGGGAACCCCAAGAATACTGACATGGGTAGCCTATCCCTTCTCCAGCACATCTTCCTGACTGAGGAATGGAACTGGGATCTCCTGTAATGCAGGCACATTCTTTACCAACTGAGCTATCAGGGAAGCCCAAATATCACAATAAAGATTAGTAAAAAAGAATTATTATTTCCCCCCCAACCAAGTTCCCAAACTCCCGAACTGTATCAGGATCTTCTTAGGGGTTGTCTGTGTAAGGGCCCCTGCTAAAGTGTTCTGCAATTAAGAAAAAAGTTAACAAATGTTGGCAAGGATGAAAAGGGTGAGAAAGCATAAATTATAAATTGTTGGTGAGAATGCATCAATAAACTGGTGCAACCATTATAGGAAGAGAGTATGGAGGTTCCTTAAAATAGAACTATTACATGATCTAGCAATTCCACTCCTGGATATATATATCCAGAAAAATGAACATACCAATTAAAGACAGGGAAGCAACCCAAGTCCAAGTGCCCATCAACAGACAACAGACATCACTCACACACACACACACACACACACACACACACACACACACACGCATAGGAGTATTACTCAGCCATAAAAAAAGAATGAAATTCTACCATCTGTAGCCACGTGGATAGACCTAGGGAATATTATGCTTCAGGAAATAAATCAGAGAAAGACTAATACTGTACATCTTATATGTGGAAGGTAAAAAATAATACAAATGGATATACTTGCAAAACAGAAACAAACTCACAGAGAAAACAAGCTAGTGGTTACCAAAGGATAGAGGAAAGGGCAGAGTGATGAATTGGGCATATGTGATTAAGAGATACCAACTACCACGTATAAAATAGATAAGCAACAAACATATGTTATAGAGCACAGAGAATTATAGCCATTATCTTGTAATAACTTAAAAGGGAGTGCAATCCACAAAAACACTGAATCACTATGTCATAATCCTAAAACTAATATAATATTATAAATCAACTACCCTTCAACTTGAAAAAGTTAAAAGTTCACATGAAAAAAGAACTCCAGCTCTTTGGAGATTATGGGTACCAAACCCCTCAGTGTGCCCCAGCTGGCCCGAGGCAGCAGGTTTTTGCCAGTTGCAAACATAGAGACCTGCTCTAATAATACAGTGACACTCAGCAGCTACCACAGCTGGGCTCTGGCCAAGGTGTCACACAGCAGCACTGCTTTCTTAATTAAATTATCCTGACACTACAGTAACGTTTAAAAACATTCCTAATAGAGTAGGGATGGTGTTTCCTATCTTGTTCATCACTAAACCAGGCAATGGTAAAGGAAATCAATCCTCAATATTCATTGGAAGGGCTGATGCTGAAACTCCAATACTCTTGATGCAAAGAACCTATTGGAAAAGACCCTGATACTGGGAAAGACTGAGGGCTGAAGGGGGCGACAGAGGATGAGATGGTTGGATGGCACCACTGACTCAAAGGACATGAGTTTGGGCAAACTCAGGGAGATGGTGAAGGACAGGGATGCCTGGTGTGCTGCAGTCCAAGAGACTGCGAAGAGTCAGACATGACTAAGCGACTGAACAACAACAAAATCCAGTTAACACTGTATATTCAATAAATATTTGTTAAATAGCTACATGAAGGGCATTTGGTAAGGATTAATAAATAATTCATAGAACTTGAGCTGCAACCACCATCCTTTCATCTAAGTAGTGTTTCCTTCAGATATTCTTAAAAGGTTAAACATAAATTTACCCTACGATCCAGCAATACCACTCCAAGGAGTCTACCCAAAAGAAATGAACACATATGTCAGTACAAAGAATTGTCCTCAAATGTTCATAAACCGTGCTCTCAAAGCTATGTCTATGTCTTAATCCCAGAATCCATTAATGTGACCATATTTAGTAAAAAGGTCTTCACTGATATAATCACGCCCTTGAGATGAGTTCACCCTGGGTTATCTGGGTGGGCCCTAAATCCAATGCCAATTGTCCTTGTAAGAGACAGAAGGGAAGACCTGGACACATGAAGGCCATCTGAAGCTAGAGCTATGCAGCCCCAAGCCAAGGAATGCCTGAAGCCGCCAGAGCTGGAGACAGCAAGCAAGAGTTCACCCAAGACCCTGTGCAGGGAGTATGGTCCTGCTGATACCCTAATTTCACACGTCTAACCTTCAAATTAGGAAAGAGTAAATTTCTGTTAAGCCACAAATTTTGTGGTAATTTGTACTGGCAGCCCTAGAAAACTAATATAGTCTCCAAAGAATAGTAAAACCCTCAGATGTTCTCTAATAGCAGGGTGACCAAGACGAAAATCAGAATCAGTAAACCACTTTTCAGTCTCGGGAAACATGTTTAGTTTTCCTGGGGCGTTTCAGATAGAAACTGAAAAATTTTTTTTTTCTGAAAGAAACTTCAGAAAGAAATGATGATAAGCAATGTAAAAATCTATACTAAAATCAATCTGGTCAGATGATGGGTTGTGTATATGTGTTTGTACAGAGGGTACAAAAAAGCTAAATTTTAACCTTCTTTAACAGAAAGGTGATACAATAAATGAAACAAAAAACTGACAAAAAGGCAACAGAAAAATATTATTTAGAAATATGAAGGTAGACGGCAGATGTAGGAGCCAGGGCAGAAGCGAGCAGGAGCCTGAAACGTCCTGTCATTGTCTAAAGATTCTTCAACCACTATGTCAATCGACACGCTTCTCTTTCTTCATATGATGAAGATCAGGGATCTAAACTCAACTGGAAACCTAGAGAGGCACCATTCGTTCCCATTGGAATGGCATGTTTTGCAGCAATCATTGCATATGGATCACATAAATGGAAGGGCAGGAAAAATACTAAAATGTCTGTTCACCTGACCCACATGCGTGTGGCAGTCCAAGGCTTTGTTGGGGGAGCAATGACTCTTGATATGGGCGATTCCCTGTATCAAGAATTCTGGGGAAAACCTAAACCTTAGAAGAGGAGATGCCATCTTGGTCCTGGTGGTGCTTGCTTTAGTTAGACATCTCATATTGAGGTTACATGTTTCTGTTGAAAATAAATTGTTTGGGTCAGACAAGAACATGGTAATTTGAATACTGGCTTCCTTTCTTGCAGGCTTGATTTGCCTGGTGACCAAGTTACTGGTGACTAGGTCACTCAGGGGAGTCAGATTAGCACAAAACAAACATGTCACTTTTAAATATATTTGCTAGTGTTACCTGTCTACCTTCTTAAACCCTTCTGATGAAATTAGTTTTAAAGAAGACAATATGCCAATCCTGAAAATGCTCTCAGTGGCTGCAGAATAATCATATGCTTTTGATGTAATGTAGGAATCCTATTTACCCCACTTAGTTTAACTCTCTGCCTTATGGACTAAGTACTGTTTTAAGGGCTGGTAGGTGCTTGAGGAACGCTTTCAGAACACTGCATGGAATACAACATTATAAACCTCCTTGAAAGTCTATGTGTATTTTTAAACCAAACCTAAAAAAGCTGGTAACAGCCACTTTGAAGTATAACTTATTTTAGAATCGTAGTTGTAAACATGAGAATAACTTAATTGTAGATCCCTTTTAGCTCTTTTGTAATTGCAAAATTATATTTTACTGCTGTTATATTAGAATAATTTTAAATGTTATTTTGAAATAGAAATGTGCATTTTAAGTGCTAATGCAAAGGTAAAATGAAAAACACTTTTAAAACGTGTGCAGTATGTTCATTTTCTCTAAAAGAACAATAAATCAAATAAATTGCCTATAATGGAAGTGATTTACGAGCAAGCTGGTTTGGTCAGGCAGTATGCAAACTTTGGTATACCACAAACTTTGCTGTGCTGTACTGATGAAATTCTCTTGTCTAACCTGAATTCACATTCCATGGTGATAATATGGTAAATGTAGTATTATTAAAGTAAGTGAACACATCAAAAAAGAGAGGGAGAGAGATATGAAAAGTAAAATTAGTCACTCAGTCATTTCTGACCCTTTGTAACCCCATGGACTATAGCCCACGGGCTCCTCTGTCCATGGAATTCTCCAGGCAAGAATACTGGAGTGAGTTGCCATTTCCTTCTCCAGAGGATTTTCCCGACTCAGGGATCAAACCTGGGTCTCCTGCATTGCAGGCAGATTCTTTACCATCTGAGCCACCAGGGAAGCCCAAAGAAATATAAAAGTAAATACCAAAAGAAATAATAGTTTAAAGGCTGTGTTTGCCTCTTGGGAGTAGACCTCAGATAAAGGCTGAGCAGGTCACCATNTGGACTAAGTACTGTTTTAAGGGCTGGCAGGTGCTTGAGGAACGCTTTCAGAACACTGCATGGAATACAACATTATAAACCTCCTTGAAAGTCTATGTGTATTTTTAAACCAAACCTAAAAAAGCTGGTAACAGCCACTTTGAAGTATAACTTATTTTAGAATCGTAGTTGTAAACATGAGAATAACTTAATTGTAGATCCCTTTTAGCTCTTTTGTAATTGCAAAATTATATTTTACTGCTGTTATATTAGAATAATTTTAAATGTTATTTTGAAATAGAAATGTGCATTTTAAGTGCTAATGCAAAGGTAAAATGAAAAACACTTTTAAAACGTGTGCAGTATGTTCATTTTCTCTAAAAGAACAATAAATCAAATAAATTGCCTATAATGGAAGTGATTTACGAGCAAGCTGGTTTGGTCAGGCAGTATGCAAACTTTGGTATACCACAAACTTTGCTGTGCTGTACTGATGAAATTCTCTTGTCTAACCTGAATTCACATTCCATGGTGATAATATGGTAAATGTAGTATTATTAAAGTAAGTGAACACATCAAAAAAGAGAGGGAGAGAGATATGAAAAGTAAAATTAGTCACTCAGTCATTTCTGACCCTTTGTAACCCCATGGACTATAGCCCACGGGCTCCTCTGTCCATGGAATTCTCCAGGCAAGAATACTGGAGTGAGTTGCCATTTCCTTCTCCAGAGGATTTTCCCGACTCAGGGATCAAACCTGGGTCTCCTGCATTGCAGGCAGATTCTTTACCATCTGAGCCACCAGGGAAGCCCAAAGAAATATAAAAGTAAATACCAAAAGAAATAATAGTTTAAAGGCTGTGTTTGCCTCTTGGGAGTAGACCTCAGATAAAGGCTGAGCAGGTCACCATAAGCCACAAATTAATATTATAAAGTATATACTATTATTGTAATAAAAATTAAATTAATAATAGAAAACCATCTACATAGTAGAGAAAAGCTAGACTGAGTCAGAATCCTGGTTCCAATCCCAGTTCTGCTGCTTACTAACATATGAACTTAGGGAGTAACTCAACTTACTGAGCCTCAGTTTCTTCATCTGGAAAATGGAAGAGTAAAAGCACCTACCTCATAAGGTGGTCCTAAAAATTAAATGGGACAACATGCGAAAGACACTAGCACCATGCCAGTCTCATGATACCGTAATATTAACAAATACTGCTTTTTTGGTTTCATTTTCAGTTTTGCCACCACTAAAGTATTAGCAGAACTAATTGGTGAACAAAACCATTTCAATCCTACCTTGTAAGAGTCATTATCAACTTAATTATACATATCTGTACACTCATCTCCCTTTCCGGAACTCTTAAGCATCTGTAGTCTTTACTGATTAAATTTAGCATGGTCTCAGAAACAGTTTTATGTTGTTTTCAAGTAGTTTTGCCCATGGAAGTCATTACCCACTCTGTGTTCTGTTTCTTCTTACTCCCTACACTCCTACTTATACATTAGACGACATACAAAAAAACCTGCTGATGTGTATATATATATATATAGATAGATAGATAGATAGATAGATATAGAACACACCTTCCCTAAAAGGGTTATACTTACTGTCTTATAACTGTGTCCAGCCAAGAAGAATTTGCTTCAGGAACTTTTAAACATGCCAAAGCTGAAGCTTTTATAATGAAGTCATTGACGGAAATTTTGCTTTTTCCTTCTAACATCTGCAAAGGAAAGAAACCATTATAGTTTCTTAAATTCTCTTCTTGAAGACTGAAACTATATAATCTTGAGAAGGTGGGAGGGGATGAATATCCAAATGTCCTGAGGTAAAAAGGATGAAAAGAAACCAAAAGTTGTTTCTTTTTCATCTTTTCTAATATAGACCATTACACCTGTAAATTTCCTGCTAAGCTCTGCTCTAGCTGCATCTGTAAGTTACAAAATAACTAACTAAGTTGGTACGAAAACAAAGCAAACACTGTTTCTTACCTACCCGAAGAGACCCAAGTAGTCTCAAAGAATCATAGTGACTATGTTAGGCTAAAATGGATCCATGGCAAAGTTGATTTTAACAATAAGCTTTAATCAAGGGTTAGAAAATGAAAATTCTCCAGGGTATTTTCTGCAAGTTAAAATTAAGATGACATCCACTTTCCGTCATCAACTGGCATTTATAACAAAATACAATACAACGTCAAAAATGTAAATATTCAGTGAAGGAAACCAAGATTTTTAGAATTTATAGAGGTGGAATTTCCAGAACTTTTACCTTATTAAGTTCTTTCCGTACCAACAAAACTTCTCCCATATTTACATCAACAGAAAGGTAATAATGAGGTATGGTTTGCTTAGATTGCATTAACCGCTGTGCAATGACCTGAAATAAAGAGATTAAAAACTCAATTATCTTGAGTTGAGATTCAGGGCTCTGTTTGCCCCTTTATTCTGCTCCCTGGTGATGCTTACCCAATGTATTATTAGAACCAAAAGATGTAGGACTGTAGCACAACTCAGCCCCTTGTAATAGTATTTAATCAGAACACAGTGTTTGTGTATTCTGAGAATTCAACTGGCCAAACCAAACATTGACTAAATGAATCATCGAAGATCCACAATTTTAAAAAAGTCTCTTCTTAGAGTTTTAAACTACGAATGCAACTGAACAACCAGAGTAAAGGTGCCCCCAACAGCTTGAGGTCTGGAGTTACGGTAATACTCTTACTCGGCGAATGTTGCTGATTGGGATATCTGTGAAGACACCTGCAGGAACTGGAGCCACTCCTGGACTCGGGGGAGGCACAGCGGCTGCTGGAGTCTAGAGAGAGGTAAAAAGGTTCTTAGTAACCGTGGCTTAGTCTTAGCATCTGCAACTGTGAACTACTGTTAGAGATCCTTTTACAGATAAGTAAAAATTAAAGGGCTTATAGAAAAATAACTATTTCTATCTCAAGGGAGCAAAAGGGACTCAGATCTGGACTGTGCTTGTTTAAAAGTTGTTTTTAATTTTCATACTTGGAATTGGGTAATCATATTTTAAGTGTCATTTTTCTATGACTAGTTTCTATCAAAACAATTTTGGGGGCAATATTTTCCTCAAGAAAATCAATCAAGCATTCTTAAATTGAAAAGATTGAGATAAATACAAAGAAGGTATTATATTTTCCTGAATAGTGTCAATAAAGAATAGCAACAAATCTTTCATTTTAAAGCAAACATCTAAATAACTAAATGATTATCCTTACTTATAGCTGATTATCTTAGTACTTTTGCTGGTCAGAGCTGACTATGTAGATTTAATCCCTCTGTGGACCAATTAACCACATAAAACTCAAATCCAAGTCAAGCATGCTTTTAAAAACAGTGTCTGAGTGGGATAGTATGTTAGGAAAAATTTAGTATCTCTACTCAAAATACAAAAACAACTTCGAAGGATTTCAATGTAGTATAGCATCTTTGGGGCTTCCCTCATAGCTCAGTTGGTAAAGAATCTGCCTGTAATGGAGACCAGGGTTAAATTCCTGGGTAGGGAAAATCCGCTGGAGAAGGAAATGGCAACCCATTCTAGTATCCTAGCCTGATGAATCCCATGGACAGAGGAGCCTGGCGGGCTGCAGTCCATGGGATTGCAAGAGTCGGGCATGACTTAGCACCTAGACCATCACCGTAGCATCTTTGCTTTTGTATATGAATAACAACACATTCATACTTATATACTGTCAGCCAGTAAAATCAGACAAAGAAAACACAGCACTGATTAAGCTATTTCACTCACTGTATGCAAGGGTCTAACAGGCTGGACAAAGCACTCTGCAGAGGAAACTGCAACCAGAATTTAAAAGCCAAACAGAACTCACAGGAGCAGCTTTAGTAGGCACAAAGGAGTCAATGTCCTTCTTGATGATTCTACCATCTGGTCCTGTCCCTGGAGGAGACACAGAAATACCACGTATATGAGAATGAACCGCGGATTCCTCAAGGAAATCAGCACTGTGATCCAGAAGCACAAGCTCCTAGAGGTTCTCTACCACAGACCCTCTGAAGGGTCTGCCTCAACCATGCTCCTTAAACATTTCCCTAAAAAATACCAGCTTCGGTCACCTCCTCTTGGTTAGCTCCAAAACACCCTTTCTTAACTCTGAAAAGATCTCATTTCAGTTGTACATTCATTTGATGTTAAAGAATTATCTTTCTACAGACATGATAATTATTTTGGACAAATCAAGTAACTTTTTTTTTTTTTACCATGAAATAGCACGAATAACTTTCAAATGCAATGATCTCATCTGTTAGAATCATTCAATCCATATGTGATTCACAACTTTCTCATAGCAGCCAAGGCTCTATACTGGTTTGTGTTACAAGATTATGAAGGAAATAGCCATCACATTACACATGAAGAAAGATCTTCAAAGTTCCCTCAACAAGGCTTAGTTTTACTTTTATTCAGTTTGTTTCCTCCTCCCATTCATGGCCTCTTAGGTTTAACATTACACCTAAGTAGATAATCCTGAATCTTAATTCTAAGGAGATTCAGTATTAAAATACCCTTTACCCTTGCAACACTTCTAAAAAAAATTTGGTCAAATTGATTCATCTTCCTCCAAAGAATGACTTTTAAAAGGATTCTTGTGTGCAGTTCGTCCCAAGTCCTTTCCTTCATTATGAAAACTGGTGGCTAAGACTGTGTATTACCAGGAGCTTAGAACAGAGGCAGCAGTACTATGAGATCCCCCTCATTATAAAGGACAGAAACCATAACCTTCCTTTGCAACCACGGCTAATCTCGAACCCTGTAGTTCCTCGAGATGAGGAAACTGCAGGACCTGTCTTATGCTCATCTTCAGCCACCTGTAAGAACTCCCTATTAGGAGTTGGTAGAAATCTTTGAAATTTTTCGCCTATCTCCCTAGGAAGGCGTAACAGGTCATCATTAGGCAGTACAGTATAAAAGGAAGAACACTAGACTAGGAGTGTAGGGCTGCTGTCAAATATAAACTAGACACATTACTACAGTCACTTAATCTTATCTGCTCTTTAGTCTCATTTGTAGGATAGATTATCATACCAGCCCCTGCTCATGGGTATGTCATGAAGATAAAATGGGACAGTGACGTGAGAATGCTCTGCATCAATGAAATATAAACCATAATGTGGGTAGCTCTGAGACAATCAAACTCTGAACATCAGGGTTTACGCTTTCAAAACAGCTTCTCCCAAAATGATCACATTTTGGTCAAATTTAGCGAGCAACCTGTCCCTTGGGAAGGGGGTAGTGGTGAGGATTGGAGATTGAGTGCAATAACCAAAGGCCAATGATACAATCCAGCTTGCCAGGTGGCACAGTGGTAAAGAATCTGCCTGCTAGTGAGGGAGAAGCAAGAGATGTAGGTTCGATCCCTAGGTCAGGAAGATCCCCTGGAGAAGGAAATGGCAATCCACTCCAATATTCTTGCCTGGAAAATTTCATGGACTGAGGAGCCTGGCGGGCTCAAAGAGTCGGACATGACTGAGCAACTGAGCACACACATACAATGGTACAATCAACCATGCCTGTAAAGGGGCAACCACGCCCCTATAACAATAAAAACTCCTGAACCAGACCTGAAGGGTTTCTGGGTTGAACATATTAATGTGCCAAGGGATGGTGCTCCCACAAGGGCATCCATACTCTCTTATGCATTTCTTCCATTTGACTGTTCCTGAGTTGTATCTTTTGCAATAAATAGGCAACAGTAAAGTGCTTTGCTGAGTTCTGTGAATCATTCTAATGATTATCAAACCTGGAGGCGGCGAGGGGGGGGTGGTGTTTAGGAACTTCTGGTTTATAGCCCATGGAAAAGAAACATGGGTGGTCCCCAGGACTCGCAACTGCCCCCTGAAATGAGGGCAGACTTGTGGGACTGGACCCTTGAACCTGTGGATTCTGATGCTAACTCTGGAGAGTTAGTGTCAGAATAGGATTGAACTGTTGGTTACCCAGGTGGTGTCACAGAACTGAGTGATGGTCTGGAAAAAAACATTACATTTTATGTTAGAGTTGGGTGCCAGAAAACACTAACTGCTGATCCCCTCAGCTCACTTATTTTAAACCATTCGCTCCACCCACTGCAAAATTTCTTCCACTTCATCAAGACTGACTCCTCCACTCTCATCATCTGTTGTGAGCCTCCTGTCCTCACTTCCTCCCTGCCCAGGCTACACTCTGCGGATCACTGTCACCATCACTGTCCGGGCAAGCTCTGTAACACATGCCTTCTCAGTGCCAGCACCACAGTTGTTTAATATTGCTGGGAGAAACAAGTACACACCGAGCTGACTGACCATACTATAAATCAGACATAAATCTAAAATAGACTCACAAAACTACCCAGAAGATAAATTGTTTCTCCTGAAGTCACTTTCACAATCTCAGAGAACAGTATTCTACACTCTCTAACCTCAGACCTTCCCACACTAATTCTACCACAGGTCCCCTCACTTTATACGTTTTTGGCCATGCTGAGCAGCTTGCAGGATCTCTGTTCCCCAACCAGGGACTGAACCCGGGCCACAGTAGTCAAAGCACCAAGTCCTAACCAATAAACCACCAGGGAACTCCTAGCTCACTTCATATTTTACTTAACAAATAGCAGCAACCAGAGAGGTTCTACCCTCATCTGCTGCCACCAAACCTATAAAACCACCCCATATTCTCTTCCCTCCTATAAAAGCAGACAAACTGTCCCAATACCTACCCAAGAGTAATCTCATCCCCTTTTACATCTAAGAACTTTGTTCCTTGCCAAATTATTCTGCATCATCAATTTATCCCTTTCTATTAGACAACTGGTTCTCAACAAGGCAATTTGGCAGTTTTGCCAGGGGGGCATCTGGCAATGTTTGAAATGTTTTTTGGTTGTTACAGGTCGGGGATGCTACTACCTTGTAGCGAGTAAGAGCCAAGGACGCTGCTAAACATGCTACAATGCAGAGGAACCCCACCCTCACTCTGCCAAGAAGAACTGTTATTTAGTCACTAAGTCGCGTCTAACCCTTTTGCCACCCCATGGACTGCAGCACGCCAGGCTCTTCTGTCCACAGGATTTCCCAGGCAAGAATACTAGAGTGAATTGTCATTTCCTCCTCCAGGGGATCTTCCCAACCCAGGGACTGCAACCATGTCTCCTGCCTTGGCAGGTGGATACTTTACCACTAAGTCACCAGTTCTGTTCAGTTACTCAGTCACGTCCAACCCTTTGCGAACCCATGGACACAACACAACAGGCCTCCCTGTCCATCACCAATTCCCAGAGTTTACCCAAATTCATGTCCACTGAGTTGGTGATGCCATCCAACCATCTCATCCTCTGCTGTCCCCTTCTCCTCCTGCCTTCAATCTTTCCCAGCATCAGGGTCTTTCTGATGAGTCGGCTCTTCACAATAGGTGGCCAAAGTATTGGAACTTCAGCTNCTTTTGATGAAATTGTGTGGGAGAAAGTGGTCTCCCATCTTATTCCTCCGCCATCTTCCCGCCCTCCCTAAGAACCAAATTTTAATAATTTGAGATATTTTTTGCCTTCCAAGATAATCCCCCCTACTTGCAAATTAATAGTCTTAGCAATGGAGTACAGCCCCTCATTCTTCTTTCTGTACTCCTCTGCTCTCTCTCTCTATTTTTTTATTCTAGTCTTAACATAGATGCTAGACCACATAACAAAAAGTTTAGGCAACTAGATACTAGATTAGATGGGGGAGAGGGAGGAGAAGTTTTGCTAAACCCCAGAATTGACTCTTCAGTGTGGTTTACAATTTTGGCAAATACTACATCTTACCTTAAAGTGGATATTTATATTCTTCAGGAAGATAAATGATAACAGAAAGGTATTATTTTTGAGTACATTGTCCTCATGCACCCCACCAAGCACCCCTGTGCTCATGAGCAAAAGCAGTTTTCTACAGCATGTGTGTATGCATGCTCAGTTGCTCAATCCTGTCCAAACTCTTCATGACCCCCTGAATTGTAGCCTCTAGGCTTCTCTGTCATTTCCTCCTGCATGGATCTTTCCCAATCCAGGGATGAAACCCTTGTCTCCTGCACTGGCAAACAGATTCTTTATCACTGAGTACCTAGAAGTCCAGCTCTATCTCAGCTGCCTCTTCTGTGTATGGCTCCAAGCCCTTCCTTTCTCAAAAATACACAACATGGTGCAAAAGCTCAGACCAGGGAGATGTGTGGCAATTCTTCGGACAAGACAGTGTACAAGAGTACATTTTAACCAAAGAACTAGGATGATTCCTGGCCAAAACTGTGCAGTTAGGCCAAACAGTTTATATATTTCTGGTGCTGATCTTCTCGGATGTGGCATTGGCAGCTCCTCATTAGTTTCACTAGCTTCCTAAGACTTAAGACTCTCTATCTTTCTCGAGCCACTCCTAAGTTTGAATCTAGACTTTGCTACAGGTTCTGCTGGTATACTAAGCACAGGGGGTGGAGACAGTGGTGGCTGGTGCACTAAGTGTGGCCGAGAGCTTCCCCACATTTGAGGTCATGAACAGTGACCGAGAGGAGCTACCCCACGTCCGAGGCCAGAGGTGGTGGCCAAGAGGAGCAACCTGGGGCAAGGCCAGGGGCAGTGCCTGAGGCCAGGGGCAGTGGCCGAGAGGAGCAACCTCATGCCCAAGGAGTGGTGGCTGTGCAGGTGGAGGAGGGTCTAGAGGAGCCATCCCACATTGAAGGTCAGGAAGGGCTGCGGTGAGGAGATACCCCTCATCCAATGTAAGGAGCAGAGGCTGTGCTTTGCTGGAGCAGCCATGAAGAGATACCCCATGCCCAAGGTAAGAGAAAACCAAGTAAGATGGTAGGTGTTGTAAGACGTCTTCAGAGGGCAGACACACTGAAACCATACTCACAGAAAACTAGTCATTCTAATCACGCTAGGACCACAGCCTTGTCTAACTCAGTGAAACTAAGCCATGCATGTGGGGCAACCCAAGACGGGTGGGTCATGGTGGAAAGGNTAAGACGTCTTCAGAGGGCAGACACACTGAAACCATACTCACAGAAAACTAGTCATTCTAATCACGCTAGGACCACAGCCTTGTCTAACTCAGTGAAACTAAGCCATGCATGTGGGGCAACCCAAGACGGGTGGGTCATGGTGGAAAGGGCTGACAGAACGTGGTCCACTGGAGAAGGGAATGGCAAACCACTTCAGTATTCTTGCCTTGAGAACCNTTGTTGCTCAGAGAAATTCACATAACAGCCATCACCGTTTTCTAAAGCATGGATAACACTGTCCCACAATGTGCAAACAGAAAGCTCAGGAAAGAGGCTTCCCTGGTGGCTCAGTGGTAAAGAATCTACCTGCCGATGTAGGAGACCTAAAAGAGGCATAGGTTCGATCCCTGGGTTGGGAAGACCCCCTGGAGGAGGACATGGCAACCCACTCCAGTATTCCTGCCTGGAGAATTCCATGGACAGAGGAGCCTGGTGGGCTACAGTCCACAGGGTCACAGAATCGGACACGACTAAAGCGACTTAGCACAGCAAAGTGCAGACGTAAGTACAAACAATCCTCAAAATCCGACGTGATATTCTTGAACGAAAAGTACCAAACATTATCCTCCCTGCTACACTGAGGCTGAGAAAGGTTAAAAGAACTATCCAAGTACACACATCTGGAAATAACCACCAAGAATAAATGTTGTCAATTTTCATGTTTAAATCTCTATTTACTTTCAAATGACAAAAACTAGCCAGGTTTAATGCTACTTTCCAGGATGCGACTCATCTATGAAAAATAATGAGTAAATAATAAATTTTCTAGAGCAGACACCCAGAGGCTGAGACTCACCTGCATGTGAGTAGGATATGAGCTACCAGGAGCCTGAGCAGAAGGTGCAGGTGATGGAGCGGCGGCGGCAGGGGGTGGTGCCGGGGCTGCTTGTGGGGCAGGTGCTGCTGAAGAATCCAGTGTGTAATTTTTAAAGGCTTCAACATCTTCAGGCCTAAGGAAGAGAAAAAATGTGTAAGTATAAGGGGGTTATAAAGCGGATGTATCAGCCTTAGAAGCCTTTAACTAACTCCTCAGTTCTAGATTAAAATACTCCACTTAAGCACCTGACTTTCACAGATTCCCCTGGTCCTACTCACTTTTCAACTGTGATACAGATGATTGCTCCAACTGGAACATCTCTGGTACCTTCAGCAACAAGGATCTTTGCCATGTAACACTCCTCCACACTCTCAAATCCAACAGTAGCTTTATCGGTTTCAACCTTTTAACACAAAAGCAGGAGCTTAGGCTTCTGCTGCCAGTATGAAGTTTATTAACTTGTGTCTAAAATCATACAGTTCAAAGTGAAGTAAGTCAGAAAAAGAAAGAAAAATATGTGGAATCTAAAATGGCACAAATAAACTTACCTACAAAACAAAAATGAACTCACAGAGAATAGACTTGTGATTGGGGGGTGGGGCAGGGAAAGAACAGAATAGGATTTGGGGGTTTGCAGATGCAAACTGTTACATACTGAATGGAGAGCAACATGGTCCTACTATATAGCACAGGGAACTACATTCGGTATCTGTGATAAACCATAATGGACAAGAGTATTTAACACAACATCGTATATCAATCAGACAGCAATAAAAAAAATCATACAGTTCAACAGTGAAAATAAAGCCTCTATCACAGGTTTGAAAGAATTACTATTAAAAACACCCAGGCTAAAAATCAGTTTGATTAGCTGCTGCTAACTTGGCTAACCAATCTCTCATATCAAACTGTAAAAAACATCTAAGTTTCTTAATGCATGCATGCTAAGTCGCTTCAGTCCTGTCCAACTCTCTGCAACCCCATAGGTGGCAGCCCACCAGACTCCTTCATCCCTGGGATTCTCCAGGCAAGAATACTGGAGTGGGTCACCATTTCCTTCTCCAATGCATGCATGCATGCTAAGTTGCTTCAGTCGTATCCGACTCTTTGCGACCCCATGGACAGCAGCCCACCAGGCTCCTCTGTCCACGGAATTCTCCAGGAAAAAGGGATAATTACCCACTCAGAAAGTTAATGTTCCGTTTAGTCTAAGCTAGTCTCTTCTAACTCATTTCCAACTTACCTCTGCAATTAGTTCACCCTCATTGATTTTTTCTCCTTCCTTCTTTTCCCAGCGGGCTATGGTACCTGCCTGCATTGTAGGGGACAGTGAAGGCAATGGAACCTAGAGGAGAAAAGGGAGAAATATTCAATTTTAAGAGCTAACTAACTCTCAATCTGGTGTAACACTTCGTTCAATTCAGACTAATTTAATGCTGAGTCTGAGTCCCTTCACAGATTGGGCAATGAGCTTATAAAGGGATTTCTAACACCAGAAGCTCTCAACCAGGACAGGCCTCCCGTTCCACTGTACTGGGTGGGCCTAACAGCATGTACTCAGCAGACATTCCACAGACCGCCCCAGGCTTGGCGCTCTTTGAACGAACTGGTCAGAAGGAAGCCTGCAGCTCCTTCTTCAATGGCATAGGTCAGGAGAGGGAATCTCAAGAGCTAGAGCAAAGCTGGGTAATGGAGAAGGGACAGTGACAGAGTATACCTGGAGGGGGGCGGAGACGGAGGATCATCAAGGCCTCTAAGGAAGGATCCCAAGCCAACAAGTCTGCCGTGAAGGACAACGGGGTCCCGCGAAGGACAGGTTCTGGGGCTTACCTTCTGATGCGGGGGGAGGCTATACCAGCGGCGGCTAGGCGATCCCCAGAGCTGCAGCAAGACGCGATTCCGCGGTGTGGCCCCAGAGACAGGGCTCCAGCCGCAGAGTGCCCGGACCCTGCCATACCCTGGGGTCTTGCTGCTGTAGCGAGCCAGAGCCGAGCCAGCCTGCGGGGTCACGCACGGAGCTCCTGGCTCCTCCCGAAAGGCCGTCCAGCGAGCCCCGAATCCCGCCCGGGGGGCTGCATTCTGAGCCCGTCGCGCACAAACGCGCCACATAGTGCCACGGCCCCCACACCCCAAAACCAACGCCGTCTCCGGAGTGACCTCTCCAAGAGCAGCGCGGCGTTGCCGTCAGCCGCGCCGCGCGGCCGCAAGTTGTCGTAAAACGGGCTGCTAAGCCTCGCCCCACCCGCTCCACCGACCGGAGAAGCGGTGAACGTATGGTCTTTCTCCGGGAAATGAGGGGCTGAAGGTGACCCAGAGCGAGTCGGGGCGGCTACTAGAACGACGAGGGGCAAGGGCGTTCCAGCAGGCCGAATCTGGGAGGATTAGGCGTGGGGAGGAGTGGAAAGTGGTGGGCTCGGTGGGACGGGACCTGAGCGCCATAACGGGCGCAGCCGAAAGGGAGGAGCCTAAAAAGGCGGCTAGAGCGGGACTGCGGGAGGTGAAGTGGTCGGGGGTGGGCTGAGGGGCCTGGCCCCGCCCTGAGGATGCATGGGAGGGGGCTCCCGGCCCAGCCGGGCACCGAGAGCCCGAGGGGACATCAGTGCTCGCCGGGCGCGGGGCGCCCCCAGCCTTAGCACACCCTGTGGCCCCCAGGTCTGGGGCCTCTCTCCGCGCAGGCTGTACTGGGTGACAAAGATTCAAGTTCAGGTTTGTAGCCCAACAGGAAACGGGATGTTTAGGTTTTCCAGCCAAATGATGTAAAGAGCAGCTGAATGGAAGCTATATCCCCACATTCAAGAGTGCTGTAGCAGGATTAAGCATCTTCTCTGAAGAAAAAAAAAGTTTACAAAACAGATTTCCGATTTTAATTTGCCGTAGAATCCTTTCCAGTTACATTTGTTACACTTCTACTGTCGGGTTCAGTTCAGTCGCTCAGTCGTGTCCGACTCTTCGCGACCCCATGAATCGCAGCACACCAGGCCTCCCTGTCCCCAACTCCCGGAGTTCACTCAGACTCACATCCATCGAGTCAGTGATGCCATCCAGCCATCTCATCCTCTGTCGTCCCCTCTTCCTCCTGCCCCCAAACCCTCCCAGGATCAGAGTCTTTTCCAATGAGTCAACTCTTCGCATGAGGTGGCCAAAGTACTGTAGTTTCAGCTTTAGCATCATTCCTCCAAAGAACACCCAGGGCTGATCTCCTTTAGAATGGATTGGTTGGATCTCCTTGCAGTCCAAGGGACTCTCAAGAGTCTTCTCCAGCACCACCGTTCCAAAACATCAATTCTTCGGTGCTCAGCTTTCTTCACAGTCCAACTCTCACATCCATACATGACTACAGGAAAAACCACAGCCTTGACTAGACGGACCTTAGCTGGCAAAGTAATGTCTCTGCTTTTGAATATGCTATCTAGGTTGGTCATAACTTTTCTTCCAAGGAGGAAGCTCTTTTAATCTCATGGCTGCGGTCAGGTTATCATCCTATAATTGGAAACTAATCTCATTTCTGAGCTGAGGGTGGCATTAGACTAGAAGGAAACGCGTGCTGTATTTATATTTCGTAAGTCCCCAGTATACAGATGGTCAGAGAATATCAAGAACATAAGAAAACCAACATTTTAAAACATGTTAAACTTTGCAGGTAATTAAACGTTTGGAAAAATAAGGCAGCCAGAAGGCACTATTTCATACCTACTAAAATTGGAAACTTTTAAGTTAAAAAAAATTTTTTTACTATCTTTATAACAGAAAAAAAATTGGAAAAAATCTATCCAAAAATGAGGAAAAGATTAAACAAGTACAGTTGTCTAACAGAATGATATACAGGGAGTACAACTGAGAAACAGAATTCCCAGATTAAATGGAAAGGCATACTTGAAATAATATTAAAAGTAGAGCAATTATATTGTTAACAATCATGTAAAACTACTTATGAATAGCAATTGGAAGAAATAATGGAAGAATAATTGTGATTAGTGAAAGGGCTTATACTGTATAAATTATTTAAATGTTTTAACAATTTTGAATTGGCTAAGATACCTTACTACAGTATTTCCACTCTGAATTTAATAACTGGATCTAAATTACTTTAATATAGCCTTTGTACGAGATGATCTTCAGTTTGTTGGTCAGTTACTTAGGTAGCCTTACTTAAGCCTTGTTTTTTTCATTTTTCTGTGCATAGCAAGTTGGCATTTTGAATATACTTTTCACAGATGTAGCTAAATCATGGGAGGGCACAAGTGAAACAGTCCAGGAGTGGTTAGTTTACCTCAGAGGTAAGCTGGGAATAATTAGGTTTGTCAAATAAGCCCTCTGAGACTTGTGGAATATTACTGATACTGAATGAGTGAGATGTAAAGAGGAAATAGTTGGTAGTGAAAGTTCTTTACATTTTTAACATAATGATGGAATAACCCAATTAAAATGGCTTGTGATTAATAGATGAAAATAATATAATTGGAAGGCAAATGAAAGCACCTAGGGCTAAAACTTTAGATATATAAAACCTTTAAAGTTATAAATAAAGGCTAAGTTTTAGGAAAGCAGCTTTCAAATTAATTTGGAAGTTCTGGTTCTTTTATACATTTCTGAAAGCCTCAGTGTTTTTTGCTTTTGTGTTGGAGACTGTTTTGTCATAGTTTAGAGTCTTGGGTTCTTACTTGTTTGCATATTTACATAAAATGTCAAATGAAGTGCTAAATAACACTAGAAATACCAGTAGTAATATCTGCAGCAATAAAGTAATCCTATCTCCACTCCCCAAGTAATGAGTAAACATGCTACCAGGGAGATCACTTGAGGAAATTTACTTTCACTAAATGTGAATGGCTTTCTTGATTAATTTCAGTTGATAATAAACACAAGTGAAATTATGAATGGTATTTAGTTTGCAAACTCCATTTTATTCATAGTTTGTTTCTGTGTTTTTTTTTTTTTAGAAACTAGTTCACAAATCTGGTACATACAGGCAGTTAAAACTGGTTATCACTTTGATAATCAGAAGCCTCTGGTATAACACAATCTTTATGAAAACGTAAAACAATACATGATAGTAATCTCTTTGAAAGCAATGGTTGCAAACATCCATGTTTCTAAGAAAATATAACTTTACATATATATTTTAAGCAAGCTATACCTTCTTACATAAATTCAGACAATAGAAGAAGTGTGCAATCATAATGCTTATTTTATGGGGGAAATGAAAATTATAATTATGACCTAAATGTTCTGAGTAATTAGAGTCCTCTTGGATTGAATTATAAAGATATCTTCCTTAATGTACAACCATCCTGGTCAAAAAGAGCTGAGAAGTTGGTCAGTTAGTAGGATTGCCATTTCAGTACCAAGTAAATTTAACCTAAATTCTTTAGGTAGAAATTGTAAAATTTTCCAATTCCAGCTACTTTAGTTAACTGAGAACAGTCTTCAGTTTTTATAGGAAGACTGTTTAAGGAATTGAACTTTTTATTAACTTAGTTTTTATGACAGGGTCATTTTTAAAATTGGGTTTAGAGATTATTTCATGAGCTCTAAACATTTCTAGTTCTTTAGTTTTCTCAAGGTTAGAACTTCAGCGGTAGCAGGATGGACTGTCCCACACAAATGCCAGCAGGGGGCAATACTCTGAAGTCAAAAGTTCTCCTATATATCAAATAGGAGACAGTTCAAACCAGAATGAATCAATGCCCACTCCTAGAATAGGCTCCTGTTNGCTAAGTTGCTTCAGTCGTATCCGACTCTTTGCGACCCCATGGACAGCAGCCCACCAGGCTCCTCTGTCCACGGAATTCTCCAGGAAAAAGGGATAATTACCCACTCAGAAAGTTAATGTTCCGTTTAGTCTAAGCTAGTCTCTTCTAACTCATTTCCAACTTACCTCTGCAATTAGTTCACCCTCATTGATTTTTTCTCCTTCCTTCTTTTCCCAGCGGGCTATGGTACCTGCCTGCATTGTAGGGGACAGTGAAGGCAATGGAACCTAGAGGAGAAAAGGGAGAAATATTCAATTTTAAGAGCTAACTAACTCTCAATCTGGTGTAACACTTCGTTCAATTCAGACTAATTTAATGCTGAGTCTGAGTCCCTTCACAGATTGGGCAATGAGCTTATAAAGGGATTTCTAACACCAGAAGCTCTCAACCAGGACAGGCCTCCCGTTCCACTGTACTGGGTGGGCCTAACAGCATGTACTCAGCAGACATTCCACAGACCGCCCCAGGCTTGGCGCTCTTTGAACGAACTGGTCAGAAGGAAGCCTGCAGCTCCTTCTTCAATGGCATAGGTCAGGAGAGGGAAGCTCAAGAGCTAGAGCAAAGCTGGGTAATGGAGAAGGGACAGTGACAGAGTATACCTGGAGGGGGGCGGAGACGGAGGATCATCAAGGCCTCTAAGGAAGGATCCCAAGCCAACAAGTCTGCCGTGAAGGACAACGGGGTCCCGCGAAGGACAGGTTCTGGGGCTTACCTTCTGATGCGGGGGGAGGCTATACCAGCGGCGGCTAGGCGATCCCCAGAGCTGCAGCAAGACGCGATTCCGCGGTGTGGCCCCAGAGACAGGGCTCCAGCCGCAGAGTGCCCGGACCCTGCCATACCCTGGGGTCTTGCTGCTGTAGCGAGCCAGAGCCGAGCCAGCCTGCGGGGTCACGCACGGAGCTCCTGGCTCCTCCCGAAAGGCCGTCCAGCGAGCCCCGAATCCCGCCCGGGGGGCTGCATTCTGAGCCCGTCGCGCACAAACGCGCCACATAGTGCCACGGCCCCCACACCCCAAAACCAACGCCGTCTCCGGAGTGACCTCTCCAAGAGCAGCGCGGCGTTGCCGTCAGCCGCGCCGCGCGGCCGCAAGTTGTCGTAAAACGGGCTGCTAAGCCTCGCCCCACCCGCTCCACCGACCGGAGAAGCGGTGAACGTATGGTCTTTCTCCGGGAAATGAGGGGCTGAAGGTGACCCAGAGCGAGTCGGGGCGGCTACTAGAACGACGAGGGGCAAGGGCGTTCCAGCAGGCCGAATCTGGGAGGATTAGGCGTGGGGAGGAGTGGAAAGTGGTGGGCTCGGTGGGACGGGACCTGAGCGCCGTAACGGGCGCAGCCGAAAGGGAGGAGCCTAAAAAGGCGGCTAGAGCGGGACTGCGGGAGGTGAAGTGGTCGGGGGTGGGCTGAGGGGCCTGGCCCCGCCCTGAGGATGCATGGGAGGGGGCTCCCGGCCCAGCCGGGCACCGAGAGCCCGAGGGGACATCAGTGCTCGCCGGGCGCGGGGCGCCCCCAGCCTTAGCACACCCTGTGGCCCCCAGGTCTGGGGCCTCTCTCCGCGCAGGCTGTACTGGGTGACAAAGATTCAAGTTCAGGTTTGTAGCCCAACAGGAAACGGGATGTTTAGGTTTTCCAGCCAAATGATGTAAAGAGCAGCTGAATGGAAGCTATATCCCCACATTCAAGAGTGCTGTAGCAGGATTAAGCATCTTCTCTGAAGAAAAAAAAAGTTTACAAAACAGATTTCCGATTTTAATTTGCCGTAGAATCCTTTCCAGTTACATTTGTTACACTTCTACTGTCGGGTTCAGTTCAGTCGCTCAGTCGTGTCCGACTCTTCGCGACCCCATGAATCGCAGCACACCAGGCCTCCCTGTCCCCAACTCCCGGAGTTCACTCAGACTCACATCCATCGAGTCAGTGATGCCATCCAGCCATCTCATCCTCTGTCGTCCCCTCTTCCTCCTGCCCCCAAACCCTCCCAGGATCAGAGTCTTTTCCAATGAGTCAACTCTTCGCATGAGGTGGCCAAAGTACTGTAGTTTCAGCTTTAGCATCATTCCTCCAAAGAACACCCAGGGCTGATCTCCTTTAGAATGGATTGGTTGGATCTCCTTGCAGTCCAAGGGACTCTCAAGAGTCTTCTCCAGCACCACCGTTCCAAAACATCAATTCTTCGGTGCTCAGCTTTCTTCACAGTCCAACTCTCACATCCATACATGACTACAGGAAAAACCACAGCCTTGACTAGACGGACCTTAGCTGGCAAAGTAATGTCTCTGCTTTTGAATATGCTATCTAGGTTGGTCATAACTTTTCTTCCAAGGAGGAAGCTCTTTTAATCTCATGGCTGCGGTCAGGTTATCATCCTATAATTGGAAACTAATCTCATTTCTGAGCTGAGGGTGGCATTAGACTAGAAGGAAACGCGTGCTGTATTTATATTTCGTAAGTCCCCAGTATACAGATGGTCAGAGAATATCAAGAACATAAGAAAACCAACATTTTAAAACATGTTAAACTTTGCAGGTAATTAAACGTTTGGAAAAATAAGGCAGCCAGAAGGCACTATTTCATACCTACTAAAATTGGAAACTTTTAAGTTAAAAAAAATTTTTTTACTATCTTTATAACAGAAAAAAAATTGGAAAAAATCTATCCAAAAATGAGGAAAAGATTAAACAAGTACAGTTGTCTAACAGAATGATATACAGGGAGTACAACTGAGAAACAGAATTCCCAGATTAAATGGAAAGGCATACTTGAAATAATATTAAAAGTAGAGCAATTATATTGTTAACAATCATGTAAAACTACTTATGAATAGCAATTGGAAGAAATAATGGAAGAATAATTGTGATTAGTGAAAGGGCTTATACTGTATAAATTATTTAAATGTTTTAACAATTTTGAATTGGCTAAGATACCTTACTACAGTATTTCCACTCTGAATTTAATAACTGGATCTAAATTACTTTAATATAGCCTTTGTACGAGATGATCTTCAGTTTGTTGGTCAGTTACTTAGGTAGCCTTACTTAAGCCTTGTTTTTTTCATTTTTCTGTGCATAGCAAGTTGGCATTTTGAATATACTTTTCACAGATGTAGCTAAATCATGGGAGGGCACAAGTGAAACAGTCCAGGAGTGGTTAGTTTACCTCAGAGGTAAGCTGGGAATAATTAGGTTTGTCAAATAAGCCCTCTGAGACTTGTGGAATATTACTGATACTGAATGAGTGAGATGTAAAGAGGAAATAGTTGGTAGTGAAAGTTCTTTACATTTTTAACATAATGATGGAATAACCCAATTAAAATGGCTTGTGATTAATAGATGAAAATAATATAATTGGAAGGCAAATGAAAGCACCTAGGGCTAAAACTTTAGATATATAAAACCTTTAAAGTTATAAATAAAGGCTAAGTTTTAGGAAAGCAGCTTTCAAATTAATTTGGAAGTTCTGGTTCTTTTATACATTTCTGAAAGCCTCAGTGTTTTTTGCTTTTGTGTTGGAGACTGTTTTGTCATAGTTTAGAGTCTTGGGTTCTTACTTGTTTGCATATTTACATAAAATGTCAAATGAAGTGCTAAATAACACTAGAAATACCAGTAGTAATATCTGCAGCAATAAAGTAATCCTATCTCCACTCCCCAAGTAATGAGTAAACATGCTACCAGGGAGATCACTTGAGGAAATTTACTTTCACTAAATGTGAATGGCTTTCTTGATTAATTTCAGTTGATAATAAACACAAGTGAAATTATGAATGGTATTTAGTTTGCAAACTCCATTTTATTCATAGTTTGTTTCTGTGTTTTTTTTTTTTTAGAAACTAGTTCACAAATCTGGTACATACAGGCAGTTAAAACTGGTTATCACTTTGATAATCAGAAGCCTCTGGTATAACACAATCTTTATGAAAACGTAAAACAATACATGATAGTAATCTCTTTGAAAGCAATGGTTGCAAACATCCATGTTTCTAAGAAAATATAACTTTACATATATATTTTAAGCAAGCTATACCTTCTTACATAAATTCAGACAATAGAAGAAGTGTGCAATCATAATGCTTATTTTATGGGGGAAATGAAAATTATAATTATGACCTAAATGTTCTGAGTAATTAGAGTCCTCTTGGATTGAATTATAAAGATATCTTCCTTAATGTACAACCATCCTGGTCAAAAAGAGCTGAGAAGTTGGTCAGTTAGTAGGATTGCCATTTCAGTACCAAGTAAATTTAACCTAAATTCTTTAGGTAGAAATTGTAAAATTTTCCAATTCCAGCTACTTTAGTTAACTGAGAACAGTCTTCAGTTTTTATAGGAAGACTGTTTAAGGAATTGAACTTTTTATTAACTTAGTTTTTATGACAGGGTCATTTTTAAAATTGGGTTTAGAGATTATTTCATGAGCTCTAAACATTTCTAGTTCTTTAGTTTTCTCAAGGTTAGAACTTCAGCGGTAGCAGGATGGACTGTCCCACACAAATGCCAGCAGGGGGCAATACTCTGAAGTCAAAAGTTCTCCTATATATCAAATAGGAGACAGTTCAAACCAGAATGAATCAATGCCCACTCCTAGAATAGGCTCCTGTTTAGAAACTGGAATGAAGATTACCAACACATTTTACAAAAACATACTGGCGTGCCATCCTGTAATGGGGGTGCTTCATTATTACCCATGGCCTCTGAGGTTAATTAGCTATGAAATCAACTTAAGCTTTCTGTGGAGGCACCAAGGCCACACAGCTTCTTTTCCAAAGGACACAGAGATAAAAGACAAAGAAGGTAAAGGACTCTGAAAATTTGCTCTGATTTAATTTTCTCTGAAGATTTAAATTTACATAATGGAAAGAATGTTTGCTCAAAGAATACTGACAAAACTGATTTAACATTCAAGATAAATTGTACTGAAAATACAATAACAAATTTTAGTCTGATAACCCTCATGCTGTCTTACAGCAAAACACTAAAATTCATGCAGCAGAGAAACTGGTGATGGGAGGACTTTTTCTCCAGACTTCCTGGGGGGTTAGAAAAGAAAAAAAAAAGGCAAATATACTGTTTTCTTCTGTCTGCTTTTGCAATGAATTATTCTTGCTTTTAACTGACTTTCCCAAATTGTCCCAGTCATTTCTGATGAGAAATCATTCTTCAGTAGGAGGAAACCAGGTGAACTTATATGAAAGACATCAGGTGTCTTTTGAGTTCCTTCTGTCAGCTACGGGAGCCATCAAAGAGGTTCTATTAAAACTAACTCCACAACTAAAATGGCTGGTAGAACTGGAACAGGAGTTATCATTAGTATACCTGTAATAAAATAAAGCTTGTTCTGAAACCACAAGGGCTGGTAAGAAGAAAGAGCCTGTATAAAAGCCACTGGGTTCCCTAGAAAATGGATACAGTATACAGAATGTGAGAATATATAGAACTCACACTCAAGTTATAAAAATAGACATGGTTCTTGGACAAAAAGCAAATGAGTACAAAAGAATTCTCCAAACATGAACTATTTTTAAAAGACACATCTATATAAAACAACAAAATGTCATGTCAGAGCTCCAACAAGTAGTCTGTTGAAATGGCTGAAAAGGGGAGATGAACTTGACAGACAGGTTAAGAACCCAGATCTGTCTGACTCTTCTGCTTGGCAGTGTACATTGGTGATCACAGGCAGACTGCTTTGGAGACTGATATATACATATATATTTATAGTATATATTTATACTGACTATATATATATATATATATCTGATTGGCTGAATGAATGAGAAAACTCAAGATACTAAGTAATCTCTGAAAGTTTAACTCTTTTAGCTTCTACACTTGACAGTGTTGCACATGAGAAAGGATTCTAGGTTTTTTTCACCCAGAATCAACCCTGCCATTCACAACTCATGCCCCCATGGTTTCTATTGTGCCCTAAAGGATCAGCCTAGACTAAATATATAATAGAAAATAATTCTGGCCTTGACATTGAAGAGGGGCAGACCAGTAATTCATGCTCAGGACTTATAAATCACAAACACTGAAAGTAATGGTTTGTTTCCTTTCGACTCCAAAGGAGATGCCATGGGCTAAAGGAAAGTCATGAGAGAAAGAAAGCCAAGATATGGGTAGCAGCACCTTTCCATACCCGCCTGGACTTGAAAGGAGATTTTCACCCCTTATTCAAACACAAAGTTCATCGGTTAGAAGGGGGTGGGGGGAATGGCTCTAAAGTTAGAGAGTCCACAGAGGAAAACAAGCAGTACATGAAATATGCCTTCTGTGGGCTAAAGGACAAGTTGCAGAATCAGTTAAGACACAAGAGGCAGCCCAAGGTCTCAATGATGCATAGTACAGCACAACATGGGCAGCCCTTTTTCAATCCAGTTAGCAATTCAGCACCATCCATGTCCAGTCCAAAAAAATTCCTGAAGAGTGGGCTTTCATCTTTGGTACCACCTTTTGAGTTATTCTTGGTTTGCAATAGCTGCAAAGAAGCAAAAAAGCTGGTACCTCCACCTTGTCTGTGAGTACAAATGCTGGGACCCTGATTGCTGCAACCACTGAGGCCAATTAAAATGAAAATAATACTGTAACACATAGGAGTGATGCATCCAGTTCCCAGGTTCCAGATAATAGCAGCCATGCCCATATAGGAGCGGGATCATCCATCCCCATTGGTTAAGGCCTTCGGTTTGTTGTCTGCAGAGTAGAGTAAAACAGTGTGTTCCCACAGACAAGGAATTCCAGAAGAACCCATGGTCTACTTTTGGACAGAGATTTTAGCTGCCACACATGCCAGGCACACAAACAGGACTGGCCCATGGCTGTCACACTTGGAGAAGCTTCTGTTTTGGCAGCACAAACTTCCTGTGTATTCTGGTTTTAGTCCTCTTTCCTGAGTGAAGCAGCCAGGGTGTGCCAACTTCTGCAAGTCCCCAATCTAATACTCAGCATTAATTTTCTCCATGGTCTTCTTCTACCCAGGCCACAATTTTCCCTTCCCATCCAGGAATGGCATCATCATCACAGAAAACCTAGAAAAAGAAAAAAGCCACCATGAAAAAAAAAAAGATAGGGAGGCCTGCTACACATCTGTGGTTGATAAAAAAAAGATCCCGAACACCCACCCCCTTCCCTGCCCCGGCCCTGTGCACATTTAACTTCACAGTCAGCCCTCCATATCCACAGTTCTGCATCCTCAGATTCAACCAACTCCTGATCACGTAATACTGTAGTACGTATTTATTGAAAAGCGTCTGCATATAAGTGGATCCATGCAGTTCAAACCCATCACGTAATACTGTAGTACGTATTTATTGAAAAGCGTCTGCATATAAGTGGATCCATGCAGTTCAAATCCATACTGTTCAAGGGTCAATTGTGTATGTTGTATATACATATGATTTATATATCCTTAGTTCCACATCTACAAAATGGTAAAAGCACCCCTCTAGTACTGCTTTGCTCATAGAGATTTATAAGATTTAATAAATTACTAACCATAGAGTTCTTTGGAAGGAATGATGCTAAAGCTGAAACTCCAGTACTTTGGCCACCTCATGCAAAGAGTTGACTCATTGGAAAAGACTCTGATGCTGGGAAGGATTGGGCAAGAGGAGAAGGGGACGACAGAGGATGAGATGGCTGGATGGCATCACGGACTCGATGAACGTGAGTCTGAGTGAACTCCGGGAGATGGTGATGGACAGGGAGGCCTGGCATGCTGCAATTCATGGGGTCGTGAAGAGTCAGACACGACTGAGCGACTGAACTGAACTGAACTTAACCATAGAGCACTTTAGGCTTCTCAGGAGAAAGCAGTACTATAAGCATTTAAAAGAGAAGGGGGGAAATTTTGGTCCCAGGCATTGTAAAGAAAGGGTCAGAAAAAAGGCTAATCTTGACATGTGTGTGTGAAGTCCTTTTCATTCATTTATTCATTTCCTAAGTTGCTAATAGAACAAGATTATTAAAACAGTCCAGTGAAGAAATTTGGTTGTTTTTTTGTTTGGTTTTTTCTTTTTTGTGGCTGTGCCGTGTGGCATGCAGGATCTTAGTTCCCCAACCAGGGATTGAACCTGTGCCCTTGAAGTAGAAGCAGGGAGTTTTAACAACTGGACTGCCAGGGAAGTCCAGGAAATATTTACAAAATAAAAGATTAGCAAAGCCAATCAGTGGTTCATTCTGTAACCACTGATGAGAGCACAGAATACTTTTCAAAAAAAAAATCTGTTTCTGGCAGATATACTATAAAGTGTAGGCTAAAAAAATAGACAAGGACTGAGAATAGGCATAGACGACTTTGCAGAGTTTCCTCATTTTCATTTTTTGAGAAACTACCACCACAATATACCATTTCATATATTCATGCCAGTTTGTTTATTTTGCTCTACACAGGAAGTAGAAAGTTTTCTAAGGTTTGGCTATAGAAAGAAAAAAGACCCCAAAGCCAAGCTTTTCTTCAGTGTGGGTTCTTTATTTTCCCTAACAAAACTTTTTCCTCTTTTTAAAATTTTCTGGCCACACCCCGGGGCATGTGGGATCTTAGTTTCCGAACCAGGACTCAAACCTGCACTCTCTGCATTGGAATCACGGAGTCTGAACCACTGGGCTGCCAGGGAAGTCCCCAAAACTTTTTCCTTTCTAAGGTAAAAATTCTAAGTTTGATTAGAGTGATTAAGTCCATGAACTAATGAAGCTATCAACTTCTTGGGCCATTCGCTGAAACTTCTCGGTCTAAAGTAGTCAACTGGCTTGAGGCACTAGGAAACTCCACTGCCCTGGTTAGGGAATTCTGGTATTTCTGGGTACTAGATCTTAAGTAGGAATCTGTAGAGTTCAAGAACAACCAGCAATACCACCCAGACTCCCTGTGGGTTCTGTACCTCTTCCTTGACAGTGCCAAACTCAGGATCCAGTGCTTTGAAGTGATACCGATGATTTCCTTCCCGGTCAATAGCCGCTTTAAAATCCTTCAGTGTCACCTCCCCCAGCCTGCAACAAAAGGAGAGAACACTAAAATAGACTGTTTATCAGTGGGTTGAAAAGTTAAGATGTTAGTTTTAAACCCAGGCCCCTGTCAAAGTCTCTGCTGGGAGAAACCTTGTTAGGTCACTGTCCTTGCTAACTCAAATGATTCTATTAGCAGAAGTTAGGGAGTTAGTCATGGTTAGGGAATGTAAAGTGTGTTAGTCACTCAGTTGTGTCCGACTCTGCAGAATTTTGCAGGCAAGACTACTGGGATGGGTAGCCATTCCCTTCTTCAGGGGATCTTCCCAACCCAGGGATAAAAGCTGGGTCTCCTGCAATGCAGGTGGATTCTTTACCATCTGAGCCACCAGGGAAGCCCCATTAGGGGATGTAAATAGCATTACAAATGGGACAATCTGAGAATTTAGATTAAATAGATTCTGCTTTGACAGAAGCCGAATCACTTTTTTTTTTTTCTGTATCACTCTGGAAATAAGACACAAAGTGTCTGCAATTTAATTTGTTAAACTATCAGTATGTCTAAGTTCTCTTGATTTCCTTCTTTTCAGCAATTCCACTTCTCCAGGCTGGGAGAATTCAAACTATACCACTTTACTTCAGAAAGCTCCCCTCTAACCCAGACCCTTTAGCAATGGTAAATCTTAACACCTCTCTCAGCAGTTGGTTCCAAAGATTAAAAATCTTTATTTCAAAGCCATATACCTTAGAAAGGAGTATATTAACTGAAAAGTTTGAAGGTTTTTAACATGAATTCTCTTTAGATTAGTTGTAGTCATCCAACAGCAACAAAGGTCAATAAGCAATAAATAGCCCTGGAATGCTAGGCTGTAATCCATAGCTCTCAGCAGAAGCTATTTTGAGCACTTTAAAAACTGTTATTCCTGACTTGGAGCATCTTTGTGTATCAGGACTGGAAGCATTATTGTGTCTATGCTGTATAGCAGATCCTGACGTGTCCCTTGTAATGCTGAAGGTTAGTGGAGAAGCTGGAACTTGAATCTCTATTTCCTGTGCCCTTCTCACTACACTGCTACACCTTGCAGCTGGTTAGGTGGGCAGTAACTAATGACTCTGCCTTCCTGTCCTTTTTAAAGAAATAATGATTCAGAATCTCACCTCTTTGGTATATTAACCATGAAGGGTGTGAGTGACCGGTCAGTGAAATAGAGCACTTTCGTGCAGGCGCTGCTGACAGTTGGAGAACTCTGTGAGTGAGGCAACTCTGCAATCAGAGAGACACCTTGTGGTCAGAACATTCAGTTTGCTTCCAATAACCCATCCTTTCCAGTTATTCAAAATGTCCCAGGAGAATGAAGCTGCCTGAGGTCATAACACAATTTTGAAACCCTTGCCAAACACCTTGTCCATAGGGTGTGACCCACAGGAAGTCACCGCTGGGGCCACTAAGGTTGGAGGTGCTTCGGACACGGATGCTATCACAAGGACCATCCCTTCTCACCTGTTCCAGGTGATTCTAGCAGGGGAACAGCAACTGTTCTGACAGGCACTGCTGCCAAGAGTCAAAAGAGGTCAGAGAAGCCAGGCAAGATTTCAGGTAGGGGACTGCCCTGGCAGCACAGTGGATAAGAATCCACCTGCGAATGCAGGGGACACAGGTTCAATCCCTAGTCTGGGAAAATTCCACATGCCACAGAGCAACTAAGCCTGTGCACCGTAACTACTTAGTTGCCATGAGGTATGTGGAAGCTTCCAGGGCCAGAGATCGAACCAGTGTCTTCTGCGTTGGCAGGTGGATTCTTAACCACAAGATCACCAGCATAGTCTCAGTCCCCACAGTTTTTAACTCAGATTTCTTGATCCATACTTTGTCTCTCTTCTTTGTATAGGTACTGAGAGAAAAACTTAATCAGTGAATTACTTGTGATTATGAATTTAAGAGAATAGGAGAAGAGACCAGTTAAAAAGTTTTATCATCAGGACCAAAAACAAACTTATTAAAACACCTCCTGCAATTCCAGATACACAGGTTTTCCTAACTTATTCTAGGCCATTGATCCCCATCAAACTGGCAGCAACCAGAGAATAGTTCTAGGAAGACTTTTTATTTTTTTAAATATTTGTTTATTTGGCTGCACTGAGTCTTAGCTGTGGTGAGCTTAGTTGCCCTGGGGAATATGGAATCTTAGTTCTCCAGCCAGGGATGGAACCCCAGTCCCCTGCACTGGAAGGCAGATTCTTAACCACTGAACCACCATGGAAGTCCCCAGCAAGGGTTTTTTTGTTTGGGGTTTTTAAGACTTTTTTTTGGCTGTACCTCAAATTTTGTGGGAATCTTAATTCCCTAACTAGGGATCAAAACCAGACCCTTGGTGTTGAAAGTGTGGAGTCTTAACCACACTTTGTGGTTATTAACCACCAGAGAATTAACCACCAGGCAATTCCTAGGAAGAGGTTTAAAATAAGGAAGTAGGAGAGATGAATAACACAGAGAAGAAAACAAGGGAACATTCTCTCTTTGCACAGTAATCAGTTAGTTTTCAGAATTTTTTTCAAAGAATGCCATGTATTGAAACCTACATGCCATGATGCTCCTTTGACTCCAGCACCAAGGGCCTGGCACACAGCAGTTTTTTAAATAAAACATTCAATTTTATCATTACATTTTAATGATTGATCTTTTCATTCATTCATTCAACAAACAATTATTGAGCACTTACCATGTACTAGATTTTGAGAATATAAAATTAATTATATGTGACCTCTGATCTCAAAGAGTTTATAGCCCAGTATAGATGACAGGTATGATAACAAATAATTGTTGTTATTTAGTTGCCAAGTCGTGTCCAACTCTGCAACCCCATGGACTACAGCCCACCAGGCTCCTCTGTCCATAGGATTTCCCAGGCAAGAATACTGGAGTAGGTTGCTATTTCCTTCTCCAAGGGATCTTTCAGACCCAGGGACTGAATGTGCGTCTCCTGCTTGGCAGGTAGATTCTTTACCACTGAGCCACCTGGGAATCACCTAACAAATACTTAATACACTAAAATCAGATTTGTACAAACTGCAAAGGAAGACCAAATATGGAGTAGTTAATTCTACCTGGAAGAGGTCAGAAAGTCCCCTTAGTTAAATTGTTTAAACAATTTGAGAATTGTTAAACAAAGCACCTAAAAAAATGATCATATGTAGAATTTGGAAAAGGCATTCCAAGAATGAAAGATACTTATAAAGGCATGAAAAAGGATCACGTATCTATAAAACTGAAAGTTGACTAGTAAGGCTTGACCATTACACTTTGGGAAGTAATGGAAAATGAGGATAATAAGGTAGGCACAGCCCAAATCACAAAGGACTCTGCCAGGCTAAGACATTTAGATATTAGTCTTAAGCTCTAGGGAGACATTAAAAGGAACTGATATGATAAGACTGGCATTTTAGAAAGGTCAATCTAGCAGCAAAGTAAAGGGTTGGATGGGAGAAATTCTAGAAATGGTGATCCCATTAAGAGGCAATTAAAAATCTGAAAGGTTTGGAAGGGTAAGATATAGCCCTGAAGCCAGAGAAGGGATGAATTTGAGAAACCTTTAGAAGGTAAAAGTAATAGTACTTTGGATATAGTTGAATGTCAAGGCTAAAAGAGAAAGTGAAAAATAACCAAAATTTATGATCTAGGAAATAGATTCATGGTAGTTACCTAAGACAGGGGAACAGAAGTATCATCCATTTAAAATGTTTGCTGCTGCTTAGTCGCTTCAGTCGTGTGTCTGACTCTGTGCGACCCCACAGACAGCAGCCCACCAGGCTCCTCTGTCCCTGGGATTCTCCAGGCAAGAATGCTGGAGTGGGTTGCCATTTCCTTCTCCAATACATGAAAGTGAAAAGTGAAAGTGAAGTCGCTCAGCTGTGTCCGACTCTTCGTGACCCCATGGACTGCAGCCTTCCAGGCTCCTCCATCCATGGGATTTTCCAGGCAAGAGTACTGGAGTGGGTTGCCAATGCCTTAAAATGTTTACTGGGTGCCTATTATATAACAAGAACTAGAGATGCAAAAATCGTGAAAAGTGAAAGTGTTAGTCGCTCAGTTGTGTCCCACTCTTTGCAGCCCCATGGACTGTAGCCCACCAGGCTCCTCTGTCCGTGGGATTCTCCGGGCAAGAATATACTGCAGATAGGCCTTTAAGGAGGGATTAAAGTTAAATGAGGTTATAAGAGTAGACCAGTTCTCAGCGCAAAGAACTGGCGCCCCCATACAAAGAGGAAGAAACACCAGAGCTCTCTCTACCATATGGAGACTCAGCAGGAAGGTGACTGCAAACCAGGAAGAACACCCTCCCTCAGCAAACCTGACCACACTAGCATCCTCATCTTGGGACTTCCAGCCTCCAGAACTGTGAGAAAATAAACTGCTGTTAAGTCACTCAGTCTATGGTGTTCTGTTATGGCAGTCCAAGCTGACCCATAAAATGTTATACACACACTTTGGGTGAACTGGAGGGTAAGAGTGCGTCAGATGTCACACAGAAGTCTGGTAGATAAAAACAGGTGTGGTAAATAGGTCGCTGGTGACATTAATGAGAGGACTTTAGGGTGACTAGTGAAGAAGGCCGAGTTAGATTGCACAGATTCTTTGAGTAAAAAAGAAAAAGCATAACGAAAAAGAAATAGTCTTACTCCACTTTAAATCATATTGATAAAATGATCACTGTTGTTTCAGGGTGACATTACTATAGAAGTTATATATGAAAACCACAGAGGGAGTTCTCTGGTGGCCTAGTGGTTAGGATTTGGTGCTTTCACCGCAGAGGCCTGGGTGTGATCCCTACTTGGGGAACCATCTTGTATGCTTTGCAGTGCAGGCAAAATATACATAAATAATTTTTAAAAATCTTGAAAACCTCAGAGAACAAATGACCCAGAAACACAGTGTTGTGTATATATATGTGTAAATAACATACATGATTTTAAAAGGCATCAGAAATCAATTTTAGCTGTTAACTTACATGTATGGTTCATTTGGAGTCAACTTTTATATGTAGTATGAAGCGTGGGTCAATGATCTTTTTTTTGATGTGGGCCTTTAATTGTTCCAGGACGATTTGTTGAAAAGCCTACCCTTGAGCCATCAAATAGATTTTGCACTGTTATTAATAATGAACTGGTCAAATTCAGTAAGTCTGTTTCTGAACTTTCTATTCTATTCCAATGATCTCTGTGTCTATCTATTCACTTATAATACACTGTGTTGATTACTCTAACTTCATAGTTAGTTTTGAAATCAGGTAGTGTGGCCCACCAACTCCTTTGTTTATTTTTCTCAACTTTTTTTAAAACTATTCTAATCTCTTCCATGTAATTTTTAGTATCAGCTTGTTTATATTTACAAAAAGTCTGACAGGACTTTAAAAAATATTTATTGGGCTGCTCTGGGTCTCAGTTGTGGCACTTGAGATCTTTGATCTTTGCTCAGTTCAGTCCAGTCACTCAATCGTGTCCAACTCTTTGCAACCCCATAGATTGCAGTACACCAGGCTTCCGTGTCCATCACCAACTCCCAGGGCTTACTCAAACTCATGTCCATCGAATAAGTGATGCCATCCAACCATCTCATCCTCTGTTGTCCCCTTCTCCTCCTCCTTTTGCAGCATGCAAATTCTTAGTTGCATCAGGTGGGATCTACCCTGACCAAGATCNTCCAATGAATGTTGGCAATTTGATCTCTGGTTCCTCTGCCTTTTCTAAACCCAGCTTGTACATCTGGAAGCTTTCAGTTCATATACTGCTGAAGCCTAGTTTGAAGGATTTGGAGCTTAACCTTAATAGCACTGAACTGAATGCAATTGTACTGTAGTTAAGACATTCTTTGGCATTACCTCTCTTTGGCATTGGAATGAAAACTGACCTTTTTCAGTCCTGTGGCCATTGTTGAATTTTCCAAATTTGCTGACATATTGAGTGTAGCCCTTTAAGAGCATCATCTTTTAGGAT
The DNA here is from genome assembly GCA_006410875.1 of Neotragus pygmaeus. NCBI lineage: Eukaryota > Metazoa > Chordata > Mammalia > Artiodactyla > Bovidae > Neotragus > Neotragus pygmaeus. The sequence goes on from SJYV01050959.1 coordinate 305,775, forward strand.
TTAAAATAGCTCCACTAGAATTTCATCACTTCCACTAGCTTTGTTTGTAGGAATGCTTCCTAAGGCCCACTTGACTTCACACTCCAGGATGTCTGACTCTAGGTGAGTGATCACTCCATCGTGGTTATCTGGGTCATGAAGAGCTTTCTTGTATAGAACTTCTGTGTATTCTTGCCACCTCCTCTTACTATCTTCTGCTTCTGTTAGGTCCATACCACTTCTATCGTTTATCACATCCATTCTTGTATGATGTATTCCCTTGATAACTCCAGTTTTCTTAAAGAGTTTTCTGGTCTTTTCCATTCTATCCATTTCCTCTATTTCTTTGCATTGTTCACCTAAGAAGGCTTTCTTTTTTCTCCTGATATCTTCTGGAACTCCACATTCAGTTGGGTATATCTTTTACTTTATCTCTTGCCCTTCACTCCTCTTCTTTCCTCAGCTGTTTGTAAAGCCTCCTCAGACAACCACTTTGCCTTCTTGTATTTCTTTTTTCTTGGTAATGGTCTTGGTCACTGCATCCTGTACAATGTTATGAACCTCTGTCCATAGTTCTTCAGGCACTCTGTCTACCATGTCTAATCCCTGGAATCTATTTGTCACTTCCACTGTATAATCAGAAGGGATTCAATTTAGGTCATACCCGAAAGGCCTAGGGGTTTTTCCTACTTTATTCAATTTAAGTCTGGATTTCGCAATAAGAAGTTGATGATCTCAGCCACAGACAGCTCCAGGGTTTTTCTGACTGAACAGAGCTTCACCATCTTCAGCTAGCAAAGAATACAATCAACCCGATTTCAGTATTGACCATCTGGTGATGTCCTTTTTTGCCAACCCAGTAAAAAGGGAATAATGAAGTCAGTTTTCATTCCAGTCTCAAAGAAGGACAATGCCAAAGAATACTCAAACTACCACACAATTGCACTCATCTCACACGCTGGTAAAGTAATGCTCAAAATTCTCCAAGCCAGGCTTCAACAATACGTGAACTGTGAACTTCCAGATGTTCAAGCTGGTTTTAGAAAAAGCAGAGGAACCAGAGATCAAATTGCCGACATCTGCTGGATCATCNCTCCTCCTCCTTTTGCAGCATGCAAATTCTTAGTTGCATCAGGTGGGATCTACCCTGACCAAGATCAAAACTCAGGCACCCTGCACAGAGGTCTTCACTACTGGACCACCAGGGAAGTCCCCTGTTAATATTTTTTTTTAATTTATTTTAATTGGACGATAACCTCATTAGGATTTTTATTGGAATAACATGAAGCTACAGATCATCTGGGGAGAATGAACCATCTTCACAAGGTTGAGCTATATTTATCCCATCAAACAAGGCTGTTTCCCAATTACTATGATACTGATAAACAATAATTTTGTAAGTGGTAAAAAAAAAAAAACCTATGTCATAAAAACCAGATTATTTTTTTAAATGTACCATCTCCCTTGTTTCTATTTGTTCCATATATTTTTTGTTCCTTTTCTCTTTTCTCCTCTTTTTCTCCCCACCTTTGGAATGTGTGTATATATGTATATGCATATCTGTATATACATATAGGGGCTTCTCTTGTGGCTCAGATGTTAAAGAATCTGCTTGCAGTGCAGAAGACGTGGCTTCGATCCCTGAATTAAGAAGATTCCTCGAAGAAGGGAATGCTACCCACTCCGGTATTTTTGCTTGGAGAAAACCACGGACAGAGGAGCCTGGCAGACTACATACAGCCTTATGGCATCACAAAGAGTTGGACACAACTGAGCGACTAAGCACTCACACAGATATGTATGTCTTCAAACCCCAGTATATTTAGGTTCTCAATCTGGATACATCATTTCAACATGTAAATGATATTTTAAACAGTGAGATATTTTATTTTATTTTGGGGGGTATTGGTTTACTTTTACAATTTCTTGTCTCTGCTATTAATTTTTAATTTATTCTTTAAAAATTTAGTGGTTGTTCTTAGATTTATATATATATCTTTAGTCAGTCAGCTTTCAAATGATATTATACCGCTTCACATGTGAGAACTACAGAAGTTACAAGAGGAGAGTCCTAATTCCTCTCTCCTTATCTTTGTATTACTGTCATACATTTCACTTTCAAATATGAAGTAAACCAGTAACACATCAATACTATTTTTGCTTTAAACAGCCTATTATCTTTCAGAGTAATTAAAAATAAGGGGTAAAAAGTCTTTTATATTTTCCTTCATTCTAACCACTTCTTTTTGTATATCTCAGTTCCTCCCATCTCATATTCCTCCTGTCTGAAGAAATTCCTTAAACATTTCCTGCAGTGAGTCTGTTTGCAATGAATTCTCTTGGGTTTTGTATATAAAAATATATACTAACTACAAAATTCTAGGTTTCCCTCCCCCCAACCTTCAGTACTTTAAAGATGTCCCCCCACTATCTTACGACATACAGGTTCTGATAAGAATTCTGTAATTCTCATCTTTGTTCTTCTGTTTGTAATATTTCCCCCCATCTCTGGTTACCTTCAAGATTTTCTCTTTTCATTGGTTTTCAGTAATTTGACTCCTTTATTGTCATTGTTATTCATACTTCTTGCAATTCTCAGAACTTCTTGGATCTGTGGTGTCATGTCTTTATATATTTTTGGAAAATAATTGGCCTTCATGTCTTCAAATGCTTCTTCTGCCCAGTTCTGTCTCTTTTGGTTCAGAGGTTCTAGTTACATGTATCTTCACCCATATGGATATTATCCCATGGCTACTGGGTTGTTTTTCCTCTCTCCGACTCTTTTTCTTTTTGTACTGCAGTTGGGTAATTCCTATTGACCTGTCTTCAAGTTCACTGACTCTTTCCTTAGCTGTGTTTGTTGAGAATTCTGATGAACCTGCTGAAGACATTCTTCATCTTTGTAATATTTATTTTTATTTCTAGCATTCCATTTGACTCCTTTTCATAATTTCCATCTCTCTGCTAAAATTCCTCACCTGTACATGCACTATATAAACATGTTTACTTCAGCCATTAACACAGTTTCTAAAAACTCCCTTTCTGATGGTTTCAATATCTTAGTCACGTGTGAGTCAACTCTTGAGTAGACCCTTATAGACTCCTGACAGTGGCGTGCATTTTTCTTGTTCCTGTGGATGTCACATAAATTTTTATTGACTGTCAGACTTCCTGTGTAAGATGGTAGAGACTAAGGTAAAAAATGTTTACATCTAGACATGGGCATACTGCTTGTTCTTCCCGGCCCCTGATGGGAAGAGCGGAATCAGTCACGTCAGGAGTTGAGCTGAGACTGGGATTTTTGTTAAGGTTACTTTCAGTGCACCATCACCTTCACATTTCTCTAGGGTTATGTTGAGGAGCTGCACCCCGCAGGGTTCTCCCTTAATGTTCCTGCTCTACCCTCAACTTTATTTTATCATTATTAGTTTGGTCACACCACGCCACACGTGAGATCTTAGTTCCCTGACGAGGGATTGAACCTGCGCCCCCTGCATCGGGAGCACGGAGTCTTAACCACTGTACCAGGAGGGAAGTCCCCGCCCTCAACTGCAGACTTGACTTGTGTGCCCCTCCCTCAGAGGCAGCCTGCTGTCCCTCCTGACACAGCACTTGCTCACCCTGCGGGGAGGGCTGAAGGCGGCTTCTCTGTGATCCAACCTCAGTCTCGAGGCGGGGCTTTCTCAGCGATCCTACTCTTTCCCCAGTGGAAGGCAACCTCTAATGAGCTGAGCCCAAGGCAGTTTGCTGCCACTCCCGGGGGAAGTGAGAGTTCTTTTATCCTTTCTTTTCCCCCCATAGCTGAAGTAGGTCTTCACCTTTGCCTGAGATGGGGACGAAGGGGAAACAGGATGTGCTGCCCTTCCTCAGCGGCTTAAAACGTTTGTTCTTTAAGGGACCAAGGCCCAGATGATTCTTCATGCTTTTCTGGCAGTGGCAGCCGGTCCCTCCTCTGAGCCCCCACCCCCAAAACAGGATTTCTCTACACTCTGTTCCCACAACCAGTCTTTGCCATAAGCACCCAAATGGAGGTCAACAGATGCATCAGTAAGCAGGTGCACACTCTTGTTGCGTTTGCGGCCCCCAGGGTTCCTAGTTTCTGCCCAGCCTTTCACAATTTATTAAAATCTTAGCTGAATTCCTATCTGTTTGTACAGTGGCCCCATCTTCCTCCTGCGCTCTGCCGTAAGTGAGCCCGTGCTGGTATCCTATCTGTGCTTGGAGGCACCTGTTTACCTTTCAGCCTGGTTGGCTGCCCTCTGATTTCATCTCTCTGATGGATTTAAGACAGTTATAATATTTTAGACTATTCAACCTTTTCTCTCGTTAGCACAGCTCCTTCCAGGCTTATTATAATTCACTTTAAAAAAAACTGAGGTATAATTCATGTAACACAAAACTCACCATTTTAACCACGTAAAGTGTACAGTTCAGTGGCACTTAATACATTCACAGTGATGTGTAACAATCACCACTATCTAGTTCCAGAACATTCTCATTATCTGAAAAAGAAACCTCATACTCAACAAACTCCCTTCCTAATCCTGACATTTGTCTAATCTACTTTTGGTCTCAATGGATTTGCCTATTCTGGACAATTCATAGAAAAGGATCCTTCCAATTTCTGCCCTTTTTCCATTTGGCATCTTTCACTTAACATTTTCAAGATTCATTTATGTTGTAGCAGGTATCAGTAATTCATTATTCTTTGTGGCTGAATAACATTCCATTATATGCATATATGCAGAAATTGTTTACCCTTTTATCAACTGATGGACACTTGGCTATTTCTACCTTTTAGCTACTGTGAATAATTTTGCTATGAACATGTGTGTACATGGTTGTTTTTTTTTTGAACACTTGCTTTTCATTCTTTTGGGCATATAACTAGGAATGGAATTGCGAAGTCATATAGTAATTCTATGTTTAACTTTGAAGAGCCAGCAAACTGTTTTCTACCATTTTACATCCCTATCAGCAATGTACAAAAGTTTCAACTTCTCTACATCCTCACCAACACTTTTACTTGTTTTTTCAGAGTCATCAGTAGGCATGAAGTAGTATCTCACTGTGGTTTTGGGTTGCATTTTCCTAATAACTAACAACTTTAAGCATATTTGCATGTGTGTATTGGCCATTTGGGGCTTCCCTAGGGGGCTCAGCAGTAAAGAATCTACCTGCAGTGCAAGAGACGCAGGAGACATGGGTTTGATCCCTGGGTTGGGAAGATCCCCTGGAGAAGGGCATGGCAACCCACTCCAGTATCCTTGCCTGGAGAATCCCATGGACACAGGAGCCTGGCAGGCCACAGTCCATGGAGTCACAGAGAGTCAGACGCCACTGAAGAGACTGAGCACATATATACACCTTGGCTATTTACTCATCTTCTTCGGGGAAATGTCTATTCAAGTCCTTTGCACATCTGTTATTAATATCAGATTTTTTTTTGGTCTTCTGTTGCTAAGTTATAAGAGTTCTTTATGTAGCTTTTATCCTAGGCCCTTAATAGATAAATGATTTTGAAATAATTTTCTCTTATTCTGGCTCTTGTCTTGTCACTTTCTTGATAATGTTCTTTGATCCAAATAGTTTTTAATTTTGATGAAGTCCATCTTCCTATTTTTTTTCTTTTATTGCTCGTACTTTTAATGTCTAAGAATTCAAGGTCATGAATATTTTCCCCTGTGTTTTCTTCTGAGAGTTTTAGTTTTAATACTTATATTTAGGTCAATGATACATTTTAAATTAATTTTGTACATAATGTGAAGTACAGGTCCAACTCTGTTCTTTTGCATGTGGATATCCAGTTGTCCTGACACCATTTGTGGGAGATACTATTTGCTTGTCAAATTATCATAGATGCATGGGTTTTATCTGAAATCTCAATTAATTCCACTAATCTAATGTGCATGCCTGCTAAGTTGCTTCAGTCATGTCCCTGTGGACTGTAGTCTGCCAGGCTCCTCTGTCCATGGGATTCTCCAGGCAAGAATACTGGAGTGGGTTGATATGCCCTCCTCCAGGGGATCTTCCTGAACCAGGGATTGAACTGGTCTCCTGCAGCTCCTGCAATGCAGGCGGATTCTTTACCACTGAGCCACCAGGGAAGCCCTCACTAATCTACCGTATTACTTTTAAAATAATTATTGTTGTTGTTGTTTTCCCTTAAGAGTAAATTGCAAGACAGGAAGTAGGTTCAAAGAGAAGATTACTCTTTCAGGAGATTTGGCTGTCATGAAAAGGAGAAAGAAAGGGCAGAGCCTTGCATCTCTCATATGCCATACTACACCAAATTATCCACATATAATATTTCACTTAATGTTTACAATCCTTCAAGATTATCTCCATTTCAAAAACATGAAAACTAAAATGCAAGGACGGTCATTAACATTCTTGCCCATGGTATACTCTGCTGAGAGCTACAACTGCATCCCAGATCTGTTTGATTCTATACTCTTATGTTTTCCCCCTTTATTGTTTTGTTTCCAGTTTTGGACATGAGTTTGAAGTGCCTTCTGACCTGCAGAGGAGATATCCAGCTGGCATTCAAAAATATAGCCCTGCAGCTCAGAAAATGCTTGCAGTTAGAGATGAAAGTTTAAAAATAATTGCATACCAGAGTGGTTGAAGCCATGGAAGTAGAAAGGATCACCGATGAGGAATATCAGAAGGCCTAGGTCTAGACCTCCAGTGGAATCCCAGGGCACAGTCAAGGGTTAGGCAGAGGAGGAGAAAAAAAGGAGATTGTACCTAGTTCTCAAGACTACAGTCTAGTGAGGCCAAGTACCAAGTCCATCTTGTTCATCTCGAGATCTCTAGTGCCTACAAGAACTCTATATAATGAATGCTCAATAAATATTTGTTGAACGAATAACTGGTTGGTACTAAAGTTAAAGGAGAGGAATGTTTCCAGAAGGAGACTATTCAAAGGTAGTAAATGCTTTTGAAAAGTCAATGGAAGATAAGGTATGAAACACGACCACTTTGATTAGGCAACAAGACAGTCAACATGGACCCAAGAAAAACATTAAATGGAGTAACTGAGTAAAAGACCAATTAGTGAATTAAGAAGTGAATGGGAGGTAACAATGAAGAAAGAGCCTTGTAGATCATTCTTTCAAGAAGTCTGATGCAGGGGAATAAGATAAATAACTCAGTAGCTAGAGGATTATCAAATTGCATGAATGTTGTATTTTTAGATGAGAGGCATTTCAGCTTATTTGTCAATATAGGTATTGAATTAACACTCCATTTTATAATGGAATTCATTTGCAGTCTTTTAAATAAGTAAGTCATACACAGAAAAGAATTATTCCAGGGAGGGAGAAATTTACTAGACTTATGAAAAAGAATTTCTAAATATTTAGACCTAGGTACATTGGCAGTTTAAACTAACCTAAAGAAAGTACTAAAGAGGACAAAAAAGCCTATCAAGAAAACAGAAATGACTGGTTCAAAACAATGCTAGAAAAAACACTGAAACTAATTTAGGTACTAACAGTCTATTTCAGTCTCAGTGTAAATATATCATTCAAGAGAAAAAAATATATGGAGGTTTGAGAACACTATCTTATCTACGCTACAAAAAAAATATTTTACCTTTCACATTTGAGCAAATACTTTAAGTGTTTTACTTTAGACTTATTAATGTGGTTTTAAAAACTATCTTTAACATATAAAACTGGTTGTGGTCAGCCTTTTACTATTTGGTTTTTATAAATTATTATTTAGATACATTTAGATCAGGCCTGGGTAAACTATAAGAGATAAGAAAACATGAATGCTATTAAGCCAAAAGGTAAGATATGAAGTAAAATAGAAATTACCAGGCAGGGTAGATTTCCCAACATGTTAGAATTAACAAGGAAAAAAATATATAATACAGTAAGTTCAAACAAATTGAATGACCTATGCACTCAAAGTTTCGGAAATCCCCAAAGAAATGAAACTGCTTGCCTCTAAGAAGAACTGGAAATTTTCTCTGTTTGAGACTTTCAAGTGATCTGTATATGTGTTTGTTGTTTTATATTTTGCTTTGTTTGGTGTTGCCTGTTTGGAGCTTGTTTATTTCCACAGATATTTTGTTTAAGATATTTTAGCCTCTCTGAATTAGCAGCATGCTGCATGTGGCTAAATGGTACTCGGGGTAATGGTGGTGGTGGTAATGATGGTATGGTCTTCATAGTCCTAGAAGCAACTCGATTCTAGTATTGCTATAGAACAATGCATTATAAAGGTGAAGTACTGGGACTTCCCTGGTATTCCAGTGGTTAAGAAGCTACCCTGCAACTCAGGCAATACAGGTTCAGTCCCTGGTTGGGGAACTAAGATCCCACATGCCTTGCCACAACTAAGACACGATGCAGCCCAATAGAGAATAAAAGAGTGTGAAGAATGTGGTACTTCTTTTTTAAAAAAGAGTGTGAAGTACCACAAGAAAAATTCTCTCTCCAAAATATTAGTAGCATATAAATACTAAATTTCTGATCTAATATGCTAGGAGTCCTTACTGAGCAATACGGAGTACTTACTTGAATTAGGGGGCCAGGACTCCCGGTATTCACTACCTGCTTGAGTTCTGGGTGACTTGCCCCGAACCTGGGGAGTGACACAAAAATCAGGAGAGTTATGATCAATGGGAGAATTTAACCAAGAAATTTAAATCATAAAAGTATACTTAAAATATATACTTTTCTACCACATCTTTTTCCACAGAATATAAAATTGGATGTGTTTATCCTAGCAATAACAACGTACACGTATAGAAAGCATTCTAGTTTTCAATGCATTGTCTCATATATTTCCTCAACCAATGCCAAGCTCATTCGGGGGGAAGAGGATGGAGAATAAGCAATAAAGGGAGACCTGTGGGTCAAGAACCACAATCCCTTAGACAGCTACCCAGCTGCTTAGAGTTATCTGTGAACTCCCTCCTTGACTGACATACCATGATGAACGGCCAGCTCCCCTGGGAGGAAAACCAAAGAGAAAAGCAACTGTAACCTTCAGCAGGGCCTTCTATCTTGGCACTGCCTTCATCTACATTAAATTGACAAGAGCAAGCTTCTTCGGGGGATGAGAGAAACATCACAGAAAAAGGCTTACCCTTCTTTCTTGCTTCCTCTGGGTCTCCACGGCATGCAGGCGCTCCATGAGGCTGGAGATGCCCTGTTCCAAGGTGTCGATGGTGTGGTGCTGAGGGTCGTGGCCACTGAAGCTGTTGCGCAGGCTGCGGAGGGCGTCTCGCACAAGCTGCAGGTCGCTGCTCTGTGGGCAAAACCATGGGGCCGCGGGAATGGCCACGTGGCAGTGCCACCTTATTAACCACATCCCGACCGCGGGGCTTAAGAGGATACAGGGGAGGAGTTTTCAACAGACCTCTTATTTTTGAGGGAGGAGGTGGAAATTGTAGGAACACTTTTTCCTCCATAGACGCGAGCCCACTGATGGCTCACGAATTCTTAACTTTGGATAGTAAGTGCCTCACAGCTTTACACACCCAACAGATGCAAGCAAGAATTGGGGAACAGAGATATAAAAGGCCGACGCCACTGGCGATGACTAGGGTACCCTTTTGGTTTTGGCTGGAAGTGGCAAGTCTGTACTCAAATCCTAAGGACATACCCCTCTGTGAACGACTGAAGCTGCTCCTTTTCCTGCCGCTGGAAGGAGAACACCATTGCTTTGAGAGCTGTGATTGTTGTAGTTGGTCACCTACAGAAGCAAGAAAAAAGGATGCTTGTACGAGGGAAAATTCCAAAGCAATTTCTCTTATTTTTCTTCTTTACACAAATCACCTCCTGGTGTAGCGCAAAGATTTTTTTCCCTTGAGTTCACTGCTGTATCTCCAACACCTGATACTCAGAAGGCACTGCTGAATGCACAGTGAACAAAATGAAAACCTTCATTTGGAGGCCCAGCCTCTGCCTGGCCCCAGGAAGCCCTGAGAATGCTGCTCCAGTCTCTCCTGCCTTTGCTTCAGTAATAAACAGAAAAGAAAAGAACAGTGAGTAAAACTTTTTGAGCCTAACTCTGTGCCAGGCAGATCTACCAGGACTGTGTTGTTATTTAGATGGACTATCTTGTGTATTCTTCATCATGGCAGAGGAGGTCACTGCTATTTCCATTTTCCAGATAAGCCTTATTTCTAAGGTTCAGAAGTTAAGCAACTTAAGGTCACACAGTGGGAAAGTGTGTAAAAAAATGGTTCTTTTTTTTAAAAAGTGGTAAAGCTGGGATTTGAAACCAGATTTTCTTATCCCAGAACCTGCACTTTTATCCTCCCCACCAAACACAAACCAACCTGTGGGGCTGGTTCAGCCCTGAGTTAACAACTGAATCTCCCTCTTTGCCCCTGTAAATGTGTGACAGAGATCCCGAGCGGTAGGCAGGTTACCTCGTCTGCCTCTCTTTTCATACAGTGAGCCAAAAGGACATCTTTGTGTTCCAGCTCTCGCTCCAGGTCCACCTGCAAATCGCACACACTCCATCAGACAGGGATTCCTTCAGGTCGGAGGGGCAGGGAAGTCAGTGGTGAAACATGGTCCCCACCTGCTGGTAACTGGCCTCAGACAGTTGCCGAAGTGCTTCTTCCAACTTGGCCTGGTTCTGCAGCAGGAGGCGATCTTTCTGCCCCAGCTCCTTCTGCAACAGAGACACACCTTTCAGATGAGTGGCAAAGCCAAGGACACCCAACAGTTCACCTTTCGTGATGCCATTTCCATCTAAGAAAAGTACAGCCCCAGACAGTCAAAGGCTATAGTGTAGTCAGTGAAGGCAGAAGTACACATTTTTCTGGAATTCTCTGGCTTTTTTTTAATGATCCCACAGATGTTGGCAATTTGATCTCTGGTTCCTCTGCGTTTTCTAAACCTAGCTTGTACATCTAGAAGTTCTCAATTCATGTACTGTTGAAGCCTATCTTGAAGGATTTTGAGCATTACCTTGCTAGCATGTGAAATGAACACAACCGTATGGTAGTTCAGACATTCTTTGGCATTGCCCTTCTTTGGGATTGGATAAAGATAAAGCTGGCTGAACTGAAGCTTCCAGACTCCTAGCTCTGTGTTCCTTCTCCTAGCCATGCTATCGACCTTCAGGGTTAGTGAATCAAAGGAACTCAGAAAAGGATTTCCTTGCAAAAAGCAAGGAGGAGAACAGAGTACCGAAGTGTTCTTTGAACAACGCAACAATAGGCTGTTCACCAAAGGTCAGGTGGAAATAATTTCTAAACTGATACACATTCTTACCTTATATTCTCCCAAGAGCCGATTCCTCTCCTCTAGCTTCCTCTGCAGATCCACCTGCAAGAAGAATAAGACAGAATTCAGTGGTGTGGGGGCATTATCTGCCAAACCAGCTAGGAAACCAGTAGGTAACTAGAGCTGATGTTGGCAGTTTACAGGATACAGCACAGAGAGGGCACGTCTATGGTAAAAACACACAGCCACTCTCCACATCTTCAGCGAGATAATCAGACTGTAGAACCACAAGGCAGCCTCAGTGCCTCAGTGTCCCCAACATCGCAGGGCTCAAGGCCAGTGTGGTACAGGCTTTCATCTAGGAACAAGGAGGAGTCCTCTGAGGGGGAACAGATCTAACAGGACTTCATACTGCTTCCTATTTGGGGCTCAGTGGAGTGCAAGTGCACTCTTGCAACTCACGGTCTGGTTGTGCAGTTCATCTTTGTCCATATTTGCCCTCAGTAGTTCCTGTTTGAGCTGAAGGACAGACGTGTCCTGCTGAGTCAGCCTCTGCTGCAGGGCATCCTGGGGAGAAAGCACACTCACTATGTGGTCCCAGCTCATCCATCAGCCAGCTGTTACTAAACCAGGAGACAAACAGAGTACAGGGTCCTGCTACAAGGAGATGAGCAGGAATTTTTCCGTTCCCTTCCAAGACACTAGAATCTAAAGGAAAATCCTATCTGTTGTCCTACCAGACTGATGGAAACCCGAGTTTTCCCTCTGTGCTTTACTTGCCCCTACATTCCCCTGTGGTGCCAACAGCATGATGGTCTAGGAGGAGGATATAAGTGGCCTTTGGTATCAGACAGACCTAGTCTTAAATTACGCACCTACCACTTGCTTTCATGACAGTACATGCATGCTAAGTCGCTTCAGTCGTGTCCGACTCTTTGTGACCCTATGGACTGTAGCCCTTCAGGCTCCTCTGTCCATGGGATTTTCCAGGCAAGATTACTGGAGTGGGTTGCCGTGCCCTCTTTCAGGGCATCTTCCCGACCCAGGGATTGAACCCTCATCTCTTATGTCTCCTGCACTGGGAGGAGGGTTCTTTACCACTAGCGCCATGAAAATGACCTTGGACAATGCACTCTCCTTCCTCCCTCCTTGGCTTTCTTCTCTAAATCCTTGGCCTGTAAATACTCAATCTAGATGAGCTCTTTCATCCAAGAGGGCTGGGGCCTATCACTGTCTGACACCCTGTTCACAAAGGAGCCGTGGAATCACTCCCATCCTGCCTTCCAGAGCCCGGCCCCTGCCCGGCTTCCACTGCCTTTCACTGCCTTGTCTGGACCAGGACTGGGATCCTATTTCCCTGCTCAGAAAAGTTTTTAGACTGATGGTTCCTCCTCCCAGTGTAATAGGATCCTACTAATTTTAGGATATCTTCCTCTTAGCTTGGACCATCTTGGTTCCCACCAGGCACAGGACAAGGTGGCTTGTACACATTTACTTAAAAGGGTTGGCTATGAGATCAGCCCTGGGTGTTCTTTGGAAGAAATGATGCTAAAGCTGAAACTCCAGTACTTTGGCCACCTCATGCGAAGAGTTGACTCATTGGAAAAGACTCTGATGCTGGGAGGGATTGGGGGCATGAGGAAAAGGGGACGACAGAGGATGAGATGGCTGGATGGCATCACCGACTCAATGGACGTAAGTTTGAGTGAACTCCAAGAGATGGTGATAGACAGGGANTTTGAAAAGACCCTGACGCTGGGAAAGATTGAAGGCAGGAGGAGAAGGGGACAACAGAGGATGAGATGGCTGGGTGGCATCACCGACTCAATGGACATGAATTTGGGTAAACTCTGGGAGTTGGTTATGGACAGGGAGGCCTGGCATGCTGCAGTCCATGGGTTCTCAAAGAGTCAGACATGACTGAGTGACTGAACTGAACTGAAATCTTGAAATCTGGTGGTATCAGACCAGTCTGACTTTGTTCTTCTTTCTCAAAGTTGTTTGGCCATTCTAGGTACTCTGCATCACCACACAAACTTTAAAATCATCTTGTTACTTTCTACTTCAAAAGTATGTAGGGATTTTGATTGGAATTGCCTTTATTTCACAGATGAATTTAGGGTCTTCCATATAAATCAATGTTGAATCTTTCCACATGTGAACAAAGATGTATTTTGTCATTTATTTCTGAGGTCTTACTTAGTTTTTCTCAAAAATATTTTATTTAGTATATAGGTCTTTCATTCCTTTTGGCAGAGGTATTTCCAAGGAGTTAATATTCTTAATTCTTTTGTAAATGATATTGTTTTATAATATCAATTTCCAATAATTTATTGGCAGCATATAGAAATACAAATTTTTTTTACATGTTGGACTTGTATCCTGCAACCTTGCACTTATTTGTTCTAGTATTTTTTTCTTTGTTTTGGGGTTTTTTTTTGGTAGATTCTTTTGGATTTTATACATAGATAATTATGTCATTTGAAAATAATAACAGTTTTATTTCTTTCTAATCTGGCTAACTTTTATTTCCCTCTTCCCTTTGCCTCTCTGTCTCGTCTCTCCTTCTGGCTCTCTGTCTGTCTTTCTATAAATATACATATATTTACAAATTCTTCTTGTGTTTCATTTTTGATAGTTTGTTTTTATTTCAAGTTCACTAATATTTTCTTCTGTGATGTCTAACCTGCCATTAATCTCATTCAATAAAGTTTTCATCTCCCATATTGTAGTTTTCATTACTAGAAATTCAATTTACCTGCTTTTCTTTTGCATATCTCCACTTAATTTTTTGAATATAAAGAATACAGTTGTAATAATGGTTTTAATGCCCTCATCTGCCAAATTTAATATCTGTATTAGTCTAGGTCACTTTGATTGATTTTTTTTCCTGTCATTATGAAGCGTTAATAGCTATTGGAAATAACTCCTGAATAAGATTTTAAAAACTCCTGATNGGTTTTAATGCCCTCATCTGCCAAATTTAATATCTGTATTAGTCTAGGTCACTTTGATTGATTTTTTTTCCTGTCATTATGAAGCGTTAATAGCTATTGGAAATAACTCCTGAATAAGATTTTAAAAACTCCTGATTTAACATCTGACTAGCAGGCCTAAGATTAAACAATCTAAATTATAATATCAGAAGATCCATGAAAAATGTCTATAAAGAGAGTCCTATATATTATGAATTGATTGTTAAGAACCCGAAAGTGGAAACTGTGCCATTGATAAGATGAAGGAGAAAAATCTCTAAATGAAAAGTAGTAAGAGCAGCAACTACAGAGAAATGCAATTAGAAATCCAGAGAAAATAAGTGCATTTCATAAAGTCATGCTATAAACATAAGTAAATGACATTGTGTGATTAGAAACAATGGATGGAAATGAAAAGGCAGCATTTCTGAAATAATGAGGCAAGATATTAGGCAGTTCAGGAAAATGAAGTGAAAATGCTTTGCATTCATGTGTTGTTTCTTTGAGCTTTCCTAATTACTAGATTTAATTTTGTTTCTGGGATGGATTTTGTTTTCCTCTCTTGAAACTAATTTTTCTTTCTTTTAGAGCATCCTGTCCCTATTAATTTCTTCCAAAGCTTCAAACNGAAAATGCTTTGCATTCATGTGTTGTTTCTTTGAGCTTTCCTAATTACTAGATTTAATTTTGTTTCTGGGATGGATTTTGTTTTCCTCTCTTGAAACTAATTTTTCTTTCTTTTAGAGCATCCTGTCCCTATTAATTTCTTCCAAAGCTTCAAACTTTGTTCTTTCTTTCTTTTAAATCAAAAAATAATTTTGTTCTTGTTTAACCTTAGTGGTATCTTTAGATGCTTAAGAGACAATTGATGGAGTATTAGTTCTAGAAACACTTATGTCCAATGAGAAACATTTTAAAAAACACTCTCGTACAATCACTTAATCCTCTTAATGTTTTTGCTTTGTTTTTCTTATACCTCAAAAAATTATTTTGGATGGAATAACTCTTGTTTTGAAGAAATGATTTTCTGAAGTTTATAAGGTTTTTTTCTACAAATAGTCTCTGACTTATAATGGTTTGACTTAATATGTTTTGACTTTGTAACGGTGTGACAGCTATCTAGTGAAAACCACTCTTGGAGTTTTGCATTTTGGTCTTTTCCTAGGGTAGTGATATGTGGTAAGACACTCTCTAGTGATGCTGCGGCAGTGGCAGTGAGCCGTTGTTCTCAGTCAACCCTGTGATCAGGGGAGTAAACAACCAATATACTTGCAATCACATGTACCCATATAGCCATTCTGTTTTTCACTTCCAGTTCAGTTCAGTCGCTCAGTCGTGTCCAACTCTTTGCGACCCCATGATTTGCAGCATGCCAGGCCTCCCTGTCCATCACCAACTCCTGGTGTTCACTCAGACTCGTGTGCATCGAGTTGGGGATGCCATCCAGCCATCTCATCCTCTGTTGTCCCCTTCTCCTCCTNCAAAGCAATTCCTCTTATTTTTCTTCTTTACACAAATCACCTCCTGGTGTAGCGCAAAGATTTTTTTCCCTTGAGTTCACTGCTGTATCTCCAACACCTGATACTCAGAAGGCACTGCTGAATGCAGAGTGAACAAAATGAAAACCTTCATTTGGAGGCCCAGCCTCTGCCTGGCCCCAGGAAGCCCTGAGAATGCTGCTCCAGTCTCTCCTGCCTTTGCTTCAGTAATAAACAGAAAAGAAAAGAACAGTGAGTAAAACTTTTTGAGCCTAACTCTGTGCCAGGCAGATCTACCAGGACTGTGTTGTTATTTAGATGGACTATCTTGTGTATTCTTCATCATGGCAGAGGAGGTCACTGCTATTTCCATTTTCCAGATAAGCCTTATTTCTAAGGTTCAGAAGTTAAGCAACTTAAGGTCACACAGTGGGAAAGTGTGTAAAAAAATGGTTCTTTTTTTTAAAAAGTGGTAAAGCTGGGATTTGAAACCAGATTTTCTTATCCCAGAACCTGCACTTTTATCCTCCCCACCAAACACAAACCAACCTGTGGGGCTGGTTCAGCCCTGAGTTAACAACTGAATCTCCCTCTTTGCCCCTGTAAATGTGTGACAGAGATCCCGAGCGGTAGGCAGGTTACCTCGTCTGCCTCTCTTTTCATACAGTGAGCCAAAAGGACATCTTTGTGTTCCAGCTCTCGCTCCAGGTCCACCTGCAAATCGCACACACTCCATCAGACAGGGATTCCTTCAGGTCGGAGGGGCAGGGAAGTCAGTGGTGAAACATGGTCCCCACCTGCTGGTAACTGGCCTCAGACAGTTGCCGAAGTGCTTCTTCCAACTTGGCCTGGTTCTGCAGCAGGAGGCGATCTTTCTGCCCCAGCTCCTTCTGCAACAGAGACACACCTTTCAGATGAGTGGCAAAGCCAAGGACACCCAACAGTTCACCTTTCGTGATGCCATTTCCATCTAAGAAAAGTACAGCCCCAGACAGTCAAAGGCTATAGTGTAGTCAGTGAAGGCAGAAGTACACATTTTTCTGGAATTCTCTGGCTTTTTTTTAATGATCCCACAGATGTTGGCAATTTGATCTCTGGTTCCTCTGCGTTTTCTAAACCTAGCTTGTACATCTAGAAGTTCTCAATTCATGTACTGTTGAAGCCTATCTTGAAGGATTTTGAGCATTACCTTGCTAGCATGTGAAATGAACACAACCGTATGGTAGTTCAGACATTCTTTGGCATTGCCCTTCTTTGGGATTGGATAAAGATAAAGCTGGCTGAACTGAAGCTTCCAGACTCCTAGCTCTGTGTTCCTTCTCCTAGCCATGCTATCGACCTTCAGGGTTAGTGAATCAAAGGAACTCAGAAAAGGATTTCCTTGCAAAAAGCAAGGAGGAGAACAGAGTACCGAAGTGTTCTTTGAACAACGCAACAATAGGCTGTTCACCAAAGGTCAGGTGGAAATAATTTCTAAACTGATACACATTCTTACCTTATATTCTCCCAAGAGCCGATTCCTCTCCTCTAGCTTCCTCTGCAGATCCACCTGCAAGAAGAATAAGACAGAATTCAGTGGTGTGGGGGCATTATCTGCCAAACCAGCTAGGAAACCAGTAGGTAACTAGAGCTGATGTTGGCAGTTTACAGGATACAGCACAGAGAGGGCACGTCTATGGTAAAAACACACAGCCACTCTCCACATCTTCAGCGAGATAATCAGACTGTAGAACCACAAGGCAGCCTCAGTGCCTCAGTGTCCCCAACATCGCAGGGCTCAAGGCCAGTGTGGTACAGGCTTTCATCTAGGAACAAGGAGGAGTCCTCTGAGGGGGAACAGATCTAACAGGACTTCATACTGCTTCCTATTTGGGGCTCAGTGGAGTGCAAGTGCACTCTTGCAACTCACGGTCTGGTTGTGCAGTTCATCTTTGTCCATATTTGCCCTCAGTAGTTCCTGTTTGAGCTGAAGGACAGACGTGTCCTGCTGAGTCAGCCTCTGCTGCAGGGCATCCTGGGGAGAAAGCACACTCACTATGTGGTCCCAGCTCATCCATCAGCCAGCTGTTACTAAACCAGGAGACAAACAGAGTACAGGGTCCTGCTACAAGGAGATGAGCAGGAATTTTTCCGTTCCCTTCCAAGACACTAGAATCTAAAGGAAAATCCTATCTGTTGTCCTACCAGACTGATGGAAACCCGAGTTTTCCCTCTGTGCTTTACTTGCCCCTACATTCCCCTGTGGTGCCAACAGCATGATGGTCTAGGAGGAGGATATAAGTGGCCTTTGGTATCAGACAGACCTAGTCTTAAATTACGCACCTACCACTTGCTTTCATGACAGTACATGCATGCTAAGTCGCTTCAGTCGTGTCCGACTCTTTGTGACCCTATGGACTGTAGCCCTTCAGGCTCCTCTGTCCATGGGATTTTCCAGGCAAGATTACTGGAGTGGGTTGCCGTGCCCTCTTTCAGGGCATCTTCCCGACCCAGGGATTGAACCCTCATCTCTTATGTCTCCTGCACTGGGAGGAGGGTTCTTTACCACTAGCGCCATGAAAATGACCTTGGACAATGCACTCTCCTTCCTCCCTCCTTGGCTTTCTTCTCTAAATCCTTGGCCTGTAAATACTCAATCTAGATGAGCTCTTTCATCCAAGAGGGCTGGGGCCTATCACTGTCTGACACCCTGTTCACAAAGGAGCCGTGGAATCACTCCCATCCTGCCTTCCAGAGCCCGGCCCCTGCCCGGCTTCCACTGCCTTTCACTGCCTTGTCTGGACCAGGACTGGGATCCTATTTCCCTGCTCAGAAAAGTTTTTAGACTGATGGTTCCTCCTCCCAGTGTAATAGGATCCTACTAATTTTAGGATATCTTCCTCTTAGCTTGGACCATCTTGGTTCCCACCAGGCACAGGACAAGGTGGCTTGTACACATTTACTTAAAAGGGTTGGCTATGAGATCAGCCCTGGGTGTTCTTTGGAAGAAATGATGCTAAAGCTGAAACTCCAGTACTTTGGCCACCTCATGCGAAGAGTTGACTCATTGGAAAAGACTCTGATGCTGGGAGGGATTGGGGGCATGAGGAAAAGGGGACGACAGAGGATGAGATGGCTGGATGGCATCACCGACTCAATGGACGTAAGTTTGAGTGAACTCCAAGAGATGGTGATAGACAGGGAGGCCTGGCGTGCTGCGATTCATGGGGTCGCAAAGAGTTGGACACGACCGAGCAACTAAACTGAACTGATGACACAATCCTTCAACCATAGTGACTTCAAATGGAACTAATGGACTAGAGCTGCATCCCAGGAAATGTGCCTTAACTCCTCTCTCTTTACAGACTGCAAACAAACCACGCAGGCTCTGGAGGATGTGAGAGTCATTCTTAAATATGCTGTCTGCTATGACAGTGCATGGCAAGGGGGCCTCAGATGCCCTTGGCACCAGTGGTTCAGAGGAATATTTCAAGTGTGCTTCATGGGATGTTAACAAGTGTTACATGAGAGGAAAAGTGCTTCTGTGGTTAACAGTCTAATCGTTTTTTAGGCCAACCTCTTTATGGCAGACCTTCTCTGGTCCTTTAATATGCTATTCTTCACTGTGACTCTTCAAGCCTGTATGGCACTTCTCAAACTTATTTGAGCATGGAAAATGCTGGTTTTTGGCATCTCAAAGGACTAAGACTACAGAACATATTCTAGAAGATGCTGCTGCGTTACACCCTAGTCTGGCTCATGAATGGGAGTGTAGGAAAGCAGCAGTGTAAGAGCATCCTTTTCCACTTCTGAGGTATTATTCACTTAGCATATCTACTCCTACTGGGTGAAATAACATGTAAGCAAGATGGGGTCACACAGAGTTGGACATGACTGAAGCGACTTAGCAGCAGCAGCAGCAAGATTATTAGCTAGATCACTGTTTGTATTAGCAAAAGACTAGACATAACCCAGAAGACTTATCAATACGAACTGATTAAATGAATTATCATATGTTTACATACTGGAATACTAAGGTCTTTATGTACTAAAATAGAATGATCTCTAAGATATATTGTTAAGTGAAAGCAGCAACATGTTGAGCTGGGTTTATAGTATGCTATTATTTGGAGGGAAATTACATACATACATATCTGGGGATAAGTGCTAAGTTGCCTCCAGGAAAGACAGCTAGGTGACTAAGGGGGCAGGACGGGAAAGCCGACTTCTCAAGGATTATCCTTTCATACTTTTTTAACTTCAAACCATTTGAATGTTATTAACTATTCAAACCTAAGTAAATTACAGTTTTTAAGAGTATGTTCTTCTTCAGAACTTAAGAAAACTGACAAAATACTGAAACTGAAGAAAACTGCATAACTGATTGTTTTCACACAGGGAAAAAAAATCAAGGTGGCAGAGAGAAGTGACAAAACTGTGAGTCATAATCACCAGAACTACGACTCAGCAAAGCAAAGGTATGTTCCTCCACCTGTCTCACTTCCCATCCACAAAGCCCTGTCTCTGCTGGGAGCAGAGCCTGTGAAAGGGCCCATCGGATGTACATAAGAAAAGGCTAAAGGACCCAACTAGTACCCCAATTCCCTCAGAATGCTCTACCTTGTAGAGAATTTATTTAAAATGTTAAATATCTTTCTTTTTACCTTTATCCCCTGTAAGTTTCTGGCTTCTTGTTTATACTTCAGCAGCTCCTTCT
Organism: Neotragus pygmaeus; assembly: GCA_006410875.1. NCBI lineage: Eukaryota > Metazoa > Chordata > Mammalia > Artiodactyla > Bovidae > Neotragus > Neotragus pygmaeus. The sequence goes on from SJYV01050959.1 coordinate 326,104, forward strand.
GCAAACCAAATATAGTTAGATCATATGGTAGCATCTGGGTTGCTTCAGAGCATTACCTCATTCTGTCAGTAAGAATATGAAACTCAAGATAACCATTCCAAGGAAAATCAACCCTCCACTGAGGCCAAAGGCAGGTCTGGTCCAGGAAAAATTAAAAGCTAACCCATAGAAATGAGCAGGACCCATCTCATTCTCTCCTGTGGCACCCACGCTCAGCTGCCCAATTTCCCAGTTTCAACTGTTCATAATCTTTCTGGCCAAGAAAGAAAATGCCATACATTCCTATAGATTCATCATTCCTATATCTAGCAATCCTCACCAACACGGAAACTTAATCATCAATCATAATAATCTAAATCCCTCTCCCTAAAATACATGATATCTCAATATACCTACCCCCAACCTCATGAAGTAATTATCTCACTTTTAATGTCCAGAAAGGGTTACAGAGTTTCAGTTCTCCAAGAGGGTATTGTTCTTTATGGACCAAACAAAAACACATTTGGCCCAATAATAAAATACTTAGTTAACTGTCCCTTAAATACATGCACACAATTGTCATTAGGAGAAAGATTTCAGGAGAGGAACACCAGTAACTCAGACTCTACTCTCTCTTTTCCTATTGCAATCTCTTCAAAGGTTTGGAATTAACATATCTAAAATGGGGATTCTTCACCAGGACTCCACCGATAGGCTCCGAAGTTAGTCCACTCAAAACTCAGGTCAGTGAATGCTCTCATGCAAATTGCTGGGGAGAGGGTTAATGGCTTCAGTTATATACTTATGACTTCAAAAAAGCTAAGACCCACTGATCTAAAAAAATTCTGGAAAGTATTTATTAATAAAAAAAGACCATACTGAACTGTTGTTAATAATAATGTACTGTATATTGGAAAACTGTTAAGAGAGTAGATCTTAACAGTTTCCCTTTATAAGAAAGAATTTGTAAATATGTTAACTAAGTTTACCGTGATTATTTCACAATATATACATATATTGAATCAACATGTTGTACACCCTGAAACTAATTATGTCAATTATTTTTAAAATGACCATACTGATAGTAGATCCTTTATTTTAATTAAAAAGATAAACATGAAACATTTCAAACATATAGGAAGGTATAAGTAATAATGACATAGATAACTATTATTCCCTGAGATTAAAAAGGTCTTACTCTTTTACTATATTTATGATATACCTCTCTCTTTCAGTTAAAGACATAATACAGATACAGCTAAAGTCTGGAGTCTGCGTCTCTCCCTTCTCCCCATTACTAAACTAAAGTGGGTGTGTAATATCCCCAAATTTTTTTCAAAGGGTAAAATGTGCATTTCCTGACATACCTTTAGGTCTTGATTCTCCTCTATACTCTGATCCAGACGACTTTGGATTATAATCTGAATATAAAAGCAAAAAGAGATGGCTATATATCTAAGCTGTAACATTCAGAGGTCATTCATCAACAGATATTTACTGAGCAGCTACCAGATGCTAGCTACCAAGAACTGCCTTCCAGTGGAGGCATATGCCCTGGGGGTGCGAGTAGATGACTACAGATAAAGTTCAGAATGAGTGTGTGTGTGTGTTGTGTGCAGAGGGTTTGGGAAATGATAAGAGAAATGATAAGAGATGAAGTTCAAGAGGAAAATGGAAAAGGCTCATGAAGGCCAGGAAGGATAATGGAGGAACTGATGAAGAAGTTTTAGGCAAAGGGATGACAAAACAAAGTTTGTTTTGAAGTTAAGTTATCCTTGCTGTTTTAGGGAAAATGAATTAGAGGTCAGGAGAGGAATCGGCAAAATCAGTTAGGAGGCCACCAGAATGCTGGATGAAGGCCTGAATTAAGGCAGTACCTATGAAAATGGAGAAAAGCTGGATGAAGATATTTTAAAAGTATACTGATAAAATTTGGTGACTAAATACTGGAGTTGGTTGCCATTTCCTTCTCCAGGGGATCCTTCCAACCCAGGGATTGAATCCGTGTCTCCTGCATTGACAGGAGGATTCTTTACTACTGCATCACCTGGAAGCCCTTCAAGTATGGGNAGAGTAGATCTTAACAGTTTCCCTTTATAAGAAAGAATTTGTAAATATGTTAACTAAGTTTACTGTGATTATTTCACAATATATACATATATTGAATCAACATGTTGTACACCCTGAAACTAATTATGTCAATTATTTTTAAAATGACCATACTGATAGTAGATCCTTTATTTTAATTAAAAAGATAAACATGAAACATTTCAAACATATAGGAAGGTATAAGTAATAATGACATAGATAACTATTATTCCCTGAGATTAAAAAGGTCTTACTCTTTTACTATATTTATGATATACCTCTCTCTTTCAGTTAAAGACATAATACAGATACAGCTAAAGTCTGGAGTCTGCGTCTCTCCCTTCTCCCCATTACTAAACTAAAGTGGGTGTGTAATATCCCCAAATTTTTTTCAAAGGGTAAAATGTGCATTTCCTGACATACCTTTAGGTCTTGATTCTCCTCTATACTCTGATCCAGACGACTTTGGATTATAATCTGAATATAAAAGCAAAAAGAGATGGCTATATATCTAAGCTGTAACATTCAGAGGTCATTCATCAACAGATATTTACTGAGCAGCTACCAGATGCTAGCTACCAAGAACTGCCTTCCAGTGGAGGCATATGCCCTGGGGGTGCGAGTAGATGACTACAGATAAAGTTCAGAATGAGTGTGTGTGTGTGTTGTGTGCAGAGGGTTTGGGAAATGATAAGAGAAATGATAAGAGATGAAGTTCAAGAGGAAAATGGAAAAGGCTCATGAAGGCCAGGAAGGATAATGGAGGAACTGATGAAGAAGTTTTAGGCAAAGGGATGACAAAACAAAGTTTGTTTTGAAGTTAAGTTATCCTTGCTGTTTTAGGGAAAATGAATTAGAGGTCAGGAGAGGAATCGGCAAAATCAGTTAGGAGGCCACCAGAATGCTGGATGAAGGCCTGAATTAAGGCAGTACCTATGAAAATGGAGAAAAGCTGGATGAAGATATTTTAAAAGTATACTGATAAAATTTGGTGACTAAATACTGGAGTTGGTTGCCATTTCCTTCTCCAGGGGATCCTTCCAACCCAGGGATTGAATCCGTGTCTCCTGCATTGACAGGAGGATTCTTTACTACTGCATCACCTGGAAGCCCTTCAAGTATGGGTGTCAGATTTGCTTTGGGTATTTGGGTACATGGATAGTGATCTAAAAAAAAAGAAACTTAAAGGACAAATAGTTTTGAGGGTGGGGAAAGAAGGGAGAAAAAGCTGTTTAAGACTCATTGAAATTGAGATGCTTATGGGACATATAGTAGAGATGACAGGCAGGTACATGTTGCCTTTACAAATGTAGAACTTCATGGAGAGAGCTAAAAATAAAGATAAATTTAAATAATTATATAAATTTATTGAAATAAAAAATAAAAATAAATTTATTTCATGCATGCATAGCTAGAAATAAATATCTGAGAGGTAACATATGAGACAGGTGGGAAGTGAATGAAGCCATGGCAGCAGGTATTGCCCAGGTGAATGTACAAGACAGAAGAGAGCCCAGAGTAGAAACCTGAGGAGCAGCAACACTGAAGGTGTAGTTGTGTTAGTCACAGAGTTGTGCCCAACTCATCTGCGACCCCATGGCATGTAGCCTGCCAAGGTCCTCCATCCACGGGGTTTCCCAGGCAAGAGTACTGGAGTGGGTAGCCATTTCCTTCTCCAGGGTATCTTCCCAACCAGGGGTTGAGTCTACGTCTCCTGCTTGGGCAGATTCTTTACCTCTGAGCCACCAGGGAAGCCCAAACCTTTAAGGGACAGGGAGAAAGAGAGAAGCTTCAAAGGGGATGTGAACTAAGAATGCCGCCCGCCGTTCATTAAAGAAAGGCAGCCTTCAAGCCACCACATTACAGCTGCCCAGGCAGTGAGCCTTGAGGGGACTCGGGGTGGAAACAAAGAATACCGGCAGCTAGCAGGAGAAGGAGGACACTCAGGGTGAGAAAGCACGGGATACTGGCCCCAGGAAGCTGAGCTGCAATCAGAGGATCGACTTCAGGGAGCCCTGACTCTTGCATCTTCTCCTACATAGAAAAGTGTTTTCTTTTATTAACAGTGATTTCTGAAGTTCTGACTACTTGGTTTTGTTGCAAAAATTCCTATAATGTCTTGGCTTCCCCCATTCCTCTTCAGAACTGTCTCTCAGAATTATCTGAGATGCTGTTTCCCAGGCTTAAGTCCTTGGTTTTGTCCACCGAATAAAACATAACCTTCAACCTTTAGACTGTGCTTTTTTTTTTCAGTCAACAGGGACCTGAGTATAAACTCCACGAGGAGAGGGTGTGAGGTTTCATCTATCGTTCTCGTGTCTCCAGTTCTTTGAAACTGTGTCTGCACATGGTCAGCATGCAATAAATAATTGTGGAAGAAAGGAAAAACAGTCAAAAACATATGAGGAAAACCAGCAGAGTTGAAGTCAGGAAAGGAGCATTTTACGAAGGCACAGATGAGTGCCAAAGCTAAAAATAAATCAGACACACAAGCCAGATTATTCCATGTCCAGTCACAAAAGAGGAGCTCACCAGCTGTTCCTCGGGATTGACTCCTGGTTCACAGAGGGCCAAGGGCCTCTCCTGTTCATCTTCAGGTAAGGATCCGTTGAGCAGTAAGGCCTGGACAACCACAAAGGCAGAAAGAAATTTAACTCCTATCAGATGACAGGGTCTAGAGCTGGGTGGAGTAAGCTTGTCCCAAAATGAAACCACAACTGGGCTTCCTCTGGAAATCTGCCTGATAACTGTAGATCTTTAGATTCTGCCAATTGCTCATCATAGATCTGTCTGGATTGCCTTGTGTCTGGCCCATACTCAACGCCTCTTTCATCTCTCTGGATGTACCTGAATCAAGGCTCCTTAGCCCCAGAAAAAAATTCTAAAAATAAACTTAATTTTAAGAAGTGACATTGTTGAACCAGAGCTGGCTGTTCAAATTGAATATTTTACCAGCTGGAAAGTGAAGTAAATGAAGTGCAGAATTATCCTGGCTTAGAAAAGCTTATTATAAGGAATTATTTGGAATACATTTATGAATGTATATGTATATGTATGTATGCATTGGCTGCATTAGAGCAGCTTGCAGGGTGTTAGATCCCCAAACAGGGGTCAACCCCAAGTCCACAGCAGTGAAAGTGCTGAGTCTTAACCACTGGACTGCCAGAGATGTAGGTGTATTTGATTCTTGTTTGTCTTAGCAATTCTGCATTTTTGCTCCCTAAGGCATCCTGGATAGAACAAGAAGGAAAACCTATTTGCAGAGAGGTGTCCTTATTCATTTCAAGTCTTCACACTAGGCTTTGTTTTTATTAGAATATGGTGGGGGGGGCAGATATATTCTGAGGCTGCTGCTGCTAAGTCGCTTTAGTCGTGTCTGACTCTGTGTGACTCCATGGACGGCAACCACCAGGCTCCTCCATCCGTGGGATTTTCCAGGCAAGAGTACTGGAGTGGGGTGCCATTGCCCTCTCCGTATTCTGAGGCTAAGGAAGCTCAAACCTCAGGGCTCCTCACAGGCCTGCTTCTCCCAGGGTTCTATATCTAACATTGTAGTCATAATCTGTACTCTTATTCTTAAAGAAGGCCCCCCAAGTGGCACACTTTAGAACCCAGAAAACTTGGATCTACCCATGAAGGTAGGTATTAGGAGACCTATGGGCTCAATGAAAGATTTAAAAATCTATAGCCACTCTTGCCTGGAAAATCCCATGGACGTAGGAGCCTGGTAGGCTGCAGTCCATGGGGTCGCAAAGAGTTGGACACGACTCAGTGACTTCACTTTCACTTTTCACTTTCATGCACTGGAGAAGGAAATGGCAACCCATTCCAGTGTTCTTGCCGGGAGAATCCCAGGGATGGCGGAGCCTGGTGGGCTGCCGTCTATGGGGTTGCAGAGTCAGACATGACTGAAGCAACTCAGTAGCAGCAGCAGCAGCCATTTTATATACAATTTTTTTCTCAATCCAGTCCAAAGAGAAGAGATACAGAGATTCTTATTTCAGTAAATATAATACAAATTGTATCACAAATGTTGGTATATAAAAACATTTTACAATCCAGACACTACCAAGTCTACCAAGTACTAATTAATAAAACAATTTTAGTCAGTCTACTGGATTTGGTTCTCCCAGGGAGTTGTGGCAAGAGGTGTAGACAAGTATAAGAAAGCGCAAGGAGCTGAGGAGAGTGAAGCTGCAGAAGTCCTAACTCTAAGGGTGAAGTGTTCACAGACTCTAATGAGGTACACTAACCAGTCAGAAACCCCGGACGTGGCTCAGTATGCAACGGGTTCATCACTCAAAGAGTTAAGGAGCCCAGTGGATGCTGTGAGCCCCACTGTATTCTGTAATGGGACTGAATTCTCATTGTGATCATGTGGCTGTGAGTTAAAATGCCTCTGTTTGTGGGGAATATTAGGATGCTGACTTTCTGCCTGTTGATTCTCTTTTTTTCTGTCTAATCTGCCATGGGATTTCTCTCAGACTGAAAAATGCAAACCAAACTGAAAACCAAACTGATGGATATCTATGTTCATACAATGAAATGATCCTGAGAAAAACCTGGCTGAATGTAATCCCGAAATTCTTCATGCTTTAATCCTTCCTATTAAAAGCACACACACACACACACACACACACACACACCCATTGCATTAATTAAACCATTCCTACTGGACTGACAGAAGAGAACTAAAAGGCAGACATTTAAAAATACAGCGCAAATGGGAAAAGTGCAACAACTCTCCCTGGGAATGTGTGGGCAGTAAACACCCCTCCAGCGCCTCCCTGGGCTCCTGGGGCAGACAGTGTGTAAATTGTTTTACCACTGCACCAATCCCCCGTTTTCTTTAGGACCTCTTTGTGTCTCCACCCTGTTGCTGGCCGGTTGGGAGCACGCCCTCCACCGCCTGCCGCCTGCCAGAGCCACTCACATAATGTGGGCTTTGTTTATGCGTCCATAAATATTTGACAATTCAGAAGCAGTGCAGTTCTCAGCACAAACAGAAAGGAATATTCCTGGGCAATTTCAGGGTCATCAGCACACTATAAGGCCTCCCCCAGACAGGGCCAGACACACAAAGGTGGAGGACTAAGGGGGTCATCCAGGCTAGGAACTAAGTCAAGTGGGTCAGTCGGCCTCTGGGGGAGGCTTGCTGGCACAGAAGGTGTAGGAAAAACCAAAGGGCTCAGTTGCCCTTCTCCCTGATCACTGTACCTTGGCGTCCACATACAAACGCACCGAGGGTGAACTAAATCCCTTAGCTAGACTCAGGTGGAGACCTGCGGCATTACTGGCACTTACAGCCCTCCTGATGGTGAATTCTTGATTCTTCACAATTCCATTATTTAGGGGAAGCTGCCATTGCAGGTCTGTGGCTGCAAATACGGGAGAAACCCATCCACAAAGCAGAGCCAGGGCGGAGGTTTGGTAGGGAGGGTGGATACCACTCCCAGGCAGAACTCCTAACAGCTGTGCTGTCAACAAGCGCCCAGGAGGCCCATTTAAGCGAACTCACATGTAAGGGATTTTTCTGCTCTTCGAGTTCTACCCTCTCCGTCTAAACTCAGCTCTGACCTCACAGAACACCGAATCGCTTTATTTTCAACTGATTCTACTGAGTTAAAACTAATAAGCAATTGGTGCGGGAATTCCCTGGCAGTCCGGGGGTTAAGTGATCCAGGTTCAATCCCTGGTCTGGAAACTAAGATCCCACAAGCCTCACAGTATGGTCAAAAACAAACCAAAAAAAAAAAAAAAAAAAAAAAACCCAACAACAACTGTTGCACCAAAGACAAAAGACAAGGGAAAGAGCTACCTGTAATCCTGATATCATTTTCTTGGCTTCCTCCATTTCTTTTTCCAAATGTTCTTGTTGTTCCAACAGCTGCTCTTCCCATGAAGTCTCCAGGTAGGTACGGGGGCTGCCTGGTCTCCAGTCCCGGGGTAATGGAGAGTCTGTCTCCTCTATGAGAGGGCAAGAGGGAGTACAGCTCATGGTGAAAAAAACTGAGTTCGGGAGCAAGCCCTCGCCTTCCTCCGCGTTCACAGGGCTGGGTCACCTGCCTTCTGCACCTGCCTCGCTGCACAGGCTGGACTCTCCAGCAGGTGGGGGTATGAGACAGGAGGAACTGGCCACTGACTCCACTAACCCCGGGCTCCAGGGAGCAAAGCTGAGCTTGGTCGAGGCAGTCCACCCTCTTCAGAACCTTAAGGATTCCCTCCCGGGGAACCCTGGTAGGGGGCAGGTTTTACTCTTTACTCTAGACCTGGCTTTCCCAGGGGTCGGTCCCTCAAGCGACAAAGAGAGGAGCTGTCAGATGCAATGAAAAGGAGCTTCAGAGGGGAGACCTCAACTCATATTCCTCTGATCATTGTGGGAGGACGGAACCCCTTTCACATATGACATGTGTGAGTCACAAAAACAGGAAAAAGACCAGTATAAGCAAACCCTGTACCTCCCTCTCTCCAGTTTTATTTCCCTGTCTTTACAGTCTCTTTCTGACTTCATTGGTAAGAATGAATATTATAATAAGCCTAATCCCTCTGGGTTGTTGTCTGATTTCATGAGACAACTGTGTGTGGGACCCATGGTGCCCGGCCCAGAGCAAGCACTCTGTAAAGACCTCTCTCTCCCTCTCCCTCCCCAGGGTCCCCGGACTTTCTGACTCAGTAACATAACTGACTTTCCGGGTACTGATGCCAGGGCTAGACGGGGTGTGAAATAAGAAAGAACTTAATTCCAGTTTTCCTTCAGAGGACTTTTGTTTCATTATCTCTCTTTCAGGCAAATAAAACTCTTAAGTCACGCACTTTGCTTCTTCCTTGCTTTCTTCTGTGTTTAAGAAAAAGGAGACTAAGACAGAGGAAGGAGAAGTCTAAACAAGATAGCCTTTACACAAAACATGATGAACACCTGCTCTCTGCTGTATATTCTCAGACACCTCCACTCCATATATTCCTGGCCCCAATTTAAGTTAAGAAGTACTGAAATTACTTGCAAAACACAGAAATGATAAAAACTTTTTACTTGAGCAGGCTTCTGACAGTTCCAAAGTCATCTCCTAATTTCACAGGTGGTCAGCAGTCTACACTGCTGCAGGACATCTGACAGTTTGGACAGTGGAAGTGACAATTTGTGAGAGGATACGACATTCACTAGCTCCAAAGCATTAGAGCTCTCTAGAATGGACCCTGCACGCACAGACTGTGTGTGGAGAAGGCCAGGGAGCTGATAGTAGACAGTCAGGATCCCCAAACTCTTCATGCTGAGGGCTGTTCCTTGAGCCACCCCAGGAAGGCCGAGAATATAGTACCTGTTCTGTTCTCTACTCCTTCAGAGGGAATAATCACGAAATCTGCCTTCTCCTCCGACTGGGTTATAACGGATTCACTCTTTGCACTGTGGATAGGACTGGGGGAAGTCAGGCTGTGTCCGAAGGAAAAAGAAGAGAAACAATTATTGCAAACAATTGTTTAGAAGCCAACTTTCCTAATTTATTCCAGAGATGGGTTCTTATTCATCTAACTCCCACTGCCTAACATGGTGCCTCGCCCACAGTAAGAAGAAATACTTGTTGAATGAATGATGAACTTGTTAAATGAATGAAATGAATGCTGAATGACCCATCCCAGGAAGCTTCCACAACAAAGTTGCCTTTAAGCCTAATTCAACAAGAGATTTATTAAACTGGTGGATAATGTAGCATTTTAAAGAACTCCACTTTTTTTTGGTTTGGCTTTTTGTTTTTGTCCTTCACTTACCACCACCACCACCTTCTCCATCATGATCCCTGGGCCCAAGTTCAGAGACTAATGGACTATGCATTTTAGTAGCTTTGGGAGCTGGAAGGAAAATATATTTCTAATACATTGATCTATCACAGACAGGTGCAATACCAGCAGAGTAATCATGGCAGACCTGGGCTGCTCCCAAAGGCAGAGACAAGGTGAAGGGTGCCTCAAAGGGGAAAAACTGCAGAGTGTGGACAGTGCCAGGCTGAGCAAAGGGTGGTGATATATCAACAACGCTAGGATGTGATACAGAAAAGGGTGTAATATCTCAAAAGGGGACAAGACCTGCCAAGGGACTATAAAGGTTTACTTGATTTACTGCCAAGAGTTATTCATATCTCTGCTATGCTAATTTTTACATTGTCAGAGGGCTTCCCTGGTGGTCTAGTGGTTGGGAGTCCACCTGCCAATGCAGGGGACAAGGGTTCGATCCCCGTTTGCGGAAGATTCCACATGCCCGGAGCAACTAAGCCTGTGCGCCACAACTACTGAGCCTGTCCTCTAGGTCCCAGGAGCCACAACTACTCAATCCCGAGGACCCTAGAGACAGTGCTCCGCAACAAGAGAAGCCACCACAATGAGAAACCCAAGCACCGCAACCAAAGAGGAGCTCCCAACCACCGCAACCAGAGAAAGCCTGAGCAGCAGTGTAGATCCAGCACAACAAAACAACAAATAAATAAATCTTTTTTAAAAAACTGTCATCAGAAATTGTGCGACAATTCTTACATTCTAGCGTAACTGCTAGCTTTGGAAGGAACGGTTTGCATTTGGGAGGAAGCAGAATTTTAAATCCCCAGAAGCAAATCTACAGGATACGATGGGATGCGAGGCTGACACTGCGATCTGAAGAGCCCTCTTTCTTTGCACCCACCTTGAGAACATCAGCACCAAAAACAATCTCAGGGCTTGTGGGGTCTGCGGGCCCAGCCCCCTCTTAGGAATTCTTTCCAAATCCATCACCCAGACAACAGTGAAAGTGTCTTGGATTCACTGACCCACTTAATGCGCCCCTGAAGTCTCCCAGGCTAATCCTCACAGCCACGATCAGGAGTTAACATTTCATCTTCCTAGAAACCACGAAAAACAAGAGCCAAGCACAGTGGAGGCAGCCAGCAGTTTCAAAAAGCTCTGAAACAGCCTGATGACTAGTGTCTCAACCTCCTCAGTGTCCCAGGTTTTGGGATTTGGTGGGAATGACCTCAACCAGTAATACACTCTCATCCTTATCAGAACTATAGGGGAAAAAAGTTGTCTTTTGCAAATTAAAATTAATTTTAATTTGCTCCTGCAAATTAAAAACATGTCACTTAACAATATCTATAAATTTACAACCCGAACAGGCAGACAGGTGGAGAAAGGCAAGAAGTGCTATTTAGAAAAGGAAATTGCTCCAGGGAACTCTCTTATCCATCTCTCATCACTTAAGCAGTCTGACTTCCAGGCCAACATGAATCAGCTGCTGGAAAAGCACCTGTCTAGGGCTACCATTCACAAGAAGAATAGATTTTTGCTCTTCAGGCCTCAGCGTTCACCTTCTTATAGAAATAGGGATCCGAGTGCAGAAAGAGGCCTGCGCCCCAGCTGCTCCTCTTTGAGAAACGGTAAGACCACACCTTCCCAGCTGACAAGGCGCTGTGGCTGACGGGTGCCCCTGCCTACACCTGGCTGGACCACAGTGGATATGTGTGAGACGAAGGGGGTGGGGGGTGGGAGGAGTGGTGTGAACCTAGGATGCGGGGAAAACTGCCTTCCTGAGAGCAGAGACGCATGCTCAGCTAGATCAGCTCAGCGGCTCCCTCCTAAGTGAGCCATCTCCCATATAAGGGCAGAAGGAGGCGGATGTCTGCATACCCAGCCCCACCGGGGGAGTGGCAGAGCAGCCAAAGAAAACAACATTTCTCTTTCTTGAATTGGGGCTGCCAGTATGTGAGCCACAGAGAGATAAAACCCTGGAACTAAACGGCTGGGTCTAAAAGATAAAAGAAATCTGAGGAAGAAAAATCCTGAGGCACAAGTCAGAACAAGCTGCCTTCCCCAAGGAAGAACCTCATGCAGGAGGATCGTACACAAACGTTATTTTAATGCTAATTAATTACAAGGCTTGGGATCTCCCTGATGAGCTTAAAAAACTGTTTTATAAACAAGTAACCCCCCACTTGCCATTATAATCCTGTCAAGGCAGGGAACAACTGATTACAAATCAGGTCTGGCTGATACATTCCTAATTCCCACAGGTCTGACATCTCTCCAATCTTAACTTGTCAGACAAGCAGTCTCCCAGAAAAGATATCTCCAATTAAAAGTCCAATCAATTTTTTAAATGGGTACGAGGCAATAAGAGTTCTGTTATGTCCTGAAGTGCCGGCTCCAGCAGAGACCAGACGGGGGGTCAAAAGCCACTCCTCCCTTGCTGGTTGCAGCTTCTTAAATAAACCCACTGTATTTTACAGTGCTCATCTCAGGCCCGCAAGCAGGCTGTTCTCCCCAGAACAGCGCCCCCACCGAACCCCCGCCTGTTTCTGGCCAACAGCATCCTCCAGTCCTGGCCCTGCTCCCACNACTCCTCCCTTGCTGGTTGCAGCTTCTTAAATAAACCCACTGTATTTTACAGTGCTCATCTCAGGCCCGCAAGCAGGCTGTTCTCCCCAGAACAGCGCCCCCACCGAACCCCCGCCTGTTTCTGGCCAACAGCATCCTCCAGTCCTGGCCCTGCTCCCACCCAAGCCCCCCACACACACCTCCAAAGCCCAAGTGGCTTGAGCTCACCATTTGACCTGCGTCCCGCCCATGGTCCCCCTCGTGGCTCCGGCTTCAGCAAGTCGGCTTCCCCGGGTGAAGCGGGAGACTGAGAGTCACAGCGCTCCCCGATTCGGGCATGTCTCCCCGCGCTGGGGGCCCCCGAAGAACGACTCTTCCGGGCAGGCCAACTAGGAGAGCCGCTCGCCCCGGTCCCGGCAGAGAGCAGAGAGGGCAGAGAGACAGGCGTCTCGGCCCCAGGCGCGGCGATGCTCCGGACTCCGGGGCGCGCCGTCCCGGCAGCTCAGACACTGCAGCGGCCCGGCCTCGGCGGAAACCGCCTCCCCTCGCAGGCTGCCGGCCCCCGGCAGCCGCATCCGTGGTCCCCGCGGCCGCGCGGCTCCGGGAGTGCCCCCGGGCGCAAGCATCTCAACCCATCTCCGAAAAGCCCTGCCCGCGGCTGCGGCCGAGCGGCGATCCCCGCTCCGCGCCGCCTCCCGGTCCCGCCCTCCCGCGCCCTCCTCCCCCCGCTCTCCGAGCTGTCACACGCGGCCGGGCAGCGCCGGGATCCGTCCGACCCCGGCGGGCGCTCCGCGGGCTGGCCGAGCCCCCGGGGCAGAGCGGGGCNGAGGCTGGCCCGAGGTTTATGGGTCTGAGAAGCAACAGGCGAGCAGTCGGGCAGGGCTTTGCCAGGATGTCTGTCAAGGAGCAGGGGGAGGGGACCAGACGTAAGGGGCGATCTTCTGAACCGCTGTTTTTTCCCCGAGTCACATCCCGGGTGTCTCCTGGCCTTCACGGATCACTGAGACATTAGGTCTTCCCCCTGCGTGCGGGTTGCGGAGAGGAGCAGGGCAGAATGTCCCGGACCCTTCTGGATGCCAACTGAACATCCCAAAGAGGTGAGTGAGAGGGTGGCCGAGAAGAAAACGACCGAATCAGGACGAAGAGAAAGAGGAAAGCCGACCGTCCTCTGAACGCTCTCCTAGAAAACGGTCACTGCCAGCCACTGCAGCCCGATTCCCAGCAGCCCCTAATTCACACTGTCTCATACCCTGCCCCCAGTCCTGAGTTCTGCCGGCCAGGAAGGAAGCAGGTGCTCTCAGGAAAAAAAATCCAGACTTTTTTTTTTTTTCTCTAACTCTGGCAAGCGCTATCAGTCACAGGAAAGTAAAAGGCCTGTAGCCATACAGGAAGCAATAGATCTCATTGTACAACAGAATATCTTTTGATTCTGTACCAAGTGATAGTCCAAGCAGAAGCAAGGAAAAACTGGTTTAGGTTCTCAGTAAAAGCACATCTACTGCTTAACGGACACATCGCAATGGGGTGATGCAAATTTCTCTTAACTGGATAGAGGTGATGGTTGCACAATATTAATGAAGGTGCTACATACCACTGAATCATACACTTTAAAATGATTATGGTTAATTTAATATTGTGTGAATTTTGAAAATAAAAAACCTATTAAATGTGAAAATTAAAAATCAAGCAAGGTTACCAGTATATTAAAATGACGGAAAGAATTCTATTTAATTTCCAAGCAAATTAGAAAATGGCCCATCAAATTAAGATGGAATTTTATGAAGAAAAGAAATAGGAGGAAGAAAACAAAGACATAGAAAATACACACATGTCAGACAAAGAACAATTAGGCTTAATCTGGGTTAATGAGAGAAAAGGTCATAAGAGCATAAGTTAAATACAATTCTGCAATGAAATTAGTAAATAAGATAACAACATCTGGGGATGTGTTTACAGGAGCATGATTTACGTAAGCCAGGAAAATAGTCTTTCTCTGCCACCATACTTGGCATTGATCAGGCTTTTATCAGCACACTGTGTCCTGTTTTGGTCTCTGCAATTGGCTCTAAGGGATATAGACAGCCTTTCAGCTACAGTCACTCACATGGCTAGCCCATTCAAATGTGTACTAATCTGCCACAATTACCAGCCCTACAAATGAAAGATAGAAACATTCTTAAAGCACTAAGGCAACTCTGCTCGTTTCCTCTTGCTACGAGCTTTATACAACCTTCTCAGGCACAAAGACAGTGCAATGGAACTGGCTCTCATAAACACTGGCAGCTGATAAATAAATATCAAAAAGATCCAGCTGGGCGCTGACAGGTCCCAGTCATGCCCCAACGTGGACACAGCTAAGCCCTAGCACTGGTATGTGGGAAATTCACAAGCATCTCACCCTGCCCTCTTGCCAGCACAAAACCACAAGGCCGTGCTGAGGGTCACCCCTGTGAACCACACATAAACTGAGGGAAGAGGAGAGACTCTGGTGCCTTATTGCCTGTTGTGTGGGTACTTGAAGCTGCCAACCCTGAGAACCTCCATGAACTGAGGACTGTAGTGATGAAGAATCTCAGGCCATGGTTACCTGGAGCAGCTGGACTCAGACGGGGACCTTTGCTGTCCTTCATACTGCTGCACCAGGGCTCGCACGCTCCAGCATGGATTCTCAATCTCCTCATCCATGCTGCTGTTCCTAAAGTCAGAGGGCACCAGTAAAGGAGAGGGTGTCAGTCCTTCAGGCCCACCCACGAACTACTGATAGATGCCACTCTGGGACTGCTGTGGGTAAAAAGAAGGACGAGGCAAAGCCCCTGCCTTTAAGACATTTGAAACCTGGCAAGGAAGGTAGAGAAACCAATAATTTCACCAATCTTTGCAACACCTCAGAGTCATGCTCCCTCTCTGACACACAACCCATGAAGCATCTCCTGCCATGACTCTGGGATACCCAACCTTCGGGATACACACCAGGGAGAGACTCAGGGGTGAATCGGGACGGTGCTCTCACATATCTCCCAGTGCAGAAAACACACAGTGCCAAAGGAATATGTTTAAAACTCTGGGCACCAGAGAAAAGAATTACATATATGATTCCTTTACATTCTGCTACAGTCAAAATGTGCACGTGCCGTGCATGCCAAGTCACTTAAGTCGTGCCCGATTCTTTGTGATCCCAAGTACTGCAGTCTACCAGGCTCCTCTGTCCATGGGATCCTCCAGGTAAGAATACTGGAGTGGGTTGTCATGCCTTTCTCCAAAAGTCAAAATAAAGATGCCTAAAAGAAAGGTGTGTTTGTTGTTTTTTTTTTTTTCCTCTTTTGGAGCACTCTCTCCAACCTCCACTCCATACTATTTTCTGCAGTGTGGGCTGTTTAGGTGATTATTTCCATCTACTGCACCATTATCATTTAGGGAAGAAATATCAGCGCAGGTCGAATTCCCATCCCCAGATTTCCATCCTTACCTCTGTCGGTATCGAAAGACATCCCGCCCAGACCGCGACATGTCATGACACACATCGGCCAGAGCAGCGGCTGCTCCCTGGGCCACAGCAGTGGCACAGTGAGGCTGGTGACTCTGCAGTGGGGCTCCGGCATCCCGTCCTTGGCTCACTGTCCTGCTGGAGCCAGGTTTGAAATGAGCTGCCAAGGCCAGGACCAGCCTCATGATAGACTTCAGGTTGCCTTCCACGATATCTGAGGATCAGAACAGATCAAGAGGTCCTAAGAGGGAAGCGGAGTGCTGAGGAAGCACTCGGTTCCTATGCGTCTGCTGCTGCTGCTGCTGCTAAGTTGCTTCAGTCGTGTCCGACTCTGTGTGACCCCACAGACGGCAGCCCATCAGGCTCCCCGTCCCTGGGATTCTCCAGGCAAGAACACTGGAGTGGCTTGCCATTTCCTTCTCCAATGCATGAAAGTGAAAAGTGAAAGTGAAGTCGCTCAGTCATGTCCGANAGTTGCTTCAGTCGTGTCCGACTCTGTGTGACCCCACAGACGGCAGCCCATCAGGCTCCCCGTCCCTGGGATTCTCCAGGCAAGAACACTGGAGTGGCTTGCCATTTCCTTCTCCAATGCATGAAAGTGAAAAGTGAAAGTGAAGTCGCTCAGTCATGTCCGACTCTTTGCGACCCCATGGACTGCAGCCTACCAGGCTCCTCCATCCATGGGATTTCCAGGCAAGAGCACTGGAGTGTCTGCTAGGGAACAGGAAAGCAAGGCAGTCAAGCTCTCTCTCCTCACAAAGCTGTATTCAATAGGGAGACCAAAGATTTAAAGCAATGACCATAAAGTGTAATGACATAAAGTGAAGTCGCTCAGTTGTGTCCAACTCTTTGTGACCCCATGAGAGGCTCCTCTGTCCATGGGATTTTCCAGCCAAGAATACTGGAGTGGGTTGCCATTTCCTTCATACAATAGGAAAAGCACAAGATTCTTTGGGAACTCAGAGGAGAAGCATCTGTCTAGTTTAGAGGCCTCAGGGAAGGATTCCCAGACAAGGTGAGTCCTAAACTGAGGCTTGACTGACCAATAGAGGTTCATCAGATGAGGAAAGAGAAGTAAAAAAGTATTCCAAGAAGAGGGAACAGCAGGCATGAAGGTCTAGATGCCATCCAGTATGGGAGCTACTAGCCACATCTAGCTGTTGAGCACTTAAAAGGCAGCAGTGGTCTTAACTGAAATGTGCTGTGAATGTACTTAGCATGCACAAAAAAAACTGAATGAAAAATCTCATGAGATTTAGTATAAAAAAATAGAATGCAAAATATCTCACTGATAGTTTTTTACACTGATTATATGTTGAGCTGATAATATTCTGGATATGCATGCATGCCTGCTAAGTCACTTGTCGTATCCAACTCTTTGGAGACCCAATGGGCTGAAGCCCGCCAGGTTCCTCTGTCCATGGGGCTTCTCCAGGTAAAAATACTGGAGTGGGATTGCCATTTCTTTCTCCAGGGGATCTTCCCAACCAATGCTGGGTCACCTGCATTGCAGGTGGATTCTTTACCGACTGAGCCACCAGGGAAGCCCGCATTTTGGATACATGGGTTAAATAAAATATATTATCAAAATTAATTCCACTGATTTCTTTTTTGTAATGTGGCTATTTAGACACCTTCAAATCAAGAATGTGACTTACTTTATATTTCTATGGCACACACTGGAAGAGGAACAGAAGCAGTTTAGCGTAGCCAGAGTTCAGAGTTCATGGGGAGAGGAGGATGAGTGGCGGTCAGGTCAGAAAGGGCATAGTAAGCCAGAGAAAGGACTCTGGATTTTATCCTAAGGGCCCTCAGGTGCAGAGGAATGGCATGAGTGTATCATACTCTTAGAAAGATTGTTCTGGCTGCAGTGTGGAGAGCAGACGGGAAGGGGACAGAAGTGGAAGCGGTGGGACTAATTAGGAAGCGGTTGCACTTCTTCAGGTAAAAGACAATGAAGTCTTGAACGACTGTTCCCTCAAAATAGCTGACTTTAATGGGCCAGATCCCCAAGCCCACTCCTAACGGGGCCTGGATCAGAGAAATATCTGACATTCTAAATTTTGTCCTAGAAAAAAAAAAGAGAGAGAGAGAGAGAGAGAGAGGCAGACATAAAATAATATGATGGGTCTGGTTAATGTCAGAAAATAGACAAAACTGTCTTTTTTTCTGCTTCACAGCCTTTTAAATATGCAAGGTTTCCAAAAGGATTGCTTGATACCTGCTACAGGACATTCTCAGTGGTCAGTAACTGTCCTGCCTGAATGAGCCCAACACAAAGAACACTAACAACACGGAAAAGAGGGCTCCCTCCTACATCCATTCTCAGTAGAGCCACAGGCAATCAGGCCCAGAAACTGAGGCTGAAACAAACCAGATTATAATCAGTTCCAGGGTCAGAGTGAGAGGACCAGAGAGCCTGTGCCTTCTGAGGACAGCTACATCATTTCTCCCCTGCAGCCTGGGCTCAAACTGCAAGGAGAGCTGTCCTTCATCTGGCCATGTGGCTCCAGGAGAGGGCATATGCAGAGGTGAAAGAGCTTTTTGATCCTGCCTGGAGATGTCCTGTGATGTTCAAAAAAAACTGCCATCAAATATTTCCCTTCTGGAAAACTGGATAGAAGAAAGTAGGCCATTATGATTTGAGATAATAACTGTCATGAAACACTAGGAACACAAAAATATATCACCTATCTTCATGTTTGATATCTTAAACAAGATGTTCTAAAATTAATATCTAAACGTTGTCATTTCTTTTCTGTTAATTTTCCTACACATACTCAAGCAAAACTTTATTCAGTTAAAATGAAGAGCTTCTACCTTCACCCTGGTCTCCAAAGCACCTGGATTTTGATCCTTATTCCACCCCAAGAGGATGACTTTCCTTATGCGGATAAAGATGTGAGGTCATCAGCCTAATCCCACTGCAGTCTACTCCGGGCCCTCAGCTACACTGTGGATGGTTCTTCTGAAGGTGGCAATCCCCAGGTAAAGATGAGTGTACTCAGCCACCACGGACAAAAGCACTGACCTTTAGCTGAAGTCTGGTGCATACGAATCTTTTTGGAGGCTACAAACTGTAACACTTTTTCCACATTATTCTTCATCTCCTGTTGGTTACTGGGACTCAGCTGTACCCCATTCAGCTTTTCTCCTGCTGTTAGAAGAGAGAAAACACGTGAAGTTATGGAGAGGAGTACTATCACAGTTTCATAGTAGCCAGACACAGAGAGAATATTTGATGTAAACACTAACATTATCTATAAATATGTAAGGGAGTTAGGTCTTCGTGTTTTGTAACCTGGATGGAAAATAGGAAAATCAAAGCATTCTGGAGGGTCTTCAGAATTTTCACATCTATTCCCTGGGGCCTGTGAAGTTACTATGAGTACATTTATTCATTCCACAAATATTCACTGAGCACCCACTGTGTGCCAGGCACTGTTTGAGGCACCAGAGAAAGAGCAGTGACCAAGACATTGTCTGTCTTTCCTCCCATCATAGAGTTTATATCTGCAGGGATGAGAGATGACCAAGATAAGATAAATGTTTGACATAATTTCAGGCAGTGCTAAGTGCCGTGTTGTGCTCGTCACGTCTGACTCTTGGCGACCCCAAGGACTGAGGCCCGCCAGGCTCCTCTCTCCATGGGACTTCCCAGGCAAGAATACTCTAGGCGGGTACCATTTCCTACTCCAGCGGATCTTCCCCACCCAGGGATTGAACCCGGTCTCTTGCATCTCCTGTGCTGGCCTGCGGATTCTTTACAACTAGCACCACCTGGGAAGCCCAGTGATAAATACTATGAGGAAAAACAAAGAGGAGTAACCATGGTCTGTCTGATAACACATTTGGGCGGAGACTTGAATAAAATCAGAGAGGAGAAGATTTGCAGAGGCAGCATTCCAGGCTGAGGAACCATAAGTACCAATGCCAAGGCAGGAATGAGATCAGCTTATCTGAGAAACAGCAACGAGACTCTGTGGCTGGAGTGGAGAGAGCAAGGAGTCGAGTTCTAGGACAGGTAGAGAGGTAAGCAAGGTGAGGTCACGAGGGGCTTTGGGAACTAGAGCAAAAGAGCAAAGACCTTGAATTTTAATGGGCAGAAAATGCAGGCTTGGAGGTAAGGGAGTTCAGTTCAGTTCAGTTCAGTCGCTCAGTTGTGTCCGACTCTTTGCCACCCCATGGACTACAGCATACCAGGCTTCCCCGTCCATCACCAACACCCAGAGCTTGCTCAAACTCATGTCCATCGAGTTGGTGATGCCATCCAACCATCTCATCCTCTGTCGTCCCCTTCTCTTCCTGCCTTCAATCTTTCCCAGCATCAGGGTCTTTTCCAATGAGTCAGTTCTTCACATCAGGTGGCCAAAGTACTGGAGTTTCAGCTGTAGCATCAGTCCTTCTAATATATATTCAGGACTGATTTCCTTTATGACTGACTGGTTTGATCTCCTTGCAGCCCAAGGGACTCTCAAGAGTCTTCTCCAACACCTCGGTTTAAAGGCATCAATTCTTCGGTGATCAGCTTTCTTTATAGTCCAACTCTCACATCCATACATGACCACTGGAAAAACCATAGCCTTGAACTAGACAGACCTTTGTTGGCAAAGTAATGTCTCTGCTTTTGAATATGCTGTCTAGGTCATAGCTTTTCTTCCAAGGAGCAAGCATCTTTTAATTTCATGGCTGCAGTCACCATCTGCAGTGATTTTGGAGTCTAAGAAAATTAAGCTTGTCACTGTTTCCATTGTTTCTCCATCTATTTGCCATGAAGTGATAGAACCAGATGCCATGATCTTAGTTTTTTGAATGTTGAGTTTTAAGCCAGCTTTTTCACTCTCCTCTTTCACTTTCATCAAGTCTCTTTAGTTTCTCTTCACTTTCTGCCATAAGGGTGGTGACATTTGCATATCTGAGGTTATTGATATTTCTCCTGGCAATCTTGATTCCAGCTTGTGCTTCATCCAGCCCGGTATTTCACATGATGTACTCTGCATATAAGTCAAATAAGCCAGGTAATGATATACAGCCTTGACATGCTCCTTTCCCGATTTGGAACCAGTCTGTTGTTCCATGTTTCGTTTTAACTGTTGCTTCTTGACCTACAGATTTCCCAGGAGGCAAGTAAGGTGATCTGGTATTCCCATCTCTTTCAGAATTTTCCATAGTTTGTTGTGATCTACACAGTCAAAAGCTTTGGCATACTCAATAAAGCAAAAGTAGATGTTTTTCTGGAATTCTCTTGCTTTTTATATGATCCAATGGATGTTGGCAATTTGATCTCTGGTTCCTCTGTCTTTTCTAAATCCAGCTGCTTGAACATCTGGAAGTTCACACAGTTCACATTCTATTGATGCCTGGCTTGAATAATTTTGAGCATTACTTTGCTAGCATGTGAGATGAGTTACCTGACCTGCTTAATGCTTTTAAAAGTTGACTTCATGTGGACATAGATTCTGTGAAGAGGAAACAGGGAGATCTGTTAGAAAGGAAATGAAAATAGTCAAGTGAGAGATAATGATGGTTTGGGAAGAAGCTGAGAGCTGAAAAGTATGATACTAGGTACATTTTTAATATAAAGCAAACAGCACATGTGAAGGACTGACTACAACAGATGCAAAAAAGAGAATAATTAAAGACAACTTCTGAGTGTTCTGCTTTAACAACTGAGGGAATGGTACTGTGATGTGTTAGTCAGATGAAGGATCTCAGAGGACAGAGGGATCAGTGGCGGGAAGGGAAAGTTCTGATTAGGACACGTGAAGTGAGAGTAGCATTTTAGACATCCAAGCAGAGAAGTTGAATAGGAAGCTGATATTCACACCTAGAACTCAAGGAAAAGCTTAAAGCTAAAGAGTCAAATTTGGGAAGAGACCACTTAGGGATAGAGAATATACAAAAGAACTAAGGTCTGAACCTCTAAGGAGCACCTCCCACATTTAGAGGTCAGGAGGGCTTCCCAGGTGATGCGGTTGGTAAAGAATCTGCCTGCCACTGCAGAAGACGCAAGAGACACGTGTTCGATCCCTGGGTTGGGAAGATCCTCTGGAGTAGGAAGTGGCTACCCATTTCAGCATTCTTGCCTGGAAAATTCCATGGACAGAGGACACTGGCGGGCTACAGTCGATGGGATCACAAAGAGTCAGACACGACTAAGCACGCGCATGCACGCACGCACGCACGCACACGCACGCACACACACACACACGAGAAAGCCAGCAGAGCAAACAGGAAAGGCCAGTGAGGAAGGAAGAAAAATTCAAGCCCACAGGATCCTGGAGACTGAGGGAAGATGTTTGGAGGAGGAGGGAGTGATCCACTGTGTCAAGTTCTGCTAAGCTGAATAAAATGAGGACTGAGCCGTGGCCTTGGGATTTGACAGAGCAGAGTTGTGACCTCAAGGAGAACAGTTTCAGGGCCATAGTAGTAGGATCCAAAGCTCAGTGAGGGCCAGCTCAAGAAAGAACGCAATCTAAAGTAGTGAATTCAGAGAGATTTTCTCTATGGCAAAGTTGTGACAGAATGCAGCATTTAAGAACCTGGGTTTTGAAAAACAAGAATACACATTCATATTGCCTGTATATGCACCATTAAATATCTCTGGAAAGAATAGCCAGAAACTGCTAACACTGGCTGCCTCCAGAAAGAACAAGCAACTGGCAAGGGGATAGGCAGGGGAAATGGCCTTTGATTTTCTATCTTCTTTGTGCTGTCTGGATTTTCTAACGGATTATATTTCCAGGATAATCTGTTCAAGTGAGTGAAAAATTAAAAGTTGAAAATTAGCTTTGGAATTAAAGTATATCTAGGTTTGTACCTCTGCTTTACCACTATTCTTATATGACCTTGCAAAGTTGCTTAAGGGTTTCCCTGGTGGCTCAGACAGTAAAGAATCTGCCTGCAATGCAGGAGACCTGGGTTCTGGGTTGGGAAGATTCCCTGGAGAAGGGAAAGGCTACCCACTCCAGTATTCTTGCCTGGAAAATTCCATGGACAGACCTCTCTAAATCTCAAAAAATAAGTAAAATATTTAAATGCTATCCATTGTCATAAGTCAATCAAAGTAGCACATTTAGCAATGCTTGATATATATGTACACACACATATATGTGTATATGTGTGTGTACATATATATAAAGAGCTCCTGGAAATGGGGGTAATATTATGCTTTTCAAATGCTGATGATTAAGTAAAATTAAATGAGATAGTGTTCAATACACAGTAGCTGCTGTTACTATTATCATGGTTATTATCACTATAAGTAAATAATGAATATATGAGCTGTCTGAATGAGGTATTTCTGGACAGGCTGCCTGATGCAAGCCTGCCTTCTTACGTATCACTCAAACCCACATCCTTCAAATATGTCAATGAATGTTTGAGTACCTGTTATGTGTCTGGCACTTGGTTAAGGGTTGTGGAAACGGAGGGGGTGGAAATTACANGAATGAGGTATTTCTGGACAGGCTGCCTGATGCAAGCCTGCCTTCTTATGTATCACTCAAACCCACATCCTTCAAATATGTCAATGAATGTTTGAGTACCTGTTATGTGTCTGGCACTTGGTTAAGGGTTGTGGAAACGGAGGGGGTGGAAATTACACTGTACCTGCTCTTAAAGAGCTCAGTCTACACTGGAGAGGTAGATAATAAGCAATTATCAATTGTTGAGAGAAATAAGAGGTGTGGACAAATGCTGTGGAAATAAGGTTATGATACCATCCAATAAGAAAGACAGGCATCAACTCTTGGGCTTCACGGAAACAAGGTCCTTTTATCTTAGTTGGGTCCTTTTGTTGGTAACACACTTTCTTTTTGCCTGGCTGCCACTTCTCTTTCCAGCCTCAGTGTAGACATCAGGTCTTCTGGCAAGCCATCCTAGGATCCCCAACAGTGGGTTAGGTGCCCGCCCTCTGCTCTTATCTGTGCTTGCCCCATCACAGTACTAAGTACATTACTGGAAGTGACTTCGCTCTCCAGTCTTTCCAACTAGATTGGGAGACTCTTGAGAGCCACGACTGTGCTCCTCATCACACTCCCAGAGTTTAATGCAGCATCTGGAACACAGTGTTTACTGACTAATAAATAAATAAATTAACCTTGGGCAAGTATCTTAAGTCTTCCCTACTTTCATTTCCATGAGACGTTAAAGAAGTAGCTCAGTCGGTAAAGAACCCGCCTGCCAATGCAGGAGACCAGGGTTCAATCCCTGGGTGGGGAAGAATGCCTGGAGGAGAAAATGGCAACCCACTCCAGTATTCTTGCCTGGGAAATCTCATGGACAGAGGAGACTGGAGGGCTACAGTCCATGAGGTCACAAGAGTTGGACACGACTTAGTGACTAAATCACCAACAACAACCTGCTCTGAAGGGCACATGGAGGGTAAAAAGGCCTTGCTCTGGTTTAAGCTGGCATCAGAGTCAACCAACCAACAATCTCAATGAGATACGCCAGGATTACTCCATCCCGGAGATCTTGTCGCAGGTCCTGCACTGGCTTCACCGCTGGCCTCTTCCTCAGCTGCGCATTCACCCAGGCCACATACGCCTGCAGCTGTTGCTGGAAAATGAAAGCGGGAGATAAGGAAAGGTTGCATGTTACTTATATCCTCTTCCCTGCACCCTCTAAGGCAGCATTGGAGACTGGGCGATCTATACCCAACTTCCCAGGTGGCCCAGTGAAAAAGAATTCGCCTGCCAATACAGGAGCTGCAAGAGACATGGTTCAATCCCTGGGTGAGGAAGATCCCCTGGAGTAGGAAACGGCAACCTGCTCCAGAATTCTGGCCTGGACATTTCCATGCACAGAGGAGCCCGGTGGGCTACAGTTCATGGGGTCGCAAAGACTTGCACACAACTGAGCAACTGAGCAGCTATACCCAGAGAGAGGAGGAGGAGGTTTTAAGGAAAGAAAGATGGTTAGACATGGAGTATGCTCTAAAATTCTCTGGTTTTATGCTAGTCTCCGGGATGAGCTACCCTTTGACTCAGGTGGTGGTGTGGGCAACGTACGCAGATGAGCGTTTCAGCGACAGTGACTCCTGCTTTCCTTGACTTTAGCTCTGTCATCAGGAATAAAGCCGGGCCAGAAGCACAGCCCGTTTTCAAGTGTGATGAGAGCTGCCAGTGCCCCACTGCGCTTCCCAGGAACCATCTCTCGTGTCCCGTGTGCACAATGGCCTCTGACATTCCTAAGAACTGATCCTGGGGAGCTAGGAATCCACAGTTAAACTGATCTCAGAACTGCCTCTCATAGCTTCTTTCTTCACAAAGAGATTTAACTGAAATCAACCCGAGATTTATCCTCCTGAGCCCATAATCCTGGGATTGCTACAGAGTTAGCTTTAATCCAGGCTTTATGTTGTCAAAGAGGATCTGGTTACCTGAAACCTGCACAAAGAAAGAAAAAGAAAGGCTAGGATGAGCAGAGTTCCTGAAGACTGGGGTCGGGGTCAGGGGAGCCTTCATTTTTTTTTTTTTT